>BMAW01013335.1:253494-320171 GCA_019974015.1 Nephila pilipes
CCATTTTTGTACTCGTAAGTCGCATTGTTCGTAAGTCGATAGATGATATACAGTTTAAAGGTCATAATAAGCTTTAGAAATCATTTTATGTTGCTTACCCACAATTTATGAGTTTTTTTTTGTACGTAACAATATTATTTTTACATCCACAAAAAGAATTTTGTTCTAGTACACTGTTATATGTATTTTTGATACTACTTTTTAAAAAAACTCACTTGAAAACTTAATTACTTACCTTATGAAAACTCATATATTATTGTTTGTATATACAGTATACAGGGTTATTCAAAATGAATAATCCAATTTCCATATTTTCAAAAGTAAACGACACAGAATAAGTAATATATGAATACAAAGGAAAACTGTGAATATTTTACATTGTGAACAACAGATGGCCCTTGTGTGTCTTCGTGAAACTTTCACGGAGCTATCCCATAGTTGGATTGCTTGAAGTGAACTAGATGATTTGATGTTACTCGGCTGGCCACCTAAGTCATATGATATGGCCCCATGAGATTTCTTCCTTTGGGTTTTGAAAAAGCTAAAATGTATGAGCCCCCATTATCCACAAATTCATGTGAGCTCGAACAATAGATTTCTACTGCAGTATATTTATCTATTATTGGCCTTTTACAACGTGTTTGGCAATAAGTTACATACCGAATTGACATTATACATGTAACTAAAGGAAGGTATATCAAACACTTGCAAAAAAAATCCATATTTTTCCTTTGCGTTCTTGTATTGGTTATCATTCTGTATCCTTTATTTATGAAAATATAGCATGTTTAAATCGAATGATTTATTTTGAATAATCTTGTATCATTGTTTAAAATATTAGTTACTCGTATATCATTTGTGTGTACCTTTGAATCAGGGTAAAATATCATTCTTTTATTTTAATTCGCTCATTTTCTCTCTAGTTCTTATCATTTCATTATATCTATATTAAGTTCTTAATGTTTAATTAATCACTCCATACCTTGACACAGTCTTGACAATACTCTTGATTCTCCATTTTAGCTGTGTGCATGAAATTGCATTTACGTCTGTACCTTGACACAATCTTGACAATACCTACGTCAGAAAGCATCTGAAAGAGAAGGGGGAAAGGCGCTAAAATTCATAAAGGTAATTATAGATGCATGTGATTTTTATTGTACTTATTCATTAAGGTTGTATACATTTCTAAAGAAATATTTTTGAAAAAATCGTACATGTTCTTATTTTAACTCTCTTTAGATTGTGTTTATTTTATTTTTAAGTTAAGTAATCTATAGGCTAGACGTAATGTTTTGTTTGTTCTTATTTGCCTACAACGTAAAATGAATTGTCACAAAAACGACAACCTCTGATTTACGCATATCGAATTCCAATATCCGTTATCTTTCTATTGTTAGGAACTCCTTAAGTCACTACTATTCTGTTTTTTTTTTATTTATTTACGTGTTATCATTTGTTTGGAAATTGATATTTAATGCTCAAGGGGAAAAAATAACTGCCAAAACAGAGTAGGCCGAAGTGCATGCATACCTATATCACGTGCCGGTCATTGCCAACATTAAAAAGTGTGCCGCTTCGTGTTTGGGGTTCTAATTTTCGAAAAAGACTCATCTTTGTGACGTCGTCTCAAAGGGAAGTGCCGTTGCCCTAAGGGACTTCGAACTTTCGTTTTATTTTTTTTTTACTCCTTCTCTTGCACAATACCTTGTTTACTATGAGGCAAACTTTTTTTTTTTTTTTAATCTTCTTCTTTCTAATGGAGACAGTATGTTTAAAAAGAAAGGCAGAACTGTACTCGAGAGAAAAAAAGGTAGCTTTTTTTTTCCCTGTGTGTCTTTCGCGATGGGATTTCACTTTCATTTTCGAAGCGAAGGGCTCTTAGGAAAGAAAGAAGTAAAAGTGAGAAAGGTGGAGAAATATTTTCAAGAATGTTCTCATGATGAAACTCCTTCCACGTAATTCAGGGTTAGGCCTTGGCATAATGCCGCTCTTATTACCATGTCATAATCAAGCAGAGGTAAAAGTTGTCACATCAAGAGTTTTTATGCGTTTTCTTTCTCTTTTTTTTTCTATTGCAAAATCATTTCTACGACTACAAATACCGAATATTAGCTGCTTCCGTGTATGAATACTAAATGCTATTTAAAGAGAACCAATTCAGAAGAGAGCTAGTTATCTTCTCTAGGTTATTTTTTTTCACCAAAGCGAGTTAGTTATCTTCTCCAGGTTATGTCTTTTTCACTGAGGAGAGCTAGTTATTTTCTCCACATTATGTGTTTTTCGCTGAAGAGAGTTTGTTGTATTCCCCAGGTTATGCTTTTTTTACTGAAGAGAGAGTTGGTAATCTTTTCTAGATTATGTTTTTTCACCGAAGATAGCTAGAAATAGAAAAAGAGATTATCTATTATTATAATACAGCAAAATGCAAGCGAAAGAGCAAAGCTTGAGTGAAATTCCTCACATTTGTACCAAGTTGTACCGAAAAGTACCTGTTTTTGACGTCAGATGGCTTTACTAAGACAAGCCATTGTTACCAGTATGTACTACCATCTGTTAAACTGCGTCAAAACAAATGTGATCCTGCTTCACAGGTTAGTTTCGATTAGATTAGTACCGCGTTGAGTAGTCGTCGTCACTTTGTTTCGAGTTGTCCTCTTCGAAGAGACCTGCATTCTTCATTGAGTACCGAAAACTAGAAAACAATCCAAACAATGGGTTACTTCTAGTGAACTGTTCCAAAGAAGACGGAAACGATTTCATCAGCGGAAAAAGTTATGGCGATGAATTTTTAGAATGCGACAGAGGCGTCACACCTATGGAAAAAAGAAAAATGATCAATGTCTGACAAGTTACCCCATTTCTCATTCCTGACACGGTTTTTTTAACCACAGGAGTCACTGCTTAACAAACTTAGGTTTGATCAGTATATTTTTCTATTCCTTTGTAAATTAAACGCTGTGAGATCTGGAAACATCTCACCTTTGAAAATTAAGTTCAGATTTGCTTCAAAATTCAAAACATTTCTTTTGGCTTAAAGTGAGTATTTAAACCGGAAACATTCTTGCTGTTGTTATTCCATACCCTTCACGTTGCTACAAATTAACTAATGATCAGACTTTGGTTTTCACTGCCAAATCGGACCAATAAAATATTTCGTTGAACAACATTTAATTTATAATTTAATCTTTTTCTTAATGTCAAAATTGAATTTCAAAGAATCTATACTTTATCTTGTACGAGTATAATACCACTCGGTGGCTTCGTCTTTGCTGTAGCATTTTCAAAACATTTTGTTACATGAATTTTCTTCTCTATTTTGAATTCTAAATGAGATAGAGAAAAAAAGCATGTACGAAATTAAACTTATTTTTCCATCGCTGTAATATCTGAAGATATCTCTGCTTTTTTTAATTTTTTTTTATTTCTGCATTAATATTAGTAAATTCATTTAAAAATCAAGATACTTTTTGTGGTAAGGGTAAATTTAATAAACAAATTTTGTTTTAAATAACTTACATGTTTAAATTCACGTTCACTATCTAAAACTGCGATTTCATGCCAATATATGAGGATGATTCAGATTATATCCGAGTTAGGATTGGGAAATAAAGTAACTCACCGTAGAATTGTTCATTGATTGTTTTCCCTTATTCAAAAAAGTCCATCAGTTTGATGCAATTTGCACGCCAAAAAATCGTCCGGTCGATGAGAATATCTTTGCCTGCTTTGGAGCAGAATCATCAAATGCAACCCATTGTTTCGATTGTTCATTGGTTTCATCGGCGGCAACAACTCGATGCGCTAACAATCAAAACTAACCTATGAATTAGTGTCAGATTTATTTTGTTATAACAGATATTTACTCACAATGGTAACGTTAGATTGTCTTAACAACCCTATCTGTGTTTAAAAAACAGGCATTTTTTGAACAACCATCTTACTTTCTTTTGAAGAATATCTCAATCTACATCCGTATCACTTATCTTAGTGCAATACCTTATCAGCTTTTATAAAATCTACATTGGTTGTTCGGGATAATCGAAACTCTTTCATTTAAAGACTATTTATATGTTTCAGTAGATAAAAACTATTTCAAACTTTCAAGTTCGTAAAAAAAAAAATCGAGAAATGAAAATAGTTTTGTTAAATTTTGTTTCACCTTGTTTCATTGCCAACTCAAAACGTTCCAAAAAACGTACCCGTCGTAATCAGAATGTTCTGGAAGACGAATCACTTTGAGGACTTTGTGTTTGCGACCTTCCATCGTAAACCGTTTGGCATTACCATCCTATTTACTGAATGCATTTGGCAACAGAATTACAAGATCGGACCGATTTGAAAAAAGAACTAAGAGCAGTTGGAAATCTCATTAACTAACCTCTTAAGCCATTTCGTAATCTTCTGAAGGATTAAGCCATAAATTGGATTAGGCAACAAGCTAAGGACAGACGGACCCCTGGGGCGCTTTTTTCCCTCCTCCTTCTGTTCCGAGTGTCTCAATCTTTTTTAGAATCAATTCCTGTTTTTTTTCCCCCTTTGGAATCGACGAGGACGCAAGTCACAGGTGATTGGGTCGTTTGTTGGAACATAATCACTTTCATTTTATTAAATGAAAAGTCTTCTCCTTGTTATTGAATTGATTTTTTGAAAGATAATATGTTTTGAATGGTAGGACTTGCAGAAGTTTCGCAATCTCTTATTCGTTGATTTCTCAATGTTCTACCAAAATATAACGTTGCATTCGTTTGAAATTTCGTTTCACGATGATAAGCTACATGACGAAGGAAAAATAGTCGCAAAGCTTTGAATTTCGAAACGGAAATTCACACTTCGTCTTTCTTATTTTTGATGAAATCAAATAATGAAGAATATTTTACATCCTCGAAAAGTGATGAAAATTTCTTGTGAAATATATATAATTTGCATTTTAGAATTCTGTATATTTATGTAGAAAATCAGTGACTTGCATAACAGCTTTTTGGAATTTTTGCTTACATTTTCATAACTGTGATTATTTTTAAACAATATTTGATTGGAACTCCCATCTACTCACCATTTTGATTTCGTGAACGTAATGTTGATCCTATGTAATTATTACTTTCCTTCTTAAATCTAGACTATTTACATCTATTTCAATGGGACAATGTTTATCAGAAAGAACAAAAAATGAAGGCACCAGTGGAATTACATATTTCCTTCAATTTTTTAAAAAAATACGTTTACGTCTGTTTTAATAATTCGTTTGGGGGTTTTCCGGTCTTCAGAATATATTTAGAAATTGTGGAGGAATTATAATTGTGCTGAGATTTTTATTATATTTTGTTCTAACGGATGCACTTTATTGCATTCAAATAGATAAAATAGTCTAGGTTGAGAAAAAAGTAGAAATTCCATAGGATTAACTTTACGTTTAGGAAATGAAACTATTTGGTAGATGAGAGCCTTGATTACTATGTGTCCATTTTTGAGTTTATTTACTTAATTCTTTTTCATGTTAGAGCTCTCTTTTTATAGCCACGTTTTCAGTCATTTCTAATAACTTTTATTTTAGGTATTCAGTTATGGACATCAGTTTATTTCCTTGAATGAAATTAGAAAATATTTATATTTTTATGCGTGTTATAAATGATGATGTTAAATTAGTGTATGTTTTGTTTTTTTAAAATAAACGTAATCGTTGGATTTTGTAAGTCTACATTTACTTCCGTCAGTTCAATCTCGAAGTCAATTTTACTTCATTATATTCAATAACATCGATCACAAGATGTTTAAAATTCTTATTTCTAAGAAAAAATGCGAAATTTTTGCAAATTAGGACACAGCGATATATTTAACTGAAATTTATTTAATTTACTTCTCTATTGGCATCAGAGAACATTTCCTAGAAAATCAAGCAAGTGAAGAACTATGTTATAAAAACTAATTCTCATTTTCTCCCATATTAGACTAATCATTTACAGTTTTGAATTTATAAAAGAGATCAATGTTTTTCCTTGTTGCTTTTTTGAGAAAAATATTTTCTTTATGTAAAAAGGAACATATAAGCGATTTATTATTATTATTATTTATCTATTCGTCTATTCTTTTAACTGTTTTGTTGCTTCGTTGCTTCTTTCTTGCTTCTCTTTTTACTTGGTGGTTACTTGACTGAAATTCATCTCTTCTTTCATTTAATTATTTTATATTCAGAAACGAAAACAAACTAAAACAAACATTATGTTGTACCACAACATACGAGCTGTCGATTGGTCATTATCACGAGATCGTGACTGACTATGCTTCAATCGAGGCGTGAGCTTGTGTTGTTTGTTCATCATTATTTCGGCTCATGTACCATACCTCAATCCAACATATTAATTACTTAAAATACTACTCAACTCCAATAGATGACACGCAAGAATAAAACAAATTCTTTATTTATTAACACTCTAGAATATTTGATGTCGCTCTCTCTAGAATCCCAACCTATCTCACAATTTTAATTGATGATTTAAATAAGAAATCTATCTTACCAGCCTAGTCCTAGTGGTTCTTAATCTCACAACTCTCTTCGACAGTAACTATGTTGCTTAATTTTGTTTGTGGAACTTTCGACGATACACAAAACTAACAGATGAATTTCAATCTCAATAACAACTCTGCAAGTCCTTGTCTTCTTCCTTCCTTCATTTTCCATTAATTGCATATCCTTTATATATCATTATGTCTCAATCACTTCACTGCTATCTTTATCTAATTTACATAATTATGTTTCATTTTGGTTGGAAAGAAATTGTAATTTTTTGCAATTCAACTCGTTAAAAGTCCCCAAGGTTAGTGAAGAAGAAATTGTGAATAGCCCAACGTCGCAAGTTCGAGTCCTATTTTCATCTAAGACCCATTATAGGGGATTATTCACGTTAAATGGAAGGTCTTCATTATCGTGCGGTGTTCCTCATTACATCACATGATTTATAGGTTGTCGTCCACATCACTTCACTGTGATGGAAAACTATGAGATCCGTCGCCCATAACCATCGTTTGACTAGCAGTGCGAAGTTAATTTAAACAATTATATAAAATGCTTAAGTAGCATCACATCCAACGAGCTACAATATCATTATTGTTTTCCATGTTTTTCTTATCAATGAATCATTTGTCATGCATTGCTTTTCGATAATCAAACAATGCTTTTTCTTCTTATTTAACAATTTAGGAAGTAATTTAACACAATTTTCAGTCATTTTATTCGTAGATTCATCTGTTTTTCATTTAATATCTATTATAATAGTATAAGTATTATAACCTTTGTGTAAAAGGGAATTTTCAAAGTAATTCATTTCATCAACAATCAAGTAGCATAATCATCAAATGACTCAAACATAGTTCTGTACGACATTCAAAATACTTGTTGATTAGAAATTTGCTGTTTTTTCTTATTAAATTTGTTTCGACCACAAAAAATATCTTAGTTCACGTGGAATATTTTACAATGTTTTATATAAGTTTGACGAGTCTGAATTTTGATGAGGTTGCGTGGTTTTGAACTAACGTAGCTTTAAAGCAACGCAAAGTCTATTCTCAATATTCTTTCTAATTTTGAACCACGGACACCAACTCTCATATTCCACTTGGGGATCTGTAGTGAGACTAGGACTCGAGGCGAACGTCCCCAGACCGCGATCTCAGGTTTGTAGTTTTTCGCTAAATATCTGTTAAGTTTCTCAAGTGAAATGTTTTTTAAACTAATCGATTTTTTTTTAAAAAAAGAAAAAAATTACTTTATATGTTTTCTTTATCATTTTGTAGAATCGATCTTAGGTCTTATCAAATTGTTCTTATCAAACTCTGAATAGATTTTATCAAACCTATTCAAATCTAGATCTTAATCTGGTTTTTCTATTATGTCATTAAATTAAAAATATATCTAGATATTAAACTCGTGATCATAATCATTGGGCTACCATAGCTCTGTTTTTAATAAGTGGATTGGCTATTTTTATTGGAGGCCAATAAAAACAGCCAAACCTCCTTTTTATTTTCAAAAAAAAAAGTAAAAAGAGGAATGAAAGACAAAAAGAAAGAAAAGAAAATTGCACCTGTGATTTAAAAACTTGTAAAGGCTCCCTATCATTCCCTTCTGTAGTAATCATTTCTAAATGAAAGTTTAAGTATTGGAAATTTACACAGCATAGAATTCAATAGATGAAACAGTCAAAGTAGAATCCAATCCATTTATTTGAAATCAAGTTATGAATGTTCAATATCATCATCTCTCTCTCTCTCTCTCTAACTTTAATTTCCCTTAACGCGCCTGTGAATTCAAATTTAGAATAAATAACCTCTATTCTTTTTTACCAACTCATCAGAGTTCGAGTGAGTTTAATCACAGTAACTGGTGTCTGGGGTGGGGGGCTCCAATTCTGGAAAGAAAAATATAGTCGTATGTGTTGATATATCGGTTTTTATATCATTTTAAAATTTCAATTTCTTTCAAAGTATGACAAAGAATTAATATAAAACATTCCATTCGTGAGATATTTTACTTCCCAATTGTTAAGATAATAACAAAGATACTTGAAATTTACTAACATAGCCAATAAATTTACATGTTTTTGAAGTGCAAATTGTTTGTCTTGCCCTAGAAAATGAGTTTTAAATAACAAAGAAAACAAAAAAGAACAATGAAAAAAAAAAGTGCAGCGCTCTGATAAAGAACAAATAAAATGTGTTGATAAAATTGTTCTTCGTATTTGAAAGTTGGAGACCAAATTAATTAATGAAATCGGGGTGACAAAAAATTATCAGATCCATAGTTTAAATTTTATCAGTGACATTTAAAATAATAAGAAATGAAGTTATAGATAACGTTAATTTGTGGTTTTTTAATTATCTACAAATTGTTTGTATCAGCACGTGAAAAATTAATATAAAATAAGCTC
The DNA here is from genome assembly GCA_019974015.1 of Nephila pilipes. NCBI lineage: Eukaryota > Metazoa > Arthropoda > Arachnida > Araneae > Nephilidae > Nephila > Nephila pilipes. Next base: position 262,419 of record BMAW01013335.1, read on the forward strand.
AAGGCCTTTTATATTTAACCAGTGAAATAACTGAAATTAATCATTATGCAGCTGAGGAAAGAATAGTTTAATAAATCGTAAAATACAGTAAATATTTATATGTTTTTTCCATTGTTTGATACTTTTATGGGAATTAAATGCATGAAAATCGGTAACTATTATCCAAAATGAATATTATTTTTTCTCTATATTAGAGTGGAAATTTTTTAAATTGTGTAACGAAAATTCCAATAAAAAAGTTATTAGGTGCATGCAAAATGATTACATTTATAGAAAATCAAAGAAGTTTTGTTTCAAATTGTTTTACTTTGATTTCCCGCCATTATTCGAAATTGATAAACCTTATATGGGATAATTGACGCTGGAAACTGTTTGAAAAGTGGGTTTAAAGTTTCTACCTCATGCATCCCTGAGCTTTCTCCTTCGGATTTCTATCTGTTTGATCTGATGAAAGATGCTTTGCGTGGCATCGAATTCAACGGTAACGAAAGATTGAAGAAAAAAGTACAAGATCAGGATAAAAAATTCTTTATTGAGGGGATAGAAGAATTCCAAAAAGTTGGTGTGGATTACATGGAAAAGTACATAAAAACTTGCATTAATTTAATAAACCCTTTTTGCTATAAAGCTATTTGCCTGTTTGAATATTGAATAGCTCTCTAGTTAAGTGACGAGAGAAATATCTGTTTGATATATCGTTTTCCAAAACTTGCGTCAGCAGGTAGCAACCTCCATTATTTTAACTAGTTATCCTTGGTTAGATAAAATTTTCAAATTTATATCCATACAGCCGACTGGCCGTGATTCTGCAACTAGTCTATGGAAAGGTCGCTATGGAAAGATGTAAAATATAAATTAGGTGTGCATGAAATGCTCTCGTATTTAATGTTTTATCAAATCAAGATTGCTAATAGTCTTTCTTAAGTGAAACAGATGCGTGAATAAGTTTTTAAATTGCAAATTATATCTTCCTGAAATCATTGCATTTTATATCATGAGTAGTCAAATCTCCATATCAAAGAGAATGTCACATAATCATTTATTTTTCTAAAGTAAGATCAGTATGTCAATCTGAAAATAACGAGGAAACTTCTTTTTTTTTTTATCATTATTGCGATTGAAAATGTATGTTAAAGAATGTCTTATCAATATTTTGAAAATATCGGTATTTTACCTGAACGATAACGATATAATCGTCTGTAAAAGATGCAACAGATTCGTCTGTATCGTCGAAGCTGTAACATTACATCATAAGTTAATAACTAATGAAAATTCCAATTGTCTGTGAGATAGAATGCTCGAAAAAATACTTCTGTTTATCAATAATGTTCTTTAGAACGAATCTAAGATGAATATTGCATATTTTCGAATTAAATTTCAGAATTCCTTAGGGTCGTAGATTGGGGATCGAAAGTGATCTACGAATAAAAAATAATTTTTTTTTCAATCCAATTTATTTGATTTTAAAAATAAATTCCGTGAATTCGAGTTTCCACTTTACTGTAGAACAATTTTCTCTTCCCCCCCCCCTCATCTGCAGTTTCGATTAACATAGTGGCTCGGTCGGTAGCTCACGAGGAGTAATCAATTTTTTGAAACGTGCAACCGCAGAAATTCGGGGAGCTGGCTACAGTCCAGAAGGCAATTTTTAGATGGCTGAAAAGAAAGGAAGAAAAACGTTACATTCTGACGTCATATCAGAATTCTACATTTGTCTTGCCAGTGTTATGTAATGTTGAACCTCTGTTCATGCCCGGTCGTGTGTGAAGATTCGCGTCAAAGGATAGCCCTGAACATATCAAATCAGACCGATATACGATAATATAACATTATTAATGGAGCTACATTAGTATGTGTCCGAATTTTGATTGAATTTACCTTTTTCAGCTCCGTCGATTACGTTTTGACCTAATTGCGAACTCTATAAATTGTTAATTAAAGAAAGGTTATGAAATGTATGTGACAACGATATTTGTAATTACAATACAGCCCTTCTTAATTGACCTTCGAATGAACCAGTCGCCCAACCAAGGGAGTTGATATAGTACTTGTAGCGAACGGACCGTCTCTGGATGTGGCCTACAGTTTATTTTATTTATTTACTAATTTTGTAAAAATACTATATTTTATTGAGCTTATTTAGAGGAAAATCAATGTTCCTTTTTGCGAATAAGATATGTTGTAATATTCTCTCAATTACTATAGTTTAATGTATGTTTTCCAAAATAATTGGTTTTATGGATCATTAAATTATCCATCATGAATTCGATTCCCGTGATGGCCAGCTGAAAGGACGCCTACTGTGATTGTAATTAATCTTTGTAGTGTCCGCGGTAGCCTAGTGGTCATGATCGTGGATTCGTGGCTGGCGTCGTTTCTTCGAGTCTTGGATTCGAACCCTGATACCACTAAGACCCACCGTGTAGCGGAGATGATGCATGTTGAATTTGGTCGAAGTCCCAGGTCCTCCAGTTGGCGTAGTGTGAAAGTTTGGAGATTGACTGAGGTGCCAGCTCAGTTATCCTGTGGCCGCGGTAGCCTAGTGGTCATGGCTTCGGATTCATGGCTGGCGGTTTTCGTTCAGTCGTGGTTTCGATCCTTGTCCACTAAAGACCCACCGTGTAGCCGGGACTGATGCACGTTAAATCTGCCGGGACCCAAAGTCCTACCGTTGGCATGATGTGGAAGTTAGGAGAGGGGGTGCCAATTCGGTTGTCGTCCTCCTCACTTGACCGTGGTTCAAAATTACTAGATCCGTCACCAATAGCTCTCGTGTTGCTTCTAGTGCGACGTTAATCAAAAACCTCGGGTGCAGTGTGTCGTCCTCATCTCTTGGCCGAGGTTCAAAATTACGAGATCAATCGTCAATAGTTCTCATGTTCCTTATCAGTGCGACTTTATAAACAATCGCAATCTGTGTAAACTTATGAATTTTAAGGTTTTTAAGAAACTTAACTGATTTTTTTATCGAGTGTTTCACAACTTGTGGTGGATTCTGTCGAATCCTAAAAACAAAACTGTCATTTAAGTTGTTTAAGGTTTATGAATTTAAGTTTTAATTCTTTCAAAGAATATACGAGTAATATGGTGTCAATTATTTATGAAATCTTTTTTGGATCCATATATAGGTACTTGTGTATCACCGCAACAATTTGGGCAAAGGTTGGCGACTTATTTAGAGGATGAGGAGAATTATTACATTACACTGTTACAAATATTTATTACATGCATGCATATTTGTACAGAAGTAGTTGAAGTTTGAATTATTTTTGAAAGAGTACTTTTTTTTAACCTTTAAAGTCGTTTCTATTTTTTTTTTTTTCCTCATCGGGATGAAATTTCATGACAAAATTTTTAAGAATAGATTCAAAGTGATTGTTTCTTTTAGTTTCCTGGCACCATATAAATTCAAAAAAATATTATTCAAGATAGTGTTGGGCCATTACTCTGTGATTTTTCTTTCGCCATTTTGCTGATTCGCCATGTTCTTTCGATGTGATGCTTGTGATTGCCAATCTCCGGATTGATGAAGTTTGACGATGTGGTTGAGATAATTTCTAGCTCGAAGCCAGCATTTTCTAGTTCATTCTCTTTATTATCTAACCAGTAGTCAAAATAATATTTCCCAGTTTTTACGAGCTCATTTCAAATTTCACATCTTTATTTTTTAAAAACGCAGATTATGTTTGAAAAAAGGAGGACGAAAAAAATGTATCTAGACCCAAGCAATCAATCGCTGATGAAAATGAAAACATCATTTGCCGAAACAAAGCTGGAAATCACAAGCGAGTTTGCCATAAAGTTCGGACGTCGGGCTATCGAAATTTGGCGCACTGACTAATTTTGGCAACTTACATTAACATGGTAGAAATATTGCAATAATGCACAAGTTCCCGGATAAATTCATCCAGTTCCTATGCAATATGGCACGATTCTGAGGCATGGAATCTCGTGAGCCTTCCTCACCTTGCACGTGGTTCAGAACAAAATTAAGTTTAGGAATTAAAAACAATGAATCAAAACAGTTAATTGTGAAATAATTTTCTTGAGAAAAATTACCACAATTTTTCCCCCCATTTTAAATCTGAAAGATACCTAATTTAATAACTGGTAACTCTGTATAGAATCCTATTAAAATTTTCAAATCGCCTCAAGTTGTGACAAGATCTTATGATACTTTGTGTATTTACTCTGAAAGAGACTAGAAATTATGAGCGTGTATGGAATTTTTGCAAAGCCCATCTCACTTTTCTATTTTTGCTGCTTCGGGGGTGCTGCATCATAACACCTGTGCTGTAGAAGATATATATTGTGTAAGAGCATTTTTTTTTTCAAACATGATCTTTTTTACGTAATTTTTCTTTTCGTTTATCTTTCGTTCAAGGGGAATCTAAATATTTATGCACACCAGATGAAAAGTTTTGGCACGTTTCCTGTCTCGACTTGTAAAACTGGCATCCATAGAATTCCACATTTAAAATCAAATTTGTGTGTTTTGTTTTTAACCTCTTACAAATGTTCTTTTTCGTGGTTTTCAAATTTTCTATAAAGCGAGATTTTTATTGTGATACTACTGTCATTACTAATATTATTTATCTAGTCTCTAATCGACACAGTCACAAATTAATAAAATTAATCACCGATTGAAATAAAATTACTTTCATTTGGATCTTTGAGTGTTGAAAAGTCAATACCTTACTTACGTTGATAATTCCCTATACGCGTCATATTCTAATCTAACGGCTAATATTATAATTTTACATTTAGTCGTAGCGGATCACTCAAGTCTGAGTACTTAGTCGACTTTAAAATGAGGGTCCAATTCACTGACCCTATATAGCATTTTCTTGGCTGCGATCCTATAACTTCTTACACAGGCACTGTTCCTTCGTTTATAGCTTCCATTCCCTCAGTGATGTTTGGATGTTCGTGATTTTTTCTTCACTAACTCCGAGGACTTTATAGTAATTTCAGTTGCATAAAATTACAATTTATTCCCAACCAAATGAAACGTGATTAGATAATTTAGGTGAAGAGAAAAGTGCATTGAATTGGATTAGAGATAGTGATATATAAAGAAAATAGAATTGAAAAGAAAATGAAGGGAGTTGGAGGGTAACGGCAAGCTGATAATTATTAGTAAATAGATTGAAACATAATTAATCGTTTGGATTGAAGTGCTTCTTTGTCTGAGTACAAAGATACAAAGTTAGTGTTAGTGAGAATTATTGAAATCAGAACGAGTAATTTGGTAAACTAAGACTTCAGTTTAAATCATGATCTGGATTTGGTAAGTTAAGTGGGATTCGAGAAGAAGCGCCTTTTCTATTCTTCAGGGATTAATAAAAGTATTTTATCTTGCTCTTGCATATCTTCAATTAATTAGTTTCTGGTAGTTATTGTCTAGTTTGCTAGACATGAAAGTGACGATAAAATCAAGTGATGAAGAACGAGTCACAACTCTCTCTACCATTTTCTCACGCCGTATTGAATTATTTTCTACTTATAAATGCAATTCATCAAATCTATTTACTAAATTTCTGTAATTATACCTCTCGGTAGCTGACTTTCTTTAGGTAAGAACGGGCTTCATGACCCTCCCCCAGGTGCCCTGCTGATATATTTCTTTTCCATTGGGTTTTGTTGCCGTGGGTAAACATGGTTGAGGTCACCACATTGGATTGGTGGGCCATAGCCACATCTGGCTCTAGCACCATTAAACTTTACCACCCACTCTCTCCGTAGCTCTAATTTAATCTACGTAAGCCAATTTCATTCCAAGCCAACAGTTGGAAAGGGTAAAAACAATTAACATTCAGTATTTTTGACTATGCTTGGGTATAAAAAACGAATGTTACATATCTGCATAATTGGGGGGGGGGGGATAATTCATTTTCTGTTTATATCTAATCCCTCGTTAAGCGAGAGGTAAAAGTAACAAAATGACTCATAAGTCTTGAACAAGGAATTATTCATTTCCGGCGACAACGGAAAATAAGAACACATTTCTTCCGTTTTCTTTAGCATGTCAATCTTCACGTCAGAATTATTTCCGGTAAAAATATTCCAGGATCTCAATATATTTGCTGAAAATCTGAGACTTAACTTCGTGTGATATAAACAATGTCATGCAGATCCAATTTTACTGTTTCATTCAGCGTCAAAAATGTAATATTTTCATTTTGAATTCGAGTTAAACTGCAGTGTTTCAAGCGAATTCTCTAAATTTTTTGGAAGGACAGAATTCGAATTGAAAAATTTTCTTTTTTAAACGTTACTTATTTCTTTTGGAACATAATAATGATGACACAAAGCGGATCATTTTTATCAATTGTTACAAAGGAACGCTTCAAAATATATACTTTTCTTAGTATTATATTTTCAGTGTAAAAAGCATTAAAATTAATATCACCGTGCTTCAAGAAGTAAAGGCATTTGTTCATTCAAATAATTTTAAAATGGTAAACAAGTTCTGTTGTTGACCTACACCCTTTGAATTTTTCATCATACGCATAGAAACACTAATTTCGTCAATTTTTCACTCATAGAAACACTAATTTCTGACGTCAATTTCAGGAATATTACTATTAATTTTAATGAATAATTTTTTACTAATTTTTTACGAATTTTGGTTTCGCTAAAATGATATAGTTTATATTTTTCTTACGCTGCTACACTGCGTTTTTATAAAAATTTCTTTAAAATATTTAAAAACATTTTTGTATTGTTAAAAAGCCATTTGTTTGATGGTTCTTCGAATTATTCTACCTTTTTTCATGAGATCTCGCCAAATCATGATTATTAGCTATAGTGTCAGTTCTATGCAGTGAATTAATACAATGCAACTTCACACAGATAAAAATCTTCTGAAGTGTTTCCTGTTCTGTCTGATTATTCGAATCAACAACAGAAATTATTAAAATAATAATCTTACTGTAAAATTGTGTATCTAATTCTATGAAAAAATGGAGCAGTTAACATTGAGTTGTTAGATTGACGTATCATTACGATTTTCCAATTTTATTAGGAAATATGTAATATTTAACTACAGAGTACTTTTCTTAATTTTTTTCTATTTTAAAGGCGTAAATTAACTAGATTAACTAGATTATTTAGACCATTCTCAATTGTTTTATTTTATATTTTCATTTTGAATTTTGTTACCTTCCATATTAATTTTACTTCGAAAATATTATTGGTTACACCAAAACAGTGCATTTCTAATACATTAATTTGGAAATACGATGAAAGAGTTTTGTCATATTTTCTGTCTTGTTTGTATACACTTTTTTTCATATTTACTTTATAGTGTTACACACATAGACTTCGCGGTACTATCTCCGTTTAGTTCTTACATAAAATCTCATGTTTCATTTATTTATTTTGTACATTATTTAGCATAGTGTCATCTGTTTTATAAGTTACATACTGAAAATTCCATATCCTAAATGTGAATCATGTTAAGTAATATTGATTTTCATATACAATGGATTACAACAAATAATATAATTTTAATGGGTTTTCTTCTTCTCACATTGTATGTCTGGGTCAAAATTTTAAAAGCTTTTTTCTCACATTTTGAAGCTCTCAATTGAGTTTAAATTTTCTATGCACGATTGTGTTGAATGAAAATACGATAATTTAATTACAATTAATAAAAATTAATTGATTAAAACTAATTATTCAACTGTCTTAAACTCTCTTTTGTTAATTACTATTTTGTTAAAAAAATCAGTATCTAATTGCCCTAAACTGGGTAACTAGAATTCTAATGTTAAATATAATGTAATATTTTTTAATGGGTTTTTTGCTACTCACATTGTAGACTGAGGCAAAACTGTAAAAGTTTTTTTCTCACTCAAAAGCTTTTATTTTTTCAAAAGCGAGAAGTTTGAAAGAAAACTCATGTTCAAAAAACTTGTTTTTTATCTGTGTTATTCAGTTGTACAAATGAGCTAAGTGTGTACCTATCGAAATTCCACTGGGTTGTTTGCCTATTCGGTTAGATTAACTTTTTCATCAGAGCATGACTGACACTTTTTAATAATTCGATAAACTTTTCTAAATTCGTCTTTACAATTTTTCGCTTGGGAACCCAAGTTTAAACGTGAAATCTAAATTATTGTGCAACTAAGCAAGTTTAAATTAATATCGCGTGTTTATATTAATAATCCAATGGTGGGGCTCTCTTGATTTGAAAGGCTTGCCCCACGTGATTTGCTTTCCTAACTGTAACTTTGATGTTATCAAAGAATTAAGCTCACGTGCCTGAAAATGAGATTTTTTTTTTTTGTTTTTGTTTTCGTATTTCCCCCAAACGCTTATGTGTTTCATAAATTTATGGTAATTTTAAATATGGATTTTCTTCCATTCCTAAATTTCATTGCTTTTGATATTCTAACTAATCTTTTACTCTTATCTAGTATAGAATGTCATGAAATTCGTTAATTCTATACTGCTATCTGAATTTAAACTGCAACTAATTTCTTCTGAATATCACTAATTAACTTTCTCTTTTCAAATCTCAGGGTTTTCCCCCCCCCTTTCCTTTCGGTTCTCAGATATTCAAAAGCTTAGTTATTTCAGGCTCATTTTTGTATACTTCTTCCTTGCCTCGACACGTCGCATGTTTTCTGCCTCATTGACTTTAAATTAACTTGTTAGATCTGATACAAGTACGAAACGAGTGTAAAGAAATCCTCTAATCAAGCATTTAGTTCCTTTGCTTGAAATGATACAATTTAAAATTAATTCAAACCAATCCGTAGCAATATATTCTCTTTATTCTTATTATTTTAAATTCGCCTGATTAGTTGGTAAAAATGTTAAAGTGGAGGTTTTTTTTTTTAATTCATTGAAACCTATAAAAGAATTCCATACTAGTCTTAGAATTAACCTGATATGTGCAAGTTGTGTAAACTATGCCCCCAAGACTGATTTATCAATTAATGTCATGATTCCTCTGTCAGCCAGCGTAATAGTTGTATGAAAAGATGAGATATAACTGATCCGTACTTGATACAGTTTCAAAATTTATGTGTAGAATTATACGCTGATGGAACATTTATTGAAACAAGATAATTGTCTTGAAGAGGAAAGGCACAGTAGAGTGAGGAAAATAATTGTAAGATTCTGGAATTTGTGGTAATTTTATTCTTTATTCAAATTACTCATATTGTATTTTAAATTCATAAAAAATGTAGATCCAAAACTCTATTGTAGTTTCTCTCTTCCCTGAATAACAATTTGTGAATCCTCGCCTCCGTTTCTTTCTACGCTTTGAGTCATCGCAAATCAATAACGGTTCACGCAAGAAAGAGAACAGAAAGAAAATCAAACTGATTTTTATTCAATTCTAAAAATGATTTTGAAATCGATTAAAAGGAATCCATAAGAGAACTCTTCATGCATCATCAACAAAAGAATATTCAAAAAAATTATTTTTATCTCGTTCTCCATTTTTATTATAATAAGAAAATAAAATTGTGACATAACAAACGTTTGTGTGCCGAAAATTACTCTCACTTTCAACTTCGAATTCTTCGTTGTTTATAAATTCTTTTTATTTCGTTATCTGATCACTATTATTCACTTAACTTCAACATACTAATGTCAATTTATATAAGTCACGGTTCATTCACAAGAAGAAGCTCTGGTGTAAAATAACGTCATATAGGGTTTCATAAGTTAGTTGAAGGGAAATACACGTGAGAACCCCGTTACAAATTAAATGAATCTAATTGAACATGTTCTACATAAATTCGCAAGTATAAAATATGAAGTAAAATAAGTAAAAAAAAGAAACAAATATCAAGAGAAAAAATCTATATTGTATTGATTCTTTTAAAAAATTTCTTCAGTAATTTATATGAAAATTACGATGTGTATTAATTATGTCAAACGGAACTATATGAGTTGGACAAAACAACCTGCTAGAACCACAGTTAATAAACAAAACTGAATTCAATTGTTTTTCATTCGGATGGCTGTGGTCACGGACTCTCGGCTGGCGTTATTTTCGGGTTCGAACCTTCAAAGACCCGTCGTGTAACGTGGTTGATGTTTGTTAAATCTGGTAGAGTTCCGAAGTTCTCCCTACGGCATGATGCGCAATCTAGGAGACGTAGGTACCAGTTCAGGTATCGTCCTCGTCACTTTACCGACATTGAAAATTATGAGGTCCGTCGCCAATAGCCTTCGTGTTTCTTCTCAGTGCGACGTTGATAAAAAAAAATCAATCTGTTCACTTCTTATCATCTTAAAATTACGTATACTAGCTTCGAGACAATTTTTACGTATTATTTGTGATAAAAAAAAAAATGTTTCCATGTTAAATAATGTGTTAGAACAGTATAAAGAACAATTTTTTTTAATCCTCATCTGAATAATCTGAAGCTAAAACCGTATGATGAATAACTTAATATGAATGCTAAGGAAGCAAAATGTTCCTGTTCTGTCCAATTGTTCGAAGGATTTCTTAGCATAGGCACTCCCTTCATTATGCCTCCAGTTCATCCGAGGGGTCAAGTGGGCCAAGCAATCTCTTCCTGCTTCAACAAACGAACAGGAAGACAGAGTCGTCAGCATCATGGAACTTAGTGGAGACATCGTAGTTGAATTGTTATCCGGGTTGATGGTTGTGGGCCCATCATTGTTAATTTACTGCTGAAGGAAAAGATGCAACAATGGATTTGGTGATGCGCTCCACAGAGACAAATTGAACTTAACTGGGTCGTTGGATAGATTGATTATCATTCGCAGGAACCGAGGGAAAGTGAATTGAAAAAGTCGAGTTGCAAGCTTTTGAAATAAGTGTAAAAGAGCTAGTAATAAAATTTCTAGTGGTGCTGATGATGTACTGTTTATCTAGACTTTTAACCTAGTTTTAAGACTTCATATATTTTGTAAAGTAATCTCCATGTACTCGTATATGAATATTTATTCTGGAAAAGTCTCCCAGGGTCATTTAGATGACGTATTTAACAAGATATACGTAAAATAATGCAAAAAAGTCCGTAACTTAACTACATATTTTTTTACGACTGCACTTTCTTTCGGTTGCTCTGTGTGGTTTTGGTTGCTTAAATTTATTGAGAAATCATCTATCTGTATGTTTTTTTTTAAAAAAATTGTATTTAACAATTGTATTTTAGATTTATCTAAATCTCAGTAGTAATATTAATAATTAGATTAATACAAAAAAAAAAATCAAGATTAAATTTAATTACTTTATTTCAACAAAACTGTTCATTATTTTACTTACATTTAAGCGGTAAGATGATTGTTATTATTATTTTAAGTTGTATTTACATTTGGTGTGCTTGATTTCAGAAGAAAGCTTTAACATTTATTAAAATTTACCTCAAATGTCATTCGCTCAATTAGTTTTATTAAAACGGAAGATGGATAGTGTGTTGTTGATTAAAAAAAAAAAATAAGGTAGTCCGGTGTGCACCCTCCCATTCTTTGGATGAACGGCATTTAGGTACCAACTGGGAGGGCGGACCTCACTCGTCGTGTGTAGGGCTTAGATCTCCTGGAAGATTTCTTTTAAATTAGGGACCGCGGTAGCCGAGTGGTCCTGGTCTCGAACTCGTGACCGATGTTATTTCTGTTGAGTAGTGAGTTCACGTCCTGATGCTTCTTAAGACCTGTCGTGTAACATGATGGATGCACGTTAAATCTGTCGAGACCTGAAGTCCTCCCAACTTGAGGAAATGAGGAAGTAGAAGTTAAAGAGGGAAAAGCCGCCAGCTCAGGTGTCGTCCTTCTCTCTTTACGAGTTTCATCACTTTCAGCTCTCGTGCTAATTCTAAGTGTGATGTTAATAAAAATCAATCAGTCGAATTCCTTTAAACTACGAGTAGTTATTAAATTAAATAGTCCTCATGGAATCTGTAATGTTTATGTCTAATAATATTTACTGGATCCCATCTGATATCCTCTGTGCAATTTTGAATGATTCTTTAAATTTGTGTATAGAATTTCGGTTATTCATAACGGGACCGTACGTCATGTTTTTAAATAACCTTCCGTGGACATTAAAGGGATATTTCGGGGTCTCCAAGGCTGTAACAATATTAAAAGGGTGCGAAAAGTTGAATAATCTTATGGTAGTGCCTAGTAACGTGACGATGGCATATTTCCGAGTTCTTTTAACTTAGCAAAGAGTATTTGCAGCAGTGTGGACTTTGTTCTGTGAATAATTAAAAATATTTGGATGGGTTGATTTAACAAAAATTGAAAGTGTAATGGATTATTCGTTTGAAAAAGGATTTATTAATCGTAACCAACATATAGAAGTTTTTAATGAGCATATTCATTTATGTCTCATTACATTCCACCGCAAAAAGTGTCGGAATGGAGCACTGGTAATGTTTTAACCGAAAGTCTTAAACGGAATTATTCAAATACTTTCACATTATTAATTGCAATCATACGAACTTTCGTATAATTATTGAATATAATTTATGCCTGCGCGACACTAATACATTCGTCAAAAGGGTCGTTTTTCTTGTGACTGAGTAGCCATCGAGCAAAAACGCAGAGCTGCATTGATTGATTGTTTATTAACATATCATTTAGGAGCAACACGAAGGCTATACACAAAAGTGCAAGTTGCAGTTCTTAAAGTAGTAATGCTCTCAGGAGCTTACCTTCTTCGGGTAGCTCGGGCATCACTCACCCGAGGCACCCTAGTGATCTTTCTTCCTTTCCCATGCGATTTACTGTCTTAAGTAAACAGGTGTGACACGCCCCCGGGTTACCCTAGTGATCCTTCTCTATTTTTGACCTTACTTCTTGTCAATCAATTTGTATCTTTTTTTCATTTTTTCAGACGTCTAGATCACAGGTAGATTTTGTCTGGCGCAGCATAGCCATGTTTGGATCTTGCGCCATTAAACTTCACCATCACACGTCACTTAAAGCGGCAATTGCCAAAGTAAATATTTAGAAATGCAGCCAAGAATCTCATTCTTATTTCAAATCAACTCCATTATTACATAGGCAGATTTATTCGGATAAATGTGAGACCCCAGAAATGATTTATTTTCACGTATTCATTCCTCTTCTTTGTATTAATAACTAAAAACTATGAAGAAATATGCGTTTTCCCCTAGAATACACATACTATTATCTAAAAATTAGTATGTCTGGTTTTGAGGAAAACAATAAATAGACATGCTAGTTACTCGTCACATTTCTAATCCACTGTTCCTTACTGTAGACGCCGGCTTTTGTTACGCGAAAGTTTACTGTATACAGCGACAATAAAAGACTTAGAGGAAGCAGACATACATACAGCGCGTGAATCAGCGCTATAGCGCGTTAAATTTTACTTGCGGAATATTTCTGCCAGTGTTACTCAGTTATAGGAGAGTGCAATTTGCTACATGTACATCAATCACCGTTTTATCCCTGTTTAGTTCCAACTACTGTATTCGCTTATCTCATTGATGTTTAATACGATTGTCCCGCTCTAATCCCATTGAGTGCAAAGAGGGTTGATTCATTAGTGCGTGGCCATGTCTTTTGTCAGTTCCCTCGTGATTCATGCTTATGGGGTTAAACTCCAAAGAGTGCGGGTCGGAAATGTGATTGTGGTCATGTTCTAAAATCAAATGCTCTTATCTATGTAACAAATAACCACATTTTTACGCGAATTTCATTCATATCGTGAGTGATGCACATAATTGGGTTCAAACCCGTCATTATCGAACGGGAAGTTCTTAAATGTTTATACAGTGGTAAAAAAAGGAGAGAGAGACAAACATCCTTAATAACATTTACAATTCTCATCATAGCTGGAGAAAATTGATATAACTATTAATGGCTCAAAGAGGATAGATTATAAGCTGAATGGATTAGTTAATTAACTTAATTAACGTTGTTTATTAACTTCTAAAACAGAAGTTTTCTTTGTATGGAACCGGAGCTGATTCATAAAACGAATGATTTAATGAGCCTTTATATTGTAATATATAATACATTTCTCTATAACCATTAGTATATCCTAGTTTACTTGTACCTCAATATCACCAACAGATCTAAAAGAAGCAATTTTTTCTAGTTGGATTCATACATTTTGCGTCTTCAGGATGAACAAGTAATTTATCTAAGATACAACTTTCGCAAATAACAAACATTAACAGATGTATGAAGACGATAATTATCTTTTCAGTAAGAGGGATATATCTTTAATCGCTCGTGTCTGTCTCAAATGTTCACTCTTACATAATATAGTCTGGAACAGGTTGGTTGTGACATAGAGGAGGCCAGAACAATTTTGTGCGTGTCTTCTTTCAATTTCACCATCCCCCTCCCAGATGACTTTCTGTCTAATTGAAAGAAAGTTAGCAATTCGAATATTTATTTTATTACTCTAATTGTATGTTTTATGCACAAATCATTGAAATTTATTACTATATTGTAACAATGTCGGCCGTTTAGCCAAGTGGTCATGTTCGAGAGCTCGCAAACTGGGTTGCTTCAGTCAAGTCCCATGCTGAAGGTACATTGTGCGGCAGGGCTGTTGCCACTGGTCGAGGTCCTAAGTCCTCAAATTGGCGTGGTGTAGGAGAGGGAGGTACCTTTGCAGGTGTTGTTTTCGTCACTTGACCGATATTCAAAATAACGAGGTACGTCGCCAATAACCTTTGTGCTGTTTCATAAAGTGACAATAATAAACAATCTCTCCTACTTCGAAGATAAATTAAGAAACGAAAAACTAGCATAGCTACAACTTTTTTTTTGCCTCTAATTTTATGAAATAATTTGGATCATGACATATGAAGTTAACAGTTTTCCCTGTAGGGAAAAAATCCAAAGTGTGAAATCTGTTAGGTGCTTATAGCTTGCATTTATCTTTCGAAGGAAAATATATCTCGTCTAATTAACAACACGCAGATGCTGGGAAAAACTGGACCGATACAGCTGTTTTGTTGCAAATATCGTCAAAGGTTTTGATAATACTATCTCATTTGAGAAAAATTCCCACTTTTTAAAAAATAATCAGGCTTTTAAAACGGATAAAATTGGAGTTGGCAAATATTTTAGATAAAACAGGTGAACTTGTGACATTTAAATTAAGAGGAAAGATGAAGGAAATAGTTAATTAAAAACATTCTTGATTTCATCTTTGATTTTGCTTGGTAGTCTAATCTGCTCTGAATATCTTATGAATAGTGTCTTCAAGTATTTAATAATATATTTTGGAATTAGTCTAAAATTCCTTACAAATTTCCTTTTTAAGATGAAAAGACAGATTAACATGTATGAATTTAGTGTATGAATTATATTATTAGATATTGACGAATTACTTGCTTATTAAGAGCCAGAGTATTGAACGAAACCTGAGAAAACACCTTGATAAACAAATTTCCACATCGTATGCGAAATTCGAATTGCATATGCATTCATGTTGAAACTTTCATTACTCGAGATTCTTTATGGAATAGGGTCTCAAACTCGTGTGAGACTCTAGTTATTTATCAATTGTCCAAAAAGAAGTCTTATATGGATTATAGTCACAAATCGAAAAAAACAAAACTATGAAAATGTTGGCAAAATTTGGTACAGTATTATCATACAATTAAGAACACTATTTTAATTTTATTATTAATAATATGTAACGAAAGTAATTAAAATCTTTCTTAGAAAACTTTTATCAGATTAAATATAAAACTGTAGTAATATACCTTCTAAGAAAAGGGACTGCCACCGGACCAGACATTTTGTCCCTTAAATAGAGGTATCCCTTACAAGAGGTACTACTATATTATGATTTTCAGAACTTTAAAAGGAAATTCGAAAATTTCTTTAACTAATATTTATATACTTTTATCATTAATATTCAACAGTAGCATTACGTTGTATAAACTCAAAAATTAAAATCGAGGCAAAAAAATTATTTCTAATATATACATATATATATATACGTACATACATACATATATATCTATATATATATATACATATATATATAATCATTTCGGGAATACGTTAAATTCAATTCACAGTTACCAACAATCTAGTGAACTTTGGAATTATGGAAATATCAGAATTACCAGAATATAGTCTTGTGAGCTTTTGAATAAATAATAAAACTCATAAAATTCACCGTAGAAAAAACTAAAAAGGATTCTCATCCTTTTTAGTAAGTTCATAATTAAAATTTCGAAGCGGAAAATGTAGCAAGCTTTTCTCATAAATGAGTTCATTTAACTCATTTTCAGTACAACAGTTTATCAGGCGACTGCAGACACAAACACAGAAAAACCTTCGAAACATTTTCACCCTAAGGGGAAAATTTGCATTAATAGCTTAAAATAGTCCTGTAAAAGGCGGAGGTCTGTTAGATGCAACCCTTAGTCTTTTTTGGGAGTGATAAATGACATTTCCTTAGTTAATTATTCAAGTTTTCGTTTCAGAGATAAAAATGTATTTTCTTTTCCTCCACCTGCTGAAGGCATGATGGGTAAGGTTTTTCCCTACACAATGAGCAATTTTTATTTTGATCTAATGAATTCAGAAGATGAAATATTTGTCTCCAAAAAAATTAGATGGCTATTTCTAAGTTCGTTGGAAAAAGAAAGAAACAAAAGTTAAAAGTAAGAGAACTCTAGTTGTAAGGATGAAAATATGTTGCGAAGCTGTTATTGTCTTTCTGGATACAGTTTTATTAATCCAAATCTGGATTTTGAAGGCTAGTTGTATTTTATGAGATATCATGTATATAGATGTTACTAACTACTTAGAAATTCTAATACAGACTTCTTTATTATGTAATTTTCGTGTTTATGAAGTCATTTATTTTGACATTTTAAGCAGTTTGTCTTATGCTAAATCGTTTCTTGAATTTAGGAGAAATTTTTCTGTCATTTTTGTGAATATGTTTAAAATCATGGCTATTCTTTAAATCGTAAAATTTCTTAATGTGTATATCTTCTATAATGAAAATGGGTATCGGAGAATAAATTTATTTTTACTATTAAGAGAATATTTTTGAATATTTCAAATATATTGTAATGAGTATATAGAATACGTAGATGTGTCACAATGTTGGACAGAATAGATGATGCAAGGTCAAAGTATCTATCTATCTTTACATGATTTTCAATATTCACTATCATTTATGGTACAAAATTCGTCGTTGCTTCTTTATTGTCGAATCTCTATTCAGATATATTGATACTTCCCCCCCCCCCTGATCATTCAGCAATAATTGTCGATTTGGATGGTTTCTGTAATCATCTTCAATTTTACAAATGAAGGACCTGTAGAAGATAGTTGAACACATAATCTTCAGAAATATCACCATTTCATACGGTGGAAAAGAGCGCTTTATATCACTTTCTGAGGATCTTTCCCCCCCCCCCCCAGTAACTTGTTTAAAAAGTTATTTTCGCCAAGTTTGGCAAACACACTCTCATATTTTACACATTTCTTCTTACATACACATACACACAACAGAAACAGACATATTCTGTCTCTTTCTTGAAACATTTTTTTTATTTAATTCATTGAACACAACGATATTGCGAAGGAAAATCGACAACTCTACGTCGAACTATACCTGATTCAATTTAAACCAAAACCAGATCTTTAGTCTTACAAGTCATTGGTTTATTGAGCAGCCCCTCTTGGTTTTTGAACCCAGGAAATTTAATAGGTAATGCCTGATTGGATCATTGGAACTCGATAGCAAGAGTGATTCAAATAAATGTATGCAACGCATATATAAGCAAACATTTTCCATTGGATCTGCTCAGAACTGACTGTTTGTGACATTGGGCTCTGTCGCTATTTTCTCATCAGCTATAGCTGGTTGGGTTTCTCTCAGATTGTGTTTGAATTCAAAATTCCACCCAATAAAATGAAAAAGAATTTGTGTTGATTACATTGAAATAATAAAATATAATGAAAAGATTAGATAAATTTTCTTTATAAGCAACAAAGTAATGAATAATAGGTGTTATAAAGTTGGATGTAGATAGAGGAATTAAGTCAATGGAGTTGAATTTGTAATTGAAAGGATTGTGACCGTTTTGTCAAGAAGTTTCCTGACCATAGTTCGGAAGGTTCAACTTCCTAATATAAATTAATAAGGTATTGCGCAAGAACTGAGCAATGATGTACAGACTTTACAACGTATGTAATTTTTATCGTGCATTGTGATTACTATCCATTAAAAAAATTTTAAAGTAGGCCAAAAATATATATTTTTTTAAATATTTTTAAAACCTTGTAATATTTTCTTTGAATTACTACCCCCTTCCCCATTTATTGGACTTATTAATTTAAGGTTACAAATGCACTGAATGATAATTAAGCAAGTTCGTAAATAATTACAGTGAAAATGGCTATTTTGATGTATAAACTGAACTTTATCCGTCGCTTACATGTATTACGCGTGAAAATTCCTTCCGACAGTATCAGATATCCATTGGATAGCTCTGAGTACCTCTTTCACGGAAGAACTACCATAATCAATTATCGTTCCTGCTCCAACGTAATGACTTCATTAAAAAGAGGGTGATTGAAAAGGGTCTCTACGTCCCAGAGCCCTAGTTAGCGATTCCAATAACCATTTGCCTCGTCTTTGTAAAAATCGATAACGATTAATGGCCGTGGCTCTTCATCGTCATCGGCCTTCTCTTTCCTTGCAAGTGACGGCCAAGGCTACATAAATCTAAAAATGCCATTTTCTGCTGCCGGACCTTGCGATGAAGAAAAATGAAAATTCCATTCGGAGTTTGAAAAACATTCCGCCCATTAGCCTCCCTTATGGTGGTGCCAGCTTATGATACTGAAGGGGATTAATTTGAGAAATAAAGCGAACTTCAGTTTTAGTAGTCGTTTTCTTCTTTTTATAAAAAAGGTCATAGCAGTTAAGCAGCAAAGAAATAATAAAAAAATTGCGTGAAGTAGTAATTTAATGTTATTTTGACCTTTTATGATTCTTGGTTACTACGTATGAGCCGTGACTTCTGGAATGAAGTTTTATCTTCGTCAGATTGATCTTACTCACTTACATTTTAGGGATAAAAAGTTATGCTTCAAAAAATAAAGTCACCAAGAACAAGTATTTACTGGTTATTTGGTCCTTGTCACTTCAGTTGATCTATCCGTGGAGCAAGGCTTTATTTAACTGAACAAAGAATAAAAGGATTGTGTTTTTTGTATCAACAAACCTGCTTACAACTGCTTTTGGGGGGGATTGTTACGCACAGAAATCCCCCCCCCCATAAATCGTTAAAATTTATTTGAGTTTTTACGGAGTGTTTTTTGAACGTAAACATGGAATAGAGTTTTGGAATTCACGAATTATAGCTTCAAAATAAATAAGATTACTAAAATAATTTCAAGACGCTGAATCTCATTCATAATAATTTAATGTGTTTTTTGGCAGATGACATAGAGAAAAACATAAGTTTTAATTTATTTCATTTTATTTAAGTAGCAACAATAAAAACCAAAGCTGTAAAATGTATTTATAGCGTTAGCTTTAGTTTTTGGATTAAAAAATATCTTGCAACATTGTGATCTGAGTTGAATCTGATGTGCGCATGTGTTTCGTAATTTTGAAAATCAAAATCTTATTTTTTAGATTCTGAATATTATAGTAATGTAGACAAAATTATTCAAGATGTGTATAGTTTGTTAAAAAAAAAACTTAAGAAAGCGTGTTCCTTTTTTTTTTTTTTTTTTTTTTTTTTTTTTGACTTCTCTTTAATTGGAATTGTTATCATTTGACTGTTTAATTTAACTTTACGATATCTGTAGATTTAAATAATGAAGCGCTACAATATTTTCTAATTATTTCTCATTATTCTTGATAAAAAAAACCCTCCGAATAACATGAATGGTTCTCTTTGATTTTCATTCGATAGCGTACTTGGTGTTAATATAGGATTGGATTAAAAAGTTTTTGAAATAACTATAAGATGACGTGAAAATTACAATCTTCACCGCATAGACATAATACAGTATTTGATTGGTTCTGCAATGAATTTGAAAGAATAATCGGAAGGAATGC
Organism: Nephila pilipes; assembly: GCA_019974015.1. Classification (NCBI taxonomy): domain Eukaryota; kingdom Metazoa; phylum Arthropoda; class Arachnida; order Araneae; family Nephilidae; genus Nephila; species Nephila pilipes. Next base: position 282,457 of record BMAW01013335.1, read on the forward strand.
TAATTCAATATAGCAAAACTATTTGACAAGTTCTCTCTACTAAGCATTCAAAATAGTTAATCAAAATGAGAAGGAATATTTAAAGATTGCAAAACAATTAAAAATGCTTTAAAAAATTTTATAATTTGATTTATTTTCAATCTTTTTATTTATTTCTTCAATAATATAAATTAAAATAACGTATCAGTCAATATTTTTAAAAAATCATTAATTCATGCAAAAGTTTTACTTTAAGGGGTCTCAGGATCCTTAAACTTGAAAATTTGCGATATTTTGAGACAAACAAACAAAAGTCCTATCGCTTCTGAACATTTTGGTGCCAAAATTTTAACAAGGCTACCAAAACTTCCAGAAACATCGAGAAAAAACTAAACCTTGTGTAACTAATTTTCAACGTTTTTCTCAAAACAACACAATTTAGCTTGCTCCTCGGATTTCTCAAAAACTATATATCGTATTAGTTTGAAATTTTATTTACATATGTTCAAAATAAATTTCTTTACGACTTGTATTTAAATTTTTAAGCAAATTATAAACAGAAAAAAAATTATATGAATTTTTATTGCATTTTTTTCTTAAAATTTCATAATTTCTTAAATAATTGTACTAAAAATATATTTCCCTACATTTCTTAAAAAGTAAGTTATAGCTTCAAAATTGAACATTTTTTTTAAAATTAAATAATACTACTTTTGTAAATTGCAATCAATGATGCACTTCAAAATCCTGTGAGGAGTAAAATACTGATTTTCGTAATTTTAAAAAAGTGTCCAATTTATATTTCTCTAAAACTGTTTGAAATTTCTTTATAATTACGTGAAAATTATATGGTAAAAGTTTCTAATTTCTGCTTGGTTTCATTGGTAAGTATGTAGATTTTAAAAATTATGTATTTTCGCTTACACGAATAGTAGTTACGAGTCCTGAGATTCAGCATGAGCTGTAATAAAAATTTTATCAAACATGTGAAAGTTTTTAATTCTTAACTGTAAACAGTATTATAGTCAATCACGTTCGTTCTATGAATCATTACAAATTAAAACAAATCTATTCGTGAGATAAAACTTGAATATTCCGGCCAAGGTAAACTACGACAGTACTCCGTATTGTTTTGTTTATTTAAGCTATTTGTAACAAAAGTATTATTATCTATGAATGCCATATCAACTTGGAGGGGGGGGAAATATCGTCACATTCGGAAACAATCGCTCAAAAGGAAAAAAAAAATTAACCTCTGTAATTAAACTTCGCCTAACACCGGCTTGAAGGTCGCGATAAAGATAATACTAAAAATACGCTTATTAAAAACTCAGGTTTAAAGTTGCGGTAAATGTGTTGAATTTTCCCACATATATAAGAGAGGAATGACGTCAATAACAGGTGGAATCGATGTGTGACGTGTCTTAACTCCTTATTTGTTAAACGGGGTTGTTCGTTTGCTGCCGAAGTGCAAATTATTACTTATGCACTCAAACTTTTTAAAGCAAAAACAATAAAATAGCAGTACAACATCCAAAGGTATTGGAGGCGTGACTTAATGAAGATTAAAATTATCATCTTTTCAATTCTTTCTTACCATCGATTGGATGGTTTTGAAGTCATTTTCTTCTTCAAATGGAAATTATCTCTATTCACAGAAATTTTGACAGAAGGAGAAAATGTAAACTGTAGAGAGAGAGTTTCATGACATTAATAGTTATATCTTTACATTCTAACGTTATTAAATGCTTTCTTGAAATAATTTTGAAATAAATATTACGCACAACATTTGTTTTTTGATGCAGTGCTTAAGCCTGTTTTTGACTAATACTTGAGAATGTTTTTTATCAATATATTTTTTTCAAAAAAAATATATCGATAATAGTAGTACAATGTCCAAAGATTTTGGAGGCATAGCTAAATAACTATCAAGAGTGTTATCATGTTAAATTTTATTGACTATCAATTCTATGGCTTAGAGATACTTTTCTTCAAGTAGAGATAATTATAATTCAGAAAATTTGGTGGAAGGGAACAGAAAAAGTATTATACATAGGGAGTGAATTTTATGAATTTATTATATTTTATGAATTTAAAGACATTACATTATAATGAAATTAAATGATGACTTGAAATAGAACTGTAATAAATATTATATAGTAATTTTTTTTTGACGAAGTGTTTTAGACTATCCTTTCTAATATGAAAAGATAAGGTATAAATCCAGAAAAAGTTTCATGTAGAAAAATGCGACGCGGTACAAATACATATTTTTGCTTCACTTATCTTACAGAGGGTATTATGTTTGAATATATTATTCTACATTTTCATTCGAACTAGTCCATTTTTTCATAAAATGTGCTTAATATTTCGTCTCCAATTCTTCAAATGTTGAATTGCCATCTTCAATTCTTCAAATGAATGTATGAGCTCTTTTGTTTCATCATATCCCCATAGTAAAATTAATGTCTGAGAGCAGTCTCACGAAATGTTGAAGTGTCTGACTTGTTTTTATGTTTAAAAAAACTTCGCTTACAATGTTGTATAATGGAACATTGTTCATTCTGAATTTTTTGTGTGTTTTCTACAGAATAAAAATTAATATCACGCGCGTTTTTGTATGCAAAATAAATTGTACAGAAATATGCTGAGAACAAAGGGCCCCTTTTTGTCCTGTGCTGCAAAAAAGCTCTTAAATTACACCCAATTCCATTCCTGGATATCTTTTGTTCTATATGTTAGCGTAAAGTTGCTTTTAGTGCCGATTTTTTTTTTAAAAAAAAACTAATACTGTGTTTTTGAGATGAGACAGTTCGACAGTTGCCAAGATGTTTTGTAAAACAATTAATTTATTAATTTAATTCGGAACAACAATATTTTCCGTATTATTATACATATTTTTCTATATACCAGAATACTATTGTAGAACTGTTTGACAGTATTTGGAGAGCTATAAGTTCGAAATACGATCCCAAACCATAATTCTGTTCAAAGGGTTACTTTCTTAGATAAATACATGATCATGCTCATGGACTCGTGGCCGGCGGGTTTCGTCAAGGGGTGGGTTCGAGTCTTGATGCCACTAAACACCCACCTTGTAGCCTGGTCTGATGCACGTTAAATCTATCGAGGCTTAAAGTTCTTCCGTTGGCGTGGTGTGGAAGTTAGGAGAGGAAGGTACCAGATCAGGTGTCGCCCTCGTCATCTAACCGAAGTTCAAAATTAAGAGGTTCGTTGCCAAAAGCCTTCTTTTCCGAAACTGGATTCGCCGTGTGTGTCTTCCACCGGGGTATCCTAAATAGTATTTACATGTTTAAACTGAAATCTTATAATTCAGTTTTCCAGGTCGAGCTTTTGGCAATCGGATTTACAATATTTTCGGCCGTCTCTCATAACTTCAAAGTTTCTATTTATACCGAGAGTTTATCGTCATTATTGCTACTGAAGAAACATCAGAAAAATATCAGCTTTTATGAATACCATTAAAGAAAAATTAACAACTTATTCTGATTTTTACAACGCACTGGGTTCAGGCTTACGTCTGAGATTATTATAACGAAACGTAGATTCATTTACAAAGCTCGCAGCAGTCACTGATGGTGAGGGAAGGGAATGAATGTCCTTACCCCTGGGTCTTATATAGTTAAGATTTTAAAAAATAAGCTTCTCTCTCTTTTTCTGATTGGGAGTTCTGGTGGTCAACTTGTAATACCGGTATTCAGGTTCTGTTCTATATTACAAGACCAAGTCTGAGTTTTTATACCAATTCCGGTTTTATTTCTCGCTTCTTAACTGGTCATGGTCCCTTCGTTTGTTATTCAGATCGTTTTAATTTGAAAAATACAAATTTATGTTCCCGTGGATCTGTTGGAGATGCTGACCACTACGTTTTTTCTTGCCCTTTTGCCAGAGGTTTTCATTTAAACTGTTCTATTGTTGAAGCGAAACCTATTTGGAAGATGTCCGTGTGTTAAAATCCTTATTTGCATTTCAAGCTTAAATCCTGTATTCTTATGGTTCGTAAAATTACCCAACAAGTTTCTGAATTGTTTCAATTTTTTATTTCATTACTTATTATTTCAGTTTTCTTTATTGTGTAGTTATAATTGTATACTTTGTATATATGTACATATTTTAGTCTAACACTTCATTGTTTTATCACGAGTTTGCGGACGCTCTTGTATTGTGCCACTTAGCGTATTATACATCTTATTTCTTCAAGAAAATTCCTACTGTTGGTTTTTTTTTAATTCTTGTCATGTATATTTTCTGCTCTGTAAATACATTGAAAACTTCATTTACTTTTGATTTCGAAATTATGCAACATCTTATGTTCTTTTGTCAGTAAATGCTGAATGCGGGGGTGATTGTCTCCCGCTGGGCAGTTTGTACCTCTAAGCCCCTTGGGCATTCTGCCAATAGCCCTCGTGTTGATTCTAGTGTTGACGTTAAGAAAATCAACAAAATCAAAACAATATTAGGTGAATACGATTTTAACAGATCTTCAAACGTTTCTTATTGCTTGGTGTGGAAACTTGGAGTATGAAATATCAGCTTAGATGCCTTCATCGCGTCTTCTGAGCATAATTCAAAAGGACGAGTCTCTTTCTGGTAGTTAATCGTGTAGCTTTAACACAATGTTAGTTTAAGAGGAGAGAGGGACTTGAATTAAACTCAAATGATTGAGAATATTGAGATTATTTCGCAACGTTCTCTGTATAAATTCTAAGGAGGTGTATGGACACAAGAGATGACTAAATTATATGTTATGACTCCTATAATTTTTCTCGTTCCATAAAGTTTTCTTTGAAGAATAAAATTTGTTACACAATTTGTCATGTTCAAATCTAGTTGATAGCGCCTGACATCTTGAAAGTTCTCACGTTTACTTTTATTGGTTAACTTCTAAATGGCTTTTAAATTTGTAAGGACGAAGTTCCATCTCTATTTTCCAATCAAACGAGTTGTTTTTCAATAGATTCAAATTTCTTATGCGGTCTCTCACAGATTTTTTTTTTTTTTTTTTTTTTTTCTTTTCCTTTTTTCATGGAACAAGTGATTTTTCCCCCTCCCTTATTAAATTACACGAAATTTTGCACTGTTTTTATTGTTTAAGAATTCCAGCCACATCGGCACTTAAAACAGACGTTGTTTGACGCTGTGTCCAAATGTTACTTGATGTAGATCAGCTCACGAAAAAGTGCAGTTGCATGAATCTAAATTTAAGAATATCTGTAACGAATTGGATTCTCTCTCTCTTTCTCGGTAAGAGACATCGTGGCGCAACAAGTAATCAGTCAATAAAATCTTTAACCCCTTTATTATAGTTTAAATTGAGCTAAATCAAAATAAATTACTAATGCGGGGCATTTACTTAATCGCGTCCTTTAACCAAATATTTTAATTGAGAATTCTACTTATTTTATTAATAAAGACAAATAATAGCGTTTAATAAACTGGATCCAATTCCAATAAATTTCTTGTGATGTGATCCAATACACTTTTATAATATCACATCACATTTGCTGACACGAGTATATATACTCATCAATGTCGCTAATTCCTCTATATCCTATTACCTCTCAAAGGATGCTGTTTTCGTCGAGTGGTGGGATTCTAATTCCTCTGAAACCCAACATGTCGCAGTCTTTAATTGAAACAGATGCATCTTAAATCTATCGAGACTTTGAAATTTGGAGGTTCCAGCTTAGGTGTCGTTCTCGTCACTTGACAGAGCTCCAAAATTACGAGGTCCATCATCGATAGCCATCGTGTTGTTTATATGTGCGACGTTGATCAACAATCGATCAATCCCTATTTGCGAAATTGGTGTTAACTAACATATTTCAAGCGTCGACCAAAGCTTTCAGCCGAAAAAAATTGACCTTGATAATGTGAAGACTACCTCCCCAAGACTTTCACTCAAACTTCAATACTGTAATCAAAATAGAGTTAATCTCTCTTTTGAAAGATGGCAAGTGGTCGTTGATAGTAATGGTAATTAGGCCATATCTTATTTTATATACATCTTGTATTATTTGCCTTTATTTTTTGTCACAAGAAATAGATTGAACTTACTGTATCTACTTAATAAAATGCTAGTTTCATCGATATTAGATATTTGTATGATACTAATTGAATATTGCTTAGAAATACCGTTAATTATAAATATTACGATGTAAATAATTAGAATTTTGTTTTCATTCTTATTTTATTTATTTTATAAACATGACATTTATCAATTTTGTAAAACAGTAAAGGAGACAACTGAACGTTTCGTTTATTATGGGATATTGAAAGGGACCAAGGTCAGTGTCGCTTGATTATGACCGACGATATTCGAATTCTGGATACTTTGGAATAATTGAGGGTGCTTCTTCAACTAAGGCTCTTAATTATCGTTCATAGTGGTGTGGAACTAAGACAAAAGAATGAAGGAGAACCTCAAATGTCGTCGTTGTCTGATCGAGGCCTTCTTCTAAAAGCATTCGAGTTCCTCTGAAGTGGCATTTAGTTGAAACCAAAATCAAAATATTGAAACAGTATATAGAATATAGTTTAACTATAACAATATAATGTTTATCCCATCTTATTAGATCCTGTGCTTATCAGGACCATTTTCATTTTCTCAAAATGTTAAAAGGCCACCATTAAATAAATCTTCTTAATATTCTCAGTCATTTATAGTAATTATCAAATTATTTAGGGATTGTCATAATTTTAAGGTTAGTTTCTCTGCGAGAAAGATTTCTTTTATTATATTTTTCATCTTAAATTAAAAGAGAAAAAAAACTTAATGAAGCAGAAAAAAAGTTGAAAGGGAGAAGTAAAAATAATGTAAGGGAATATATATATATATAAAAAATTTTATTTTGAGGTGGCAAATATTTTATTCCTTGCTAATATTATTTTTAAAAGAATCGTCCTTTTGAGCTGCCCTTTTTAATTTCATTGATGAAAATATTTCTTAAAAAGTCATCCATTCCATATAAACTGGTGTGTCACATCAAGATGTCTGAAAATAATGATCGAACTATGTAAATTTTGCGAATAAACTTTCTGAAAAAGTTTCCAGTAAAATTCCACTTCATAAAATAACGCATCTTTTATGAGCGGATAATTTATTCTATGGAAATCTTTTTTTTTTGTTTTTGTTTCGAGTAAATCTTTTTCATTTTTCTCTTGATTGTTTGGTTGTATGGGATATAGAACAACAAAAGCTGTTATCCCCTTTTCCTTTTCCAATGAACAACAAAGAACTTGAGCAATTTTAAGAAACGGCCACGGTTGCCGTGAATGCAAGGGAGCGAGCGAGCGGTCATCTGGAAGAAAGTGGCTGTACATGTAGAGCAAGTCACTGGACCTTCGACTCATCTGAAAGTCAAAGCGACTCGTTTTCAAAGCACAAAGAACACAGAAGGTCAAATGCATTATGAGATATCGGGTCTTTAGACTTAGAGGGAAAGTGTCCATTAGATTTTTTTTTAACCCAATGCCTTTTATTCCTTTATGCACAAGCATTTTTTTCCTCTCCCTCCCTCCCCTCCAATATAGAACTGAAAACTGGTCATTCATCTTCTAGAAGCGAATAGCTGTCGCTTATTTCAAAATGGATTGCGTGTTGTACTCGATCTGTCGATTCTTATGATTTCAAATTGTGTAAGGTTTAATAAATTTTATTGTTTCTGTGGTATTTTAGGGTTGATGAAAGGTTAGAGGGTGTCAAAAAGGTTTATAGCCCGTAATAACGGAGCACAATAACAGTCATATACCTCTGACAAAGTAAAAGGGTAGTAGAAAGTTATGTTAGCGACCTTTGAAATTTTATTTGCTGGCAGGTAGTATTTTAGCTGGAAAATTACTTTTTAGAGTGTACACTTTAAATTTTTAATTATTAGTTAAAGAGCAGAGTGATTATATTTAAACTCAAATACTTTTATTTAAATTTTTCAATTTAATTGTAAGCATTTCTCTTTTCTTTTTTTCTCTTTTCTTCATTTCTCTTTTCTTTCTTTCTCTTTTCTTCATTTCTGTTTTCTTTCTTTCTCTTTTCTTCATTTCTCTTTTCTTCATTTCTGTTTTCTTTCTTTCTCTTTTTCTTTCTCTCTCTCTCTCAATCACTTTTTTTACTCTTTCAATCGCTTTCTTTTTATCTCTCGCCTGTGGTAGCCGAACAGTTTGAGTCGCGAGCCCGCGACCGACTTTGTTTTCATTGAGTTATGAATTCGCGTCTTGATTCCTGTAAAGACCATCCAAGTAGCGGAACTGATGCATGTTAAATCTGTCGTATCCCCATGTTCCTCCTGACTTGGTGTGGGAGCTTGAAGAATGCTGTGCCAATTCAAGCATCGACTTCCTCACTGGTCAGAGTTACAAATTACAAGGTCGATCGTCAGTAGCACTCGTATCGTTTCTTTCTAGGACGCTAATGAAATAATCAATCCATTTCTCTCTGTACTTAAAATTGAGAAATGCTCCAATAATTTTTTACTTTCTCTATACTATAGAGAGAAGCATATTTTCCCTCATTTTACTCGTCTCTGCTTGAATTACCCTTTTTTCACCTGTGTTAAATATGTTCAAAACATTGTCTCCTATGTTACAACGACAAATTTGAATTTATTTTTACCTGGAGATGTAAAAAAATGACTCATTTGTAAAATATTTCAAAATTTAAGGAGTAAATAGCTATATATGTTATAAACATACGTACTTTTTAAAATTCGAATATTTTTTCTCCCTCAAAAATGCGTTCCACATTTTGAAACTGCAATAATAACAACTTTAAGTAGAGGGGAGAGGGGAAACCAAACACGGTTTTATTTCTATAACTACACATGGTCCTCACGAGATTTAATGCCATACTACATTTATAATTATTATAATTCATTATGAAATATGCGTACGAGATCTAATTAGTGGTGCGTAATTTAAAATAATGTTCAGTTTTCTCTATATATTTTGATATTTTTATAACGAAAAAAAAGAAAGAAAGAAAAAGAAAAACTAGAATTCTCGACTTCCAACCTTACATACACATCAGCCACTTCCCCAACAATTCATTCTTCCCATAAATATCCATAGCAACTTAAAAATAGTGCAGTGGACATATAATTGTTTTTAATAGATTTAATGTATATTTGTGTGTGAATTTATGAATATATTTTCTGATTTGTTTTAAGTTGATTTCAATGATTAAGGGGTCGATTTATTGCGTTGTTAAACACAATAAATAGAACGTTTTGTTCACTTTCCTTTAAATATTCATAACTTTTTAAAATTTGGATAATGATACAATTTTTTTATGTGATTGCTTATAATTTGTACTCTGATAAACTAATTTTGAATATTGATAAGAATTTTCATGAAATATTAAATAAGCAGTATTTCATATTTATGAAATATTGCTTAATATGTTAATTCTTTGTTTTCACATTATTTAATGGTGTATTGATTTTATTAACAGTGCTAAAAAACAGTTTTACTTCACTATAACTTTTTTATCATATTGCGAAGAAAATTATAAGAAATATTATTAAATTAAAAATGTTTAACATATAATTCTTTTTTCAATTTAATTAAGTTTTTTTTAAAAAAAATTAGCGCTTAAGTTTTTCATGTATTAATATATACCTACTCCAGAAAAGATACCAAAATATGTAAGAAACAGAATAATTTTTATTCAAATTATGCGAAATGTATGAAAAATTAAATTTCAAAATTTTCATAAGGTTATTTTAAATAGTGTTTTAAGATATTTCGCAATAAATAAAGAACAATCTGAGGAAAAGGAGCTTTGAAGTTTCCCATACAGTAAAGTTGATTAGAAGTAAGCGTGTACATTTTTATTCATGTATTGGAAAATAGAATATTTTCATGAGGTTTGTTTATAAGTATTCTGGAAAAATCTATGCATTAATTCATATTTTTTTTAGAAAATTGAATTTTTTAAAGATTCGAATGTCGTAAGACTCTTTAATATGAGTATTAAGAACTTTTAATGCAATAGGTCCCGTTTCTTTCCCTTCTACTTTTGATATGAAATAAAAAAAAATTAAACTAATTTGAAGTATAATAAAGAATGGCGTTCTTATTTCCTTACATCTTCCTTGATTAAAACGTTGCGAGTAGAATATTTATATATAAAAGTGCATTCGTATTGATAATAAAACTAATTTTCAAAAGAAATGTTTCACTATTTTAAATTTACACTTTTTTGCTTCACGTGCATTTTCTAAACAACATTCGTCTGGTTGTTGAGAGAAAACTTTCAGACGCCCTTGGCTTTCATTTGACTCTATGAATTCCTTCTGTACTACTAATGTATTTCCACAATGGGGTTTCGCAAGTCAGTGTGCTCTTCGATAATTCGATTCTCAGCATGTGTGAAGAAGCAACATCCGCAACATTAAGAAATTGAAAATTTTCATCAGGAGTGTTATTCAAACAACCAGTATTAAATTGTTGGTGAAATTGAGGAAAATTTGACTTCATTGAACTAACGATGTCCTAGGGATAATAAAAATCTGACTGCAAGTCAGGAAATCGTTAAAGACAAAAAGAAGTGACTAATATTCTATTTTAGACTCGAAAAATGGAATCCCTTTTAAGATCTCTTTCTCAAAGCTAATATATTATCACCAGGAATTTGGTTTGCAAATAAATTAAATTGCAAATTAAGGATTGCATTTGAATAATAAACTAAAATTCCATATATATATATATAGGAAGGGATAAAAGTATTTATAGACAACAAAAAATAGCGGGATTTGGGGAGTATGAGGGGCGAAACACTAACACACAATTTCAAATATTTAGCTACTTAATAGTTAATTTTTGACGCCTTATGAGTGAATTTGGACAGAGAAGTAAAAGTGAACATTTTATTTTAATTTTTTTGAGATTTAATTTTAATACTAATATGAAATTATTTTTATTTTTGAAATTTTGTTTAATATTATACATTACAACTTCCATCAAAGGAACAATATTACACATATATTTCAGTAAATGGATGAATTTAGAGAAATAAAAAAATGATTTTAATGATATTTCAATAAAAAAAAAAGTATGACGTGCTTAACAAAACTCCAAAAATTTGCCAAAATCTAGCCAATGAGTTTATTTGTGGTCTATTTTTATACCTCTTTACATTACAAAATATGCAAGGGAAAAGTACTTTTTTAGGTTGTTTGTGCTAAATAAAATTTAATTTGTTGTTCAAAGTAATACTGTTAATTACTTAAAAGGAGATGCAATGTAAAATAAGTTTCTCATTGTCATACGTTGAGTTTTTCTATTTTAATATAACTCTGTGTCTTTGTATTCGCCTGGCATAAACTTCCATACATTTCATCCACCTTCACTACCCTTTCTTACAGTACATCCTACACCTGTTCGAGTCTCCACTGTTTTTTGGGGTGCTTTACGAAACAGTTAGCTGTGACGCACGAGTTTTAACATCCATGCCAAGATGCATGACATTGCATTTAGTAAATTTCTGGTATTTTTTTTTTTATTAATGAAATAGACGAAAGGAGAGATAATTATGTGATATGACAACAAGCGATTTGCTTATAATTTCTAGTTCAGGCAACTATAATGGGATTTTTTTAAAAAAAATCAAAAATATCATATATAGAGGATTTCCCCTTTTCCCTAATTGGCACCATTATTTTAGGAGTCCTAAAATGTCCTAGCACAGGATTGGGGAGGATAATGGGAAATGTAGTGACTATGATTTTAAAATTGAAAGTGTATTGATTGTTTTAAGATCTTTTTATGTAACCAATGGAGGAGAAAAATATACAAGAAATATTATACAGTAGTCAAAACGCTATATAAAACCCCCAATGAAATATATATATAAAAATTATTACTGGTATTCAAAATTTCATTTTGGAAGTTGAGTAAAATGATTGGTTAAAAGTGTTATTGAGCATGCTAAGTAACAAAAAATACAAACTTGTATTTTCCCTCCCTTTCCTGTTAAAGGAGATGTATTTCAAACTCAGTGGTGAAAATTTCCAATGCTCAATGGTATTTTTTGGAAACTCTATATTCGAAATATAAGTTTGAAAAATCCTTACTTTACCACAATCCGCAACGTAAAACTTCTTTTAACTTTATCTAGTATTAGCTTTTGGAGTTTGAATGGCCTAATATTGTGAGAAACTAATTTTAAAATTGCTAAGGAAAGTTGTTTGTTTTGAATTTGCTGGCATTAAGACAGCGTTAAATTTAGACTTCCCGACAAGCAAATTTATTATTAAAGGGGCGCGAAAAATAAATATTTAAAAGTTTCAATGTTTTGATGTTCTCCAAAATATTTATTTTGAAATGGAATGTGAACCAACGCTAAAAATAATTGAAATAGAGCAAATGTTAGAAATAAAAACTCTTTGGGCCTCAATAAGTTTTTGCTTAAACGAAAGCGAACAAAGGTCATCTGTTTAAAGGATGTTCAAAAAAACAAGCAGATTGTCTTGAATTATCTAAAATTGTATAATGATTACAGAATGACTGAAATATCTTAAAATAGAGACATAATGGATTTTCATTTAGTATACTATTGGTTTATTCACAGTAAGTTTGAGAAAAGGTATCTTCAAGTTAAATTTGCTTTGTATTTTTTTTTTTAAAAAAAGCACAGATTCTGTAGAAAACCTTTGTGATTTTGTACATTCGTTTATATAAATACAAAAAAGAAAATTACGCTATTCAAATAATCAAAACTTAAAGAAAAGGTACTTTCCTATCTCGAACACAAGTTTCCATTTTCTGGACCAAAGACTCTCAACTATGAACCAAGTTCAACGAAGACCCGCTGTGTGAGGATGAACACCACACATAAATCAATTATTAGAATGCAAGAAGGAAGATAGAAAGTAAACCTTAATGTTGTGCAGGGAGTCTACTATATTTGTTTTCAGAAATATAATTCATATCCTCATGAAATTGCTCTTTTCTTTTAACCCTTGATATACGACGTATTGTTGACGTCATTGTATCATAATTTTATGCCTCCCTCCTCCAATCAGATAAGTTCACAATTGCGATACAATATAAGACCAAAATAATTTTTGCAATTTGAGGAATACCGTTTTTGGATGAAGAGTTTATTATTTAACAAGCATTTAAGGCTTTTCGGAACAAGGTAAAATAGATTTTCCTGGCTTTCATGTATGCGTATGAATAGAGTTAAGCTGTGTAAGTTAATGACTTAGCAAAACTCGATATCGTCTTTTTAGGGATAGGAAAATCTTCAAGTAGAGGAAATCTTCGGTTATCCCTCACAAAAACAGATCTGGATTTAAGCAATATGATTGATTGATTGATTTTTAGCGTCGCACTTAGAATATACCCAAAAGCTATTGGCAACGGACTTTATAATTTTGAACCACAGTTAAGTGACGAGGACGATGCTTGAGCTAGTACCTCCTTCTCCAAACTTCCACTTAACATCAACGTGAGAATTTGAAGCTTCGACAGATTTAACGTACATCAACCCCACTACACGTCTGGTCGCGAACTCGTGACCATGAATTTTCGGCAATCGCATACTGGCTTTTAAAAAAGTTTCTATTTATCAATCACAAGAAACATATTGATAAAAAAAGCTTAACATGTTTATCATTTAAACGAAACAATATAAGAATCTAACTGTTTATCAGCTTCGCCCATAGAAATAACGCTAGAGTTTGTGGGGTCAGACATTATACTCATGGGACGAAAGAGACACCTGAGCTGGTACCTCCCACTCCAAACTTTCACATCACGCCAACTTGAGGACTTTGAACCCGCACATATTTAACGTGTATCAACACCACTACACGAAGGATCTTAAGTGGAATCAGCAACTCGACTCAACTGAAGCAACGCCGTTCACGAGCTCTTACTTCAGTGGTGTTGGAAATAAACTATTTGGATACCGCCAGGAGGCGTTTTGTCTCATCTGAGAGCGCATGGGTTACTGGGTAATATTTCAGAGCACATTTAGTTCTTGACTGTATAAAGCGGGTGTTTCCTTGTTTTGATGTAATTTGTCCTGACCTTTAAAGCGGCTTAAGGGAAAGTATGGGATGTTTAGAAGCCCTTGTATATTTCGTAAATAGTGTAAATATTTATTTATGTATAATTGGCACGTAGAGAGTGTAAATAAATATGATAGGAAAGGTATCGCTCTCCCTCATCCTTGTTGGATTATTGTTCCTTCACAAGCGGCCGCCATTATTATAGGAAATTTGCACAATATAGTAAAAAATTGCATTGCATTGTGCATAAAACATATAATTAGAGTAATAAATAAAAGGTTCAAATAGCTACATTTCCTTCAATTAGACAGAAAGTCTCCTGGGGGGAGTGAAATTGAAAGAAGACACACACACAAAATTGTTCTAAACGACCTTCTATGCCTTCAATAAATATCACAAGCAACCTGTTCCAGACTGTATTGTGCAAGAGTGAATGTTTGAGACAGACACGAGCGATTAAGATATATTCCTTCCTTCTGAAAAGATAATTATCGTCTTTATACATCTGTTAATGTTCATATTATTCGCGAAGGTTGTATTGCAAACATATTACTTGTTCATACTGGAATCTCAAAAATATATGAATCCGACTAGAAAAAATTATTTCTCTTAGATCTGTTAATTATATTGTGGTAAATAAACTAATTATTATATAGATGCTAATGATTGAAGCGGATATATTAATATATAAAGGCTCATCAAACCAATCGTATTATGACATGTTAATATTAAAGGAATAGATTGAAATATAATTTTTTTTTTCCTTAGACAGATTTATAATAATCTGAATTAAATATAATTTCGCTGTATCAGTTTAAGCTGACTTATCAAGAAATTTCTTGCAGATTTTGTAATGAATGCACTAAGTGACCCATCAAACTTTAGCTTCATGAGTTAAAATGTTGTTCCGCAAATAATGCCAGGTGTTAATAATATTAAATGTATTTTAATGCTGTTTAAATTTTTGTAAGACTTTATTAATTTTTATATACTGTCGGGATGTTTTATTTTAGGTATAAAAATGTCATAATATGATTTTTACGAAAAGGAATTTTTCATACAATTTTTATTCTTCCAATGGATTTTCATCGCACTGATAAAATATTTTTTTGATATACTTTGCCTTTGTGTAGGTATAACTCATGTTTACAGAAAGTGAGTTAATATAAGTGGAGGTATTGTAAAGTTAATCGAGATATCTGGATAAAATTTACTTAGCATATTTATTGATTCTTACGTACATAATGTTGTAAATTGCTGCTATTGATGGCGATTTTTATGCTCAGGATGCCGTAGATTGAAGTAAATCTCAGTATGGTGAAGATCGATTTGAAAAAATCTACCGAGTTTGATGGCTTTCGAAAAATCAAAAAAAAAAATGCTGGGAGAAATGTGTAACTCTGGATAGTGACTATGGAGAGAAACCTTAAGAATAATCAATAAAATTTAAGTCTTTATATTTCGATGATTTTATAATAAGAATTAAAACTTTCCGATATTCCGGGATAATAATTAAAACTTTCGATACCACGGGTTACTTCAATCTACGGCTTCTTGAAACTAGAATGTATATTTATTTGAAATGTTTGAAAAAGAATGGAAATTTAGGTGGATATAAAAATAATACATTCTTCGAGATAAAATATAGTGCTGACTGTATTGCCTGTATTTTGTAATAATACGAAAATATTTCTTAAAAATGTTCCTGCTTCCTTTAACATATAGTGCAATAAAAGATAATATTAAGGAATTTTTTTTATTTCCTTTTCAAATATTTATATGGCGTTCATATCATAATAATGCGAAGATTTTTTTATGCTTTTCTTTCTCCGGAGATCTTTCGTTATGGATGATGACTTATAAAAAAAATTAAGTAGTTTAGACATTAATTCATGGAGAGAAAAATATTTTTATACCTCTTTTTATCTTTACTTCAATTAAATATATCTATGGCATAAAACCTAATAAAATAAAAGAATAAAAGCTATCCTCTAACAGTCTTTAGATATTTTGGAAACGTATTATCCGTAATCATTGTTTATGTAAAATATTTCGTAGTTTTAGGTGTAGGATACAAAATGTTGTATGCGTTTGTTTGAGCCCGTTGATGAAGCTCAAGCCGAACTACATGCACCATTTTTTTAAGTAAGCTGTGTAATTTATAATTTTTTTTCTGGTATATTAGAGTGAATATTTATAAAAGCAAGTTACTGTTGTTTATTTATTGCTATTATTTTTTAATTTTTTTACAGATTTTAATATCCAAATGGAAGTTAAATTATTCAAAGAAATATTCACTTGATAACCTTAACTTTATTACAAAAATTTAAATTTGTTAAAAAAAATACTGTTGTAATTAACTCAAATTTTGTCTTTTTAATGTTTTTGCTATTATTGATCGGTATGTTTTGTTGAATTGATCTACGCTTGTATCTTTTTACATATGTAAATATATGAAATACAATCATTGTATGTAACTCAAAATTAGATGGTTTTAATACGTTTGCTTTTATTGAGCTGTGAGTTCTGCTGAAATATATGTGCTTTTTTCTTTCACATATGTAAATATTCTTAGAGAATATTTACAATTTTATCAATGTTTGCAGTAAGAAAATATGTAAATATTCTTGGAGGATGTTTATAATTGTATCAATATTTACAGCTAGAAAATATGAGATTATTTACAATTGTGGGTCAATATTTACATTTAGGACACATATAAATATTTTTTCAGACTATTTACATATGTAATTTGTAAGCCCATTTGAATTTCGTGCTGAAAAAGTAATGATGCCTGTAACATAACTTTTTAGATGTCATCTGTTTCAAGTTCAAGAATCTGAATAGGGTAAAAAAAGAGTTTGTGATAAAAAAAAAATATTAAATTATGTTATTTTTATACTTAAAGACTTTTGTATTTACTGGTTTGATTGAAAAGTTCGAAATGGAACGTTTTGTCTTGTGTTTATAACAGCAATAATTTCAAAATTTTGAACTCATTGAGAGTACCTAAAATAGCACATTTTCTTCCATAAACATTCGTATATCGTACGATAATTCTGGTAATATATATATATATATATATCTGTGTGTGTTTCTTGAAGATTGAGGCAAAGAGTAATATCTCATTTGTTTTAAAATATGCTCAATTCTTGCATTCCTATTGAAAATAATATCTCACTTGATTGTTCAGAAATATTAATTTTCTTTTTAAAAATAAATTGAATGTATTCCCTATTCCGTTAAAAACTCAAAGTTGTCTCCTGCATTTCAAAAGAACGTATTTTTAACGATAAATATGATTAGTCTTCGCAATGATGTGTTCTACGTCAAGAATGTTTTTTGAGAAAGGAAAAAGAAATGTTATTACTTTCCTATATAATAATGAATGTTATGTTCGAATTCATTTTTTTCCTTAAAAAATAAATATGGTGTCACTGCATGATGAGAAGAATGATTTTGTGTCCAGAATATTAATGTCTTTGTTATGTCAGCACAAAATATTCGTAACGAACATGCGTATAAATCATCGCATAGTTTGACTGAAGAGAAAACATTGCGGAACGCGCACGCGGCCACGCAAAGCGTAAATAATTTTATTTCCCATTCTCATTTCTTTGAAACTTGACGAAAACAGAAGTAAATTTCATCCAAAACGGAGGAGGTTGTTTTCAACATTTCTTTTTAGGTAATAGTACCCAGTAAAAGATGATCAAATGTCAGTTTCTTTTCTTTTTCTGATTAATCTGAATGTTTTCCTTAAATATCAGCCATTTTTTCTGCGATTCAAAAAACGCCTGACGTCAATCGGTAATGATCCGCGATTCATGTGTAGATTATCGCTTGTTCTATTTGAGTTCATAGTTTCGACTTACAACGAGTGTAAGTAATTTATTCTCAAAATGGCGTAGGATGCATTCGATTTGATTCTACTGTTTAAATGAATATATCCTGAATAGGAAATTAAATTGATGAAGTTGTATTTCGTTCGTATTGAGGCGAATTTTCCCTCTAAATAATGGCTTTAAATTTAAGATATATTTGGCCTTTTTATGATTGATTTTTATATGTTTGAACTTAGAGTTGCGTGTTTAAACATTTAGACTTTTTTTTAAATAAAATTCCTTGTTTTATATTTTAGAAATAAATTTGAAAAATCGTTAAATTTTACTAATTTATTTCTTCTGTGACGATGAAGATAGGCGAATAACGTTACGAGAAATGGCGAAGAAGAAACATAAATAACATCAAAACGAATTACGTTGTTCAGATACCATTCTCCGATCAGTTTTCTTTAGGATTGCTTAAAATGTAATTAGTATTTCATTTTTTCATTTTAGAGCAACCAGTTTATATTAATTTTATGTAATATTGTGTTCTTGGAATTTTGTGACTTGAATCCCAATTACGTGGGACATTTAAGGTATTGCTCAACAGGGAAATTCACTTGTGTTCGATTCGAAATTCAGTATATTTTGCTTTATGTGAATGTTTCGAAAATATTTACTAATTAATAAATAATTTATTTTATCTTAGTAAATAATGTTCGATATTTTTTGAACACGTTAGCGTTTCTCAAGAACTGTGAATATTTAAAATATTTTCTCGAACTTTATCATGAGAATTTTTTTTTATCTCAAATTGTGTTTAGAAACAGATATTTATACAAAACATAAAAAAAAAAAAAAAGAAAGAAAGAAAGAAAAAAGAAAAAAAGAAAAGGGGGGAAAAAAAGAAAAAAAAACCCTCATTGTTGCTTTTAAATCAGGTTGTACGCTCATAAAAATGCTTTTTAGATGTTCAGATTAAAATCTTCTCTTTGTTAGTGTAAGGAAAGCGTTGAAAGTGCTCATTTAATTTACATGGTCAGACGAGCAGTCTTTTATTATTTAAAAAAAATTAGGTGGTTTTAAAGCTAACCGTATTATTATTACTTTGCCTGTGAAACTAACTTTATTTCATTTGATTCTTTTTTTCTTCAGGAACATTACTAAGTAAATCAATCATATTAAGAAATTGTAAATAAAAGATTGCTGATTATAAATAAAATATTTATTTTCATCTCAACAAATTCTCAAATAAGAATATTAATTAGCTAAATAAATTTTGATTTAAAAAAAGAAAGAAATTTTATCTAGATAAAAAGCAATTGTATCAAACTCATTTTGTTTGTTCCATCAGTTTATTTTAGAAATCTAGTCATTTTTCTTCACTTTAAATTTGAGCAGATTTTTAAGTTTAGAAAGTAAGATTGTAATGTTTAATAAGCATTTTTTATGTACATTACGTGAAATTTGTCATTTTTTTATATATACCTCATGCTCAGTATGTCATGCTGAGGTTGAAATATAATTTTTCAAAACTATTGTGTTAATAAAAATATGTAAATATTAATAACTGACTTTTTGGCTGAATTTACATATAGGATATACATCGAATAGACAATAGTTTTTTTTATTGATATATAATCATTTCAGTAAAATAAAAATATACGTTTATATCTGATTGGAAATTATAAAAATGTCACCTAAATTTTCACTTTATTTCATTTGCAGGATATTTATTGCAACGCAATCCAGTAACGAAATCAGAAATTGAAAACTTTCTTGACGCCATTCTTGATTGGTAAGTTTAAATTAACATTTATCATTCTCTTTTTTTCTTGCAATTAGAAATAAGGAAGTATCATCATAATTCATCTCTCTCGTAAATCGTAACAGAAAATGTTTAAATTTTATTCATTTAAAAAACTTCTCGGAGAATTTGGATGATAACCTTAAATTATTAATTCATTATTTATAAAGCAATTTTTTTTTTGTACTTAAGCCTATTTTCGTATTCAGCTGCACAATAGGTTAATGATAGAGGACCTCGTTATGTTTAAGCACGAGTGAGGATAATACCTGATTCATTATTCGCCGAACTTCTACACCGTGTCAAATTATCTTGCTTACTGTAACCTCCATTATTCCACAATGGTCTACACTAACTTAGTGATTGAGGTGACGATCATCTCGAATAGCAGTTTTCCGTAATTTCCTACAAAAGTAAATAATCCGGTAATCTAGTGGTCATGGTCGCATATTTAAGGCGGCATTGCTTCCATCGAGTCGTGGGTTCATGTACTGATAACCCTGAAACCCATCGTGTAGTGGGGACATATTGTGGGGAATTTTACCAGGATTTCTCAAGTATTTGAGAAATTTTAAGTCCAAGTAAACCATAATCTGCCCAATAATTTTAGGTAGAATCAATAATCCACTCCACTCATTAACTCACAATTTCCATCAGCTAGTGCCATTTCCCTTCTTGATCCATGATAAAACTTAATTAAAAGAGATACTTTTTGCTTTCTTACTGGTTAAACTGCCTAAACACTTCTGAACTAACGCTTAGATTACTAATTTAATCTGTCTCTTACTAACTTGTTTGGGTTAGAGTAAGTTTAATAACTAGAGTTGAGGATTCGAGTCCCTAGGTATGGTGGGGAAGCTCCTTAGACTGTGTACGGCTAGTCCAGGTGTCTGCTTCAGGGAAGTTCAGTTCACTGTCTCTATCTCCAACTAACTTCCAAAACTCTTATTCGATTCTTCGCTGCTTATAAATGTAATTTATCCCTTAAATTCTCAAAATTTCATAAATGTTGTGTATCGACTGTAATAATATTATGTTAGCTGATCTATTATTGGCCGATCAATTCAAACAAGAAAATAAACGTCGATAAGTTGGAGGTTTCATGGATCTCATAACCCTCATGGGCTTCGAACTATGGAGTACATTACACCTGCCCAGAAGTAATAAATTAGGTTTTTAAAAAAGTCCGCGATATACTATAAAAATTGTGAAGAACTCAAAAATGTAAGAAATCGAATGGAGATGCGTATTATGTAAATATCAATTATCCCATCCGAGTTTTACCGCCTTATTGTTATTTTCTAAAAATGCTTAGTCATCTGAATGCGTCTTACGATGGGAACCGTTTCTACATTCAGATTATTTCCCACCTTTCTTTAAAAAAAGAATTTTAACCTCGCCTCCTCCTTACTTCATTTCCAACTCCAAGAGATTAATGCGGACCTGTATTCGCTTTTCGATCGTGTTTCGAAAAGCTTTATTAAAAAAGTCTCATCTCGCATTGCTCCGTCCTTTTTCATTGCTATCTCCTGAACGATTTGGAAACAAAAGAAATGCGTTGTAAAGTACGTTTTATTTCGCCAGAAACGCAAATATTCCTCTGCAATTAAACGTGGCTGCCTCAACCCTTTCGCTTTATTGCCTTTCGAGACACACAATAATTCTTGGGGGAAACGCGCTTGATTGCGTTTCCTTAAGATGATTAGTCTAGGAAGAGGTATTTGCAAGGAACTTAATGACCGAGTTATGAAAGGAAGTTCGAAGTTTATGTTTTTCGCTCTCTTCTTCAGTTTGGGTTTCTCAAGCCCGCCGATGTAATAGCTCAACAGAATACGATCTTTTTTTGATGTAAAATATTCCTTTTAACTCATTTTATGTGGGACTATATGACGGTACAAGTGAATTAAACTTGTAATTTAAAATCAAAACGAAAAGTGTAAATCAGGCTTGGGCAACATACGGCCCGCAGAACGAATCTGGCCTGCGTTCTAATTTTGTAAGGTGCGCTACGACTTTTGTAAATATCATTGAATTTTGCTTGTGAGCTGTTTTCCCTTCATCATATGATGTTGACGTCGAAATAAAACTTTCGATTTATTTCAAATTTGCAAGTGGAATTAATCGAACTAAAAGAGAATCTTGTTCTGAAGACAAAAATCAAGATATTACATTAATTGGCTTACATAAAAACTTAGGCAGAAGCGATTTTTTGGAGTTTTTTATATCTCGTGGCGGATTAGGTCAGTTGACCTTGAATACCAATAGCCTTTCAAACCGTTAATCTTTGGGACCAAAAGAAAGTTACCCAGTCGGGTTTTTTTTTTTTTTTTTGCAGTGTTCTTATTAACAAGGTCAAAAAAAGATTATCTTTCGGACTGGTCATTAATGCATTTCTAACTTCTGTCGTCGTTGTTGAAGAGGGTCGCCGCATATCCCACCTCCGAATTCATCCTGATTATATAAAGAGGAATATTCTGAACGATATTTAAGAGAAAGGTGTTTTTCCAGCCATTACTGCAATTGATAGGCATCCCTCGATGATAGTTTAATTGTGGATACTTTCCATTCTACGTCATCAGCTGTGTCGAGTTGAGACGGCAGGTCTATTTGACGAGTACGCTGCGGACAGTAAAATACTAGGTAAGATTTATGAATGAGCAGTCATCTTTGTTGGACACACTGAGGCAAGTGTAATCGAGGGTACAGGCAACCAGTAATTCTAGGCAATGTTGCCATCTGTGCTCAAGTCTTAGATCTCCACTTTAGCTGGAGAGATGCTTTCCCCACCACATCGGATGATAAGGACAGTTGATCTTGATCGACGGAGATGATTTGAACCCTCGAATTGTCGGTCCAAAGGAAATTTGTCCGGTTCCTTTCCTGTAGTCCTTTTATCTGACTAAACCAAAAGAGACTTCCCTTCAGGCCAGTTATTAAGACGTTGTTCACTTCTATCATCAATGTTTAAAAGAGCCGTCTCAAAAGTAGACCCAGCTGCATTTCCAAAGGTTAAAACTTTTGCTTAGGAAAAAATGAAAATATTTGGAAGCACCTATAAGTGCGAGCGATTTTTTTTCAACGATGAAATTCGTGAAAAATGTAAGGCAGAGACAAAAGTTGCTGATCGGCGCTGCAAGTTTCAACATTCGCAATATCTCCGAATATATTAACGATCTTTAGTCGCATGAAAGAGTTTTTTTTTTTATTTTTCTTCCTTTTTTTTAACTTTAATATTATTATTTTTGTATTTTATATTTTTATAGATTTTATGATCGAGGTTTATACAAAGTAACAGAGAGATTAAACAAGATGAGCTATTTATGTGCCTTTTTTTATTATTTTCATGTATGTAAATCCTAAAATATTCTGGCCCGCTTGATATTTCTAATTTTAAATTTGGCCCATTGACTCATCAAAGTTTCCAGGCATAGTGTAACTTATCGCTTATCTCGGTCAATCATTTGTTGAATGGTAACCAGAAAAAGTAGAATATACAGTCTGAGTCATAGAAAACACTCACTTTTTACAAATTAAAACATCTCAATAAAATAACTAGAATTTTTTTTTTTTTTTTTTTTTTGCGGTAAACAAGTGTATCAGTTAATCATGAAGTAGAAACAGTATAATAAAACCAAAATCTTGACTATGCAAAAATGTTACTTACGAATTTGAGACAAATGATTGAAATCTATGATTCAAAAGTGATTATACAACATGCAAGTGCTTGCTCATTTCGTCTGGAAATCGTATTCAAATCGTTTATTAAAATTAGGTTTTTAAAGGTAGCTGAGGTAAAAAAAAATCAATAAAAAGTAATTGTGTATGTAATAAATATTTATGAAAACGAATAATTGAAAAATTTATCAGGATTTACGTAGAGTAATCTTGAAGAAATCAGACGAATTTCTTTAAGAGAAATTTGTCCGATTTCTCTTAAAGAGTTTTACGAAAAAAAAAAAAAAAAAATCTTTAAGAGAAATCGGACGAATTGAGAAAAATTCTTACTCGACTGTTGAAGGTATCGTTTTTAGATATCATGTGATGGAACTGTTCAAATAATGGGCTCACATTTAGGAAGGCCGGGAAAAGTTTTCAAATGTGGATAACTATAACTAGCTCTCTGAAACGCGCGTTAAATATAATGTCCCAATCCAGTAAAACTTGTCGAAAACTTTTACGACATGGAATTCTTACCAACTCGTAGAAGTACTGTAAAAAGAACTTAAGAGTTATGCTGAATATTATGACAAAATGCCATGAAAAAAGCTGTTTATTAGTAAAGCTAATCATAGAAAAAAAAGCTGTTGTTTGCTAAGTGCTACATAGAACTCTCCATATAATTTTGGGATGATTTATAATTTACTGATGAATCAAAAGTTGGGATATTCATCGTAAGCAAACTCAAGGTAATTTGGGGAACTGCGATTATAAACTATAACTAAAGAATATAATCTCGATGTTTGTAAGGTATAGTGGAGGATTTCTAATAATTTTGGTATGTATGGCGGTATTCGATGTAAAAGAATTTTCTTTTTAAACTCTGAAATGGATCGTTTTATCTATTTAAAATTTACTGAAATAAAATATTTTAAGAAGCGGGATGAGTATAAAAGAATAGAAAAATATAAAAAAAAAATTTAATATTAGAAAAAGTGGATTGAATTTAAAAACCATTTAAAGTTATTCAGCAAGACAATGGACTCAAAAGTATACGGCTGAAATTGTTAAAGTTTGGTTTCCCTATCTCACTCCAAAACAATAACATTCACCATCCCAATTTATCATATTTGAATCTGATCGAACGTATCGGGGGGAATAATACAAGGTTTGGCAATTAAATAACGAGACTGACACTGTGAAACATTTTATTTTGATTTCATACATATTTACTTATCACCACCTTCAATATACACCCCTCCTCTATTCCTACAACGCTCTATGCGAATTCTCCTTTGTTTGAAACAGTGCTTGAAGATTTCTTCTGTCATCTCCTTCGGGATGCTTGCCTCTTTCTCTTTACAGCATCACTGGACTCAAATCTTGTTCCTTTTAATGAGTATTTCACTTTAGGAATCAGATAGAAGTTGCATGGCTCAAGATACGGATAATAAGGTGGATGGTCTAACACTAGGAGATACTGTACTTATCCTAGAAACTTCCTGCATTCAATGTGGAATGAACCTTGCGCATTGTCTTGATAGAAAAATATGCCTTACGGATTCTTTGTCAATTCTTACAATCTCAGCAATTGCACGAATACTGAATCGACGGTTAAATCGAACCAGATTACCAAGTTTTTCGATATTGTCATCCGTTTTTGATGTGGAAGGGCGAACCGGGCGTGAATCATCTTCGACGTCTTCTCGCCGATCTTGAGAATGCTTAAAACACGAGCACGTGATAAGCATTCATTGTCATGCATTTCTTTCAGTAAATTATAAATTTCAGTGGCGGTTTTTCCAAGTTTCATGTGAAATATCACAACAATTCGCTGCTCACTTATCATTTATCCGGCGAAATGGGAAAAAAATAAATAAATAACTGAGGCGAACGAAGGCTACGGGTATACGAATTTGTTTACAGGAAGGAGAGGCTTCGAAAGAGAAGCGTCACGCTTAACAACTACCTTCCTTGGCATTTGGCGTATGCATACTTCTTCTGTAGCAGCTTCAGTCTCGTTACTTAATAGCAAAACCTTGTAAAGTCAAAATTAAAAAGCGAAAATTTCACAAATAAAGAATTGCTTTGAAACGCATTTAAAGTATTATGGAAATTCAATACGTAAAAAGAAACAAACAATCAAAAATAAATAAAAACTAGCTCATTCCATGCTCAAAGGTTTAAAGCAATCGCAAATGCTCGTGGTGAGCCAACCAAATATTAATCGTTAAATTTTAATTTGTAACTTCCTTGGATTACTTCCTTCACCCATTCTTATTCAGTTAGTCACAAAATAAATAATTACTGATTATTAAACTCAAACACTGTGGAAACTCAGTTTCGTTGTATTTCAATCTCCGAACAACCCAAACACAATATATTATATACCGCATTTGTGGATTTCAGTACGTATTCACATGTTCGAATCTGAAGATTAATATTATGAATATTTATATACGAGGATCGTTCAATAAGCCCTTAGACATTCCAAGAAATGGTGCACTATCATCAAAAAAGGTTTGTTTTTAGTAAATAGCATGAATCACTAGACACCTGTCTAAGTACGTTCTCGTATTCGTGATCATGACTCCTTTCGCACCTCTAAAATTCTTCGGCATAACTCTGCCGGTGAGACCATTTTCTCTTTTTTTGGAATGGATTCACCGGAAACAACCCAACGATTTGATTTTTGCTTGATTTATGGTGCATAACGATGAATCCAGATCTCACCGACGTCGACAACTCAACGCGTCAGCATTAAAATTTTGATTGGGCAGCTAACGACTGCCTAATCAAAATTAACCTATGAATCAATGTGAAAATTGCTGCGGCTGTGTTTAACAGATGATAGCACCCAATGATAACAACAATTCACATTAATGATGTCATCTGTCTTTGAATCAAAGTATTTTTTGAACCATTTTCGTATTTTTCAATTACTAACAGGATCCGAGTCAATAATTATACTTGTATGGTGAGTCCAACTCACTGTGCATAACATAGCTCTTCGCTTTCCTCTATCTTCGAATCCTATATCTCGTTACCCTAATCAACGTATGTTCAAGTCTAATTTAGCGTACTGTTTAATGAATATCAAATAACGGAATTTTTAAACCAATTTCTAGAGCGGGTTTTTCTTATGTTCCAAAAATGTAAATTGCCTTTCGATTTACTTAGATATAAAAATAACAATTCGGGCTTAAAATGCTCCATAATATTAGAT
Organism: Nephila pilipes; assembly: GCA_019974015.1. Taxonomy (NCBI): domain Eukaryota; kingdom Metazoa; phylum Arthropoda; class Arachnida; order Araneae; family Nephilidae; genus Nephila; species Nephila pilipes. The sequence continues at coordinate 308,986 of BMAW01013335.1, forward strand.
AATGAAGAAAATATGGAGGAATAAAAAATATATTGAGTTACAAAAATATATTGAAAAATTGAGTTACAAAACAATGCAAATTTTCCTACAATGAAAGGGGGGGGGGATTGTCTAGTATAGTTTTCTTTTTTAAATTTTTAACCCTAGTTTTAGGGGTTATAAATTATATTCTAGTCCTCCCCCTCTCTCACGCATACACACATGTGTTTCTTTAAGAGAGTAGTTTTGTTTTTCTAATTTCACCCTGAAGTATTTTTCATATCATGTGTATCCCATTGTGTTTTAATTGAATATTTTTAGAATACTATTTCGAGCTGAAGTATTCAACAAAACAAAGGGATAAAACAAAACATTCCTGGGTATTTTATTAATTAGAGTTTTGTGACTGTATAATGAGAAGAAGAAACAATGGGGATTTGGACTGGTAACAGTTGGACGGATGCCGACGCAACAATAAAAAAAAAAAAAGCCTCAAGTCTGTGAAGACCAGAAAAAATATTCAAGAGCAAACAAAGTTACGAGACTTTCTTTCTTTCTTTTTTTTTTTTTTGAATTTTAACGAGAAATTTCATACGTAATTTTAGCATGAATTCCTTTTTTCATTTCTTTATTCTCGATTTATTTTATTTAAACGTGATTTTTGTGCCTTTTATGCTGAAATCGTGACGCAAGTATGCAGCAAAAGTTTCAAAACAAACCACACTTCGGTGCATCCGTACGCGAGCTAAAGGCCTTGACCCGCCATTGCGGAGGTTGTTCGGTGCACTTGCACTCGGGAGAAGACTTTCCTCCTCCGGCGAGCAGTTACTCACCTGCGACATAAGTGGTGCGGGTTGCCACAATTGGCTATCGATCGACTCTCATTCGAAATTGGGTTTCTCGGAATGTGCTTCGTTGTGATTTCTGGAGTGAACTTCAAGCGTTTCGATAATGCTACAAGCTTTAAAAAAATATTACTTGGGAAATCATCTGAAGACTTCGGATGTAGAACACAAAAATTTGTGTGATTATTTCAGTAATTAAAATATAATTATACATGCGAAGTGTAATTATGCATATTTACTAATTTAATTATGCAATTTTTTTTTATTAAACTGTATAATTGGACTTTAAATTATATTAATTCGGATTATTCGTATTAATTCAACTTTTGTTATTTTATGGATCGATTCAATGCAAATACTACAAATATCACATATAAAAATATAAGTAACCAAACGGTATTGCAAAACTGATTCAAAACAGAACATAAACAGCTCAGAACATTTTTTTTTAGTTTTCTTTCGGAACCAAAGTGTTTATGATAAAAAAAAAATAATAATAATCTAGGACTCAGTAATTTTTCTACTAGAGAAATTGTATATCTGTTATTATTTTTTTTAAAAAAAATTTAATTGTAAGTTATTTGAATCTTCAAACAGTTCATTTAAATTATAAATCTAAACTGTTCCTAAGAATTTAAGGATGCTTGAACATTTTAAGTGCTTTCTTCGACTGTTCTGCAGTTTTATCAAGAAACTTGTGCCAGATATTTCGAATATGCTTTTGAACGATTTTTTAAAATTTTGTTTAAAAAAATCTTTCGTTAATTTAAGACTATTTTCATTTTAGCTTTATTGCATATTTTTATCGTGAGCTAAAAATTATTTTATATCGTATGAGACATTAGGACGGAAAACATCTACACGAACATTACATTTATTCAAGCAATTTATTTTTCTTCAGAAATATGAATGCGAAATACGAATATGTAATTTTATTGAATAAAATGTATGAAAAATGTAATTTTATTGAACAAAATGGCCAAATATGTAATTTTATTCAACGAAAACTTGTGTATGAAATAGCACTCTTGTCAAAAATAAACGTGCTTCCGCATTTGTTTCTCATTTCCATCTCCGAAACATTTTGTTGAGTTTCACTTGCTCTTTTCCTGGAGTGTAATTTGCACATGCTTAAGACTGCAATTGAGCAAATGTTTACATTCCTGATTTCTTGCAATTAAGTTTCGCGGTCTAGTCATGGAAAACGTGAACTTAAAACAATAAAACAAAATGATATTTGCATGTAAGAGCAAATATCAAAATGTAGTTTGGTTAAGGAACAAATGACGAAAGTGTAAATATTCTGCGATTAAATTTTATGCTTCAGAGAGTACAGCCGAAATGAAGTAACTACACAGAATTTTCCATAAGCAAATGCGGACAGCTCAAATGTTTATGTTAACAAGGTTCACGGTTCGGTAGCAATTACTACTTAAGGTGTACAAATGAATTGTGACCGAGTTCCGTTTACCTACATCAGATTTGTTTTTGAAAACTCCTTTTCCGTATCTTGAAAACACTTAGGATCTATTAATCCAAAATATTTGATTTTTAAAATAATGAATATCGCTTAATCTGAGTAGTCACGCTATTGGTAGCAAACAGACTTGAAAATTAAATGGAAAATTGTTGTTTAAAACCAGTGTCTATTGATATTGCTTCGAAGAGGAATTCATAATTACTTGATAAACTGCTCAGAGGCTCATATATGTCTTAGAATATTAGCTTATGAAATCTATTGATATACATACAACGAAGTTTTGACACATTCTTTGTTTATAACGGCAAAAAGAATCTGCTAGATAATTATTACATTGTGATGCATGCAGCATAACTTGAATTATTTTTAGTTTGTGATTCATTTTTAACTGTTATCCAATTATTAACGTTTGATTACTTCTTTTATGGACACCTAATTCCATCCTGATGTCGAGACTATTGGAATTTCATTTTATTCAGTCGATTTTCCTCTGTGGTTTCTGATGTAAATCAATGAGTGAACTAATCGGGGTCCATTTATTTTCGTTCGTTCCCCCAAAAAACTACTTATTGTTACAATGATATTTACAAAATGTAGCCATTCTCAAACATATGAACTTTTTCAAAGCATAGATAATAGTAAAAACTATAGTCATTGAAATTTCAAACAAAAGATGTAAATGTAATGAAAAATTTACGTAGCTCAAGGTTAATTAAAAATTATATAGTTCTTGGAAAGGAAAAGAAATAATGGCGCCATAATGTTTTTCACCTAAGGCGCTACTTTCTCCCTATTTTTGTTGGCTTAGTGTCGAAGTATAGAGGGAGAGATACCAGTTCATGTGTCGTCCTCGTCACTTGACCGAGATTCAAAATTATGAAGGCTCGTCACCAATAACTTAGTTGTTTCTTAATACAACGTTAATAGTTGCATTAAGAAGCAACTAAGTTAACCTTAGCTTAGTTAATAGTTGCTTCTTAATGCAACGTTAATAAACAATTAATCAAAGAAATCTCTTTCTAATATACAATGTATCATGATTTACAAAGGAAACCCAATACAGAAAGTTGTACAATGGCCGAAGAAATTAATAAGACATGTGCAGTACTTTCATCAAAATATAGTTTCTTTTATTTGAATAATTTTAATGAATGAATATCTGTTTGATTGTATTTTATTTACAAATAAACTAGATGAAATACCCAGAGCCATTCCGGAGTTCACCTCAGTTATATGCTCAGCTCTTAAACCCATTTGATGTTCAAGTTTTAATAAAAAATTGTTCGAAACAGAAAAAGGTTTTCCCTCATGACTGTCTAGAATAATTCTACATACTTTAATTCTTCATTCATTATCATTTCTTAAGTTCTCTAAACTATTGATTTGTGTATGTGTTGATTTTATTTTTCAATATAAACTTAAAGATAATTTTTTCATTGAAAAATATTTTTGAGATTTAAACGTATACATTACAAACATATATGCTTTCTACAAAACAAACATAAACTTTCCACTTTGTGTGTTTCAATATCTGGAGGAAAAAAACTATTTAAATACATATGAAAGAATTAAGTAACAAAATAACTATCGAATTCTAAAGAACTTATTTACTGTTAATACAAAAAAAATATATATCGTGTTTTATACACACAAAAGATGTCTTTTTTATCACACAAACAAGAATTAACGAATTCAATTAAACATGATTTAATGCTATAATGGAAAGTGGAAAAAAATGAATGGTTGCTTCATTGATATTTTTAATCTAAATGTCAAATAAAAAAAAAGTTATATGCAAAGTTTTGCAAAGAACAGATTTAGCCACCCAAGGTGCGCTTTTTTTATAATTATTATTCAATTACTCAATTAAATATAAGAATTAAAGTAAACGATGAAATATTGAGAAATGGACAATAGTAAACTTTTCTGATATTAAAAGTAAAGGAAACGATAAATTATTAATTGAACATTATATCAGCTACATGTAATTAAAATTAAAGCAAACGATAAATTATTAAATTGAATATATTTAAGCTAAATATAATTAAAATTGAGTCAAATGATAATAATTGAAAAGTAATCTGGTACGCCAAATGTGATCCATCTAAAACAATAGCCTCATATGTGGCTAAATTTAAAAAAAAAAAAAAAAATTTTTTTTTTTTATAGTTTTTTTTTTAAATATATAAAAAAATTTATATATATATATATATATATATATATATATATATATTATGTAAGTTGTAAATATTCATTTAACTTGTCTGTACCTATCGTTCTCAAGCAATAACTATACAAATCCTGTAATATAATCTGTTTGTTGCTTCCGTCGTCAAAGGGTTATATTCAATTGTGTAATGTAACTCTCGGGAATGTAATATACTCTTTTAACCAAGTATTTTTTTTTATAGAAGTGTTATGAAATTTCTAGAAATCTTCAATCGCAACAGTAATTTTGAAAATAACTGTACTAAAATTCTTATGTTGGAGTTCCTTGTAGTTTTATTTCTTATTTTAATCATGTCTATATTATCTTTTATCGTAAGATATGTACGTGGATGGAATTCGTCCATTTTTCGTGTGTTGGTATGCAATATGATTCTTGAAAGAATAAAAAATTATTCTAGCTGTCTGATAGAAACAACGATAATGTCCCCTTATGGTTTTAACTAATTTTCAGAATTAAAAATGATTTTAATGAGTTAAAATCATGCGATATTAAGAAAATGATTTTAGAAATGAATGTTAAACAATGCAATGATTACTTTCGTCTGGTTGGATTACATCACTCACACACACACACATAAATAATAATATTGATTATGTTTTCCGAAAATAATGTAGCAACCCCATGTAATTTCTGCATTTATTGCATTCAAATTTAATGGAGATAGAAATTTTATAGTAGGCAATTTCTTTCCCCTGAAATGAAATATTTATGATTTAATTTGTATTGTTATTGGGAATATGGAATGTTTATTAGGAAAGTGTTGCTAATTAAGCTTGCTGTTGAGTCGTTTTCATTTTCCTTTCTTCGCTCAAAAGCTACGTCGCGAAAAATTTATAAAGGACTTGAAAATAGAATCTATGCATGATGTTTGCATTTCTTTGTGTAAAGCGAGGCTACATTATTGCTTCTATAACTTTTAGCATAATAAGAACATTACTTCTCGTGAAATGTTTTTTTTTTTATTGCACTGTCACGTTATTTGTCGCTTTCATCGCCTTATTCTTTTCGAAGACGTCAGTCATATTTAAATATTCACAACAAAAAAAATTTCCTTCTCTCAAGTATTCGAAAAACAACACAGGGCAAGGGGTTTCTTTCTTTGTTTACACCGTCTGCCTCTTCCTTTGTCTCCTCCTTGGCGATTTTTATTGGCGAATGGCAACCTCAATCTTGGCGATGTTGCATCCACTAGGAAACAAAAGTGGAAAAGTGGTTCTTTTGGTTATTGGGGCGCTCGAAGAGTGGATAAAAAAACTGCCGAAGGCTAATGGGAAATGGAGGGTGAAAATAAATTCCCTTTCTACCTGGAGTAATTATTTCGCCATCATGATCTTACTTTTTGCATCGAGTCTCACACAGGGCGGAGATAAATGTCGAAACAATGCGCCCTTTTGTGCACCTTATGAAAGCAATAGAGTTTTTTGTGTCTGCAGTGGAAGAATTTGATTTTTCGCTGATATCCCTGGCTAAAAAGATTACTGGAGCATTGCTAAGCTCAAGTAATAGATTTAAAATTGAAATAATGATCAAATGTTGCCGCGCTTGGGAGCATTTTTTGAATCACATATTGTTGCTTTCTGACAATGTCATTCCCCTACATCTCAACGTAATCGTCTTGAAGTTATATAATGCATTGTGACTTATTAAAGAATTAAGATTGTTTTCCATTGTTTCAAAATCCATACAAATTCTTATTTTTTCAAGAATCATAAACGAAGAACATTATATATATATATATATATATAGAGAGAGAGAGAGAGAGAGAGAGAGAGAGAGAGAGAGATAATTGAACACGAATAAGTTAAAAACAATAAAGAAACAAATATTAAAAAGAATTTGAATTTTAAAATAATTAATAATAACAAGAAAAACTATACAATAAAAAACTTTTTAGTATATAGATATAAAATTAATAAGAATTAAGAAACAATATAATTTATTATTGTATGCGTTATTACATAAACAAATATAAAAGTGAAGCATTCTAAGACTTAACATTTTTTTTAAAAAAGACGAATTACCAAAAAGAACACGAAACCTGTAAATGAGGGCAAGAACATTTAAATAAAAACAATGTAAAATTGTACAGACTACAGATTGAAAAACAAAAATAGAAAAAAAAAAAACCAAAAGAAAATTAAATATAACATTTTTAAATTCTGTAACTCGCTTAAGACTGTTTTGCTGTGTAAAATTCGTTTGATTGGCGCAACGTTCTCAAAGCAGAAGACCTTCAAAGCCCTTTCAGGATTTTTAAATTGAGTTGTATGTGAGGAGCAACAATCTCCAAAATTGTGTTTATGGATATATGTACGCAAGTACACACATATTCTACATGACATGAAACCTACGTGATTTCATCGAGTTGTGGGTTCGAATACTGCTGCCTCCAAAGATTCCCTATATAACGAAGCTCATACACGCTAAATCTAACGAGATTCTCTGTTCTCCTGCTGGCATAGTGTGGAAGTTTGAAGATGGAGGTTCCAGCTCAGGTGTCGTCCTCACCACGTGAAGGAGGATCAAAACTACGAGGTCCATCGCTATTAGCCGTGGTGTTGTTTCTGTGATGTTAATAGCAATCAATCAATGGAAGCTTGGCTTGCATACGAACCCAGCTAATACGGTTGATGAAGTGTGGCATAGACTTGAAGCAGCATGGAATGAGTAGCCTGTTTCTATCATCCAAGCGCAGTTCGACTCCATGCCTAACCGGGTAAGGGTCGTTTTAACTGTCAAGGGTAGCAGCTGTTCCTTCTAATTTCGTACCCCTGGAAACCCCCTAATTGCTTTCAAATACAATCATTTTGTCTCCATGCCATATTGTTTACGTACAATAAATATCTTTCTTGTATTTGCTTTCCTTCATGGTGTTGCAATTTTAATGGGCTACTGTGTATAATCAATATACAGAAAAACTGATTTTTTTTTTCAACATAAGGATAGAAGACACCTCAAATGTTGCTTAACAATTCTTACGTTAAAAAATCAATGTTTTAATATAACCCAATCAAAATCCAGACTTAAATTCGCTGAAACATTTGTCAGAATAATTCGATAAAGCTATCAAAAAGTTAAATCATAAAAATATCGATGGTTTTTATCACGCATTAAAGGATGAATGGAAAGTTACAGCCTCATACATGGTAAACAAGTTAATAAACTTCATATCTTAAAGAAATAAGGCAGTTTATATATATATATATATATATATATATATATATATATATATATATATATATATATATATATATATACAGTACAAAAGTTTCTTTGTCGAACAATTTTTAAGCAATATGCATTTCAGTTTTTATTACTAATGAAATAAGAATAAAAATTTTGCTTGTGTACTATAATTTAATAATTTTGGGGCATGATTAGATTATAAACAAAAATAATTTAATTAATTAGTAGAACCTGTTCTAATTAAAATTTGTTTTGTCAAAAGACTTTTGAACATTGCTATAAATCAGAATTTTGAATAAAATCTGCTATTTATATACTAATTCGAAGTTTTCTTTCGTTCATTTTTCAGAATTCCAAATGTTTGAATCGCATTCTAAGTGAAGGAAATCTATACACACTTATAAAATATTCGTTTTATTATACTCTCAAACTTTTCTATTGCTCATTTTGAAGAATTATTTAATACCTTTTAATTACTTATTTCATTACATAAAGAGAGGAAGAGTTAAATTGTTATTTATGAGTCATTAAATATATAATAATGAAACACGATTAATTTAAAACAATATATGATACATAAAAAGGCAGGTTTTTATGCTCTGCTAAATTTTTTGAGATATCATTAACTTTTATTTTCATTGGATTGAATGAGAATTTGATTTTTAATTACTTTTTTTTATTGTATTTTATCTCGCATTAAAAACCACATAAAAAGATATTGTTCTTTCAAAAGGCTTTTTCAAATAACCAATTAAGTTACATAAAAGAAAAAAGGGTTGGATGTCCTAAGAGCGGGCATTCGTAAATCTTGACCAATACAATGTTCTGCCTAAGTTTATGGTTTGTACTTAGTAGGTCGTAGTAGCATAATGGGTCATAGTGGCGAATTAGCGGCCGACGTTTTTTCGTGGAGTCGTAAGTTCGAGCTCTGTTACCACTAAAGACCCACCTTGTAGTGGTGCTGACGCACGTTAAATTTGTCGAGGTCCCAAGTCCTGCCTTTAGCGTGGCATGGAAGTTTGGAGAGGGAGGTGCCTCACTTGACCGAAGTTCAAAATTACGAAATTGGACGCCCATACCCCTTGTGCTGCTTTTCAGTGCTACCTTAATGAAACAATGGCAATCACTTTATACTTCAAATAAGAAATAATAGTATATCCTACATAACAGATCAAAATGAAAAATTCTTCTGCATATGTTATTTGAATCTTGTCTATCAAAATTATCATATATATATATATATTTGTCATGGTATCTCTAGAACAAAGAAACTAAAATATGTTTTCAACCTTTCTCTCCCTTTCAAATAATATTTATTCAAATTTATGATATTCTTTTTTTTTTTTCAATTTGCTTACAATAAAGTTTTATAACAAAATTATTTTAAAAGTTCTCTGTGTGAGACAGTTCTTTTGAAAATAACTATGATTAATACTTTTTGGCCAAATGCTTAACAGTGGCAACTTCCTCACAGTCCAGTCCGTCAGGCTTCAACAATTAATGTTGAACCTAGCGGATAGGGTTTTGGTACCTTGAAGTGGGAGGGTATTATGTTCTAGCATGAGCTTACTTTAATGTAGAAAAGAATGAAACAAGAACTATAGAGAATATGATTGCATATGAATAATATACTTGAGATACTGATATATAATAATGGTTTGTTTTCTAAGTGATTCTAAAAGAACTGTGAAGGGTTTGTGAGAATTTATGGGTATCTTGGTTTGCATAAGTTAATTATTAGTTCGTAATCTGCTAGGTTTTGGATTCGATTAATTTTGATATTATGTAAGCTCGAGCAAATTTTTGTGAAACGTGAACTGTATTAGCTTTGCAAGAGAAATTTTTTTGATTACTTTACATAATTCATAATCTCACTTAAATTAGCGAGTTTTACAAACAGTTACATTTGAAACAAGGTGGCAACATCCATCTCAATAATAAACAGAAAATATGACTGCCTTCTTCACACACATAACTGGTATAAAATAATTTAGTTTATTTCAACAATATTATAATTTTCAGCAAACATCACAGCAGCATGCTCATTTAGTTTATTGATCACTTCTGGGAACTTGTTTCTTCCGGTCACTCAAGCCCTGAAACGCCAAAACGCATCTTAATCCTAAACCACGATTAGATGAGGAGTTCACCACCTCAGCTGACATTCCCCTCTCTATTTCCTCTCTTCGCCAACTGTGAGACGTGACATACATGATATATTTAAACTCCTGCCGCATGAGAGATGGATTTGTCCGGAATTACGGGCCCCAACTCTCGACTGTTCGGTTATGAGTTCGTTTCTTTACGGATTTGATTACTGCTATCCTTAGCATATTGGGAGTTATGAGAGACTAGATTGACAAGTAATACACCCGTGACCATAACTTCTTTTTGTTACTCTATTTCACTATTCTTATTGTCCTTTAAAGCTACATGTATCCTCTGTGAAATCAATTATTCACTTTTCGACTTAGTCCCCATCTCTCTTCACGCATTTGCACCAACTCATGAACATTGAGGCAAACCCGCGGGAGAAGAGCTGCTGTGGTTGCTATGGACATCAGACATTAATGGCAACGTTCCCATCGTCGTCAGAAAGGGATGTCTCTTAAAGGGATCTTTCATCATTGGGGAGAGGTAGAAATCGCAAGATTAGAACAATGACGCCTCCTGCTTCGACCTCGCTTCATGTGGGTCGCCATTTCCTTCCGTCCTCAGCACTACATCGACACAAGAGAACAAAAAAGAAAAAGAAAACATCACGTGGAGGAACATATAACTTTCATTTACAAAAAGAACTTTGAAATTTTGGTAACAAATATATGCATTATGACCATGGAAGCATTACTTTTCCTTTCCGGCCTATATTTACTCATTCGTTTCGACTGTTTTTCTCGAACCAAACTCAAAAAATATGTTTAAGATAGGCAATGCATCTCATAATTTTAGACAAATGTCTGATGACGAGGTAAATAAATAAACTGGCACATCAACTTTTTTTTCATTTTTGAACCTCCATCCTGCTAACGCTTGTAATTACTATTCTGTTTCTCTCACAATTATGTTACCGCTGTTCCAGATTGGTCACAGTCTTTTCACTGGTTTTAACCAATTTTTGAATTAATGTCACCCTTCAGCTACACAAGAGCTATTGGCAGCAGGTCTCACTGTATTGAACCGTCTTAAATTGACGCAAATGATACTTGAGCTGTTACCTCATTCTTCTAATTCTTCAATCCTCACAAGTCCCAAATGAATTTAACGTGTAGTGGCTCCCATTATTCCGTACGAATGAGAAAGAATCAAGACTTCAACCCCCTACTCGAATTGAATTTCGTCGTCCTTAAAGCTCACGATCATAATCACTGGTCAACTATGGTACCGTTAGAGTAACGTTATAGTAACATCTGTATTGCTAGTCTGGCCTCATATTAATAAAGATCATAGTATTAGGTAACAGAAGTAG
>BMAW01013335.1:320670-345835 GCA_019974015.1 Nephila pilipes
TGTGTGTGTGTGTGTTTACTTAATTTTTTTGAAGGCAAAGGATCATTGAGAGCTGGTTGAAATATTAAACTCTTTTCATATCAAACATGCTCAAAAAAAGAAATTAATGCAAAATAAGTGAAGCTGAAATTTCTGAATCACTGAAATGGAACTGTGCGATCTAATAATGTATGCCTAAATAATTCATTCTAATTCTGAAGGTTATCTGAAGGTGCATTAAAAGTTTTGTCACTTCTGTAAGAAGAGATTTTGAAGTGAAATATGCTGTTGCTTGATTATGGGCTAAAGATGCTGTTTCATAGAAGAGGCATTAAGTTCCGCTAAAAATCTAAAACATTGAAAAATAAAATGAAACTTCATGTGGAAATTATTGTATTAATATTGTTATAAGTCTCTCTGTTTTTACTTTTATTTTCCATTGAACTAGAAACCAATCTTTCTTCTTTTGACGTTTTACTTCTTATTATTGTATTTTTTCAATTTTTTTTTTTTAAATTTTTATACATGTATTGTTACTTTTTGTACTGTTGAACGTGAGACACGATATTTTAACATTTATTTTTAGTAATAATCTCATTTCAATGGTAAAAATCAAATTATTTTCAGATATTTTTAATTGAATATTTAGTTGTTTTCTATTTTTTAAGTATTAAATTTTATGTATTTTAATACAGATTGATGTGTTATGTAAAAACAACTTAGCATAAAATACCGAAAATATGATTTATTTTCTGTAAATAAGAATGCGGCTTATCAAGATCAAGAACATGTTTATTTTTAAAAACTGTTACCTTAAAATCTCCCAAAAATAATACAAGAGTCCTTTATGAAGCTAAAAAAAAATAACAAAAATAAATAAATAAAATAAATAAATAAATTTAAAAATAATTTAAAAATAAAAAAATTAATCTAAACACATTGTTCAAAAAATAAGGTAAACTGAAACAAAACCATTATCTGCGACCTATAAGTATTCTTGTCCTCGAACTGTCGAATAAAAACGCCTGTAACAATTATAAAAATAACGAATTAAGAGTTTTATGACCAATGCGCGATTCGAATGGTAAAAAAAGAACCTAAAGAAAGAATAGTAACAGAATTCCATGGTCGCCATGACAACCAGACGTCACGTTGTGTTATGAATTCATAAACGCTGCCAACGGATCTGACAGTAAAACAATAAAAGCACGAGATGATTCCTCAAAATTATTTGTTGACCGTTCATATTCCGAAAAAAAAAAAAAAAAGTCCCAGCATCTATTTCGTTCATATCCTCGGAAATCTCATGATCGTTAGTCATTCGGATGAATGTCACGGAACAATTAAAACGCACACGACTACTACGGTGAAAATAATTCGAATATTTACTTAGGGCTCTCTTACTGCGAAGAGCAATTAGGTAGACGTTCTATGTATCTTCGCTTTGTTACACGCAAAGAGCTTTTTTGTTTTGTTTGTTTAGATATTGGCTGAAGATAAAGAGTTGCTTGTAATGTAAAATACTTTCTAATGTTCTATAACTCCGCATACATATTTTTGATATTACTCCACACAAAAGATTCTCTCTCTCTCTCTCTCTCTCTCTCTATATATATATATATATATATAGTTTTAATTTTGATGATACATAAATTTGAAGTATATATTTGGTCTTTTAATATTTAATGACATTTCGGAAAGAGTTATACGTTATATTAAAAAAACATTTAAGATTTCTCTACAAACCATTGATTTTTATTTGTTTATAATTTTTTCGATTATACACACATTTTTATCTTGCTCAAAGTCTATTTGAGTGAGTCTCTTGACTTAAAACCACAGTAAAATGACGCGGTCGACGCCTGAACTGGCACTTAATACTTTCATCATTGTAAAAATATCGAGCCCGCTGCTAATTATACCCAAATCCCTTTTATCTAGCATGACTAATGGTGTTTGGACTCATGAGACCCGAACATATCGATTGCTTACCCATTACTTTAATGACTAGGCTATCTTGACTCTTTGAAAACATTGTATGTGAGTAAAATTCCGAAATACTTCATAAAATAAACAATGAATTTATGTTGTTAATTCTTTTAGATAATCGTAAATTATTTTTATTATTAATACTTGTTGCTCATTTATCACGTATATTGAAATAATTTTTATTGTTTTTTAAATCCTTTGCTTTTTTGGCATCGTTTCATAGATAAATCAGTTAATTTACTATATATTCTGTATTTCTGAATGAGTGTGAAATCATTCTCAGTTATAAAGTTTTATCGGAAGTATATATTTTAAAGGTAATTTTCAATATTAATGTATAAAGAAGAAAATGCAAATCTTACATTCACAGGTAGTTAATTCGGTTACCCAGTGGTCACGGTAGCGAGCTCTTGGCCAGTGCTGTTTCAATAAAGTCGTGGGCTCGAGTCATGATGCCTCTGAAGACTCGTAATGTAGTGGGGCTAATACTCGGTAAATCTATCGAGGCTCCGTTGGCGTGGTGTGGAAGTTTTCTGAAGGAGGTGCTTGCACAAAAGTCGTCCTTCTCGTCACTTGACCGAAGTTCTATATTTTAAGCTCCTTCACCAATAACTCTCGTGTTTCTTCAAATTGTAGCTTTAATAAACAACCAGTCAATCAAAACATGAAAGTTTGGAAAGTGTGGGTTCCAACACAGATGTCGTCCTCGTCACTTGAACTAGTCTTAAAACAACGAAGTCCATTGCCAGTAACCCTCATGTTTCTTCTAAATACGATATTATTATACAATTTATCCGCTTGACTGATTGTGGTTCGAGTTATGACCCGAGGAGCCTTGCTAGTCGAAACGTTTTCCCTCACATTTTCAGTACTACTAAAAAAGATTGAGAACACCCATCAGCCAATGAAAATTCTTGATTTTTCACCCTTTTCCTTCTCCATCTAAAGTCAAACTTTTTACTCTTTTAGGTATACTCAATAATCCAGAAATAACTCTAAAAACTATTTTTAATTTCTGCGCTGTGTACTGTAAAAACGTAATTGATTTTAAATATTGCATAGGGGGCACTCGGAAGAAATGTAGAGTGAAATCAAATTCCTTCTCTGATCGGAGATTAAAGTCCTTACGGGAAAATTTCGCCTTCATATATGAACCATTCGATTACTTATCCATTGCATGAAACGATTTAGCTGTTTTGATTCTGACAATAGTGCGAGTAAATTGACTTTAAAAAAACGCTAAAAAACTAGGTTATGAATTTATGCTGTTTATTCTTCTGGATATTGATAAAACATTTTTGTTATTGCTCGTGTTTTTCAATTATCTTGTTTTAATCAAATATAATACGTCCCTGAGGAATATATAAAACTTGTTTTGATAATGAATAAAATCAAAACTATTTTGTTTATTTATTAAACACTTGGCGTTGCTTATTTTTGTCCGTTTTAAAGAAAAATTACTCAAACAATAATTAATTTTATATTCCTGAATGACAACACCCATTTTAATTTATTTTAAAAGTATATAAGAAAGTAAAAGTATTATAAGATTTATAGTTTAAAGTTAATTTGCTATGCCAATGGAAATGTAAAATACAGAAAAATTTTATTCATAAGTAGTTAAAACAAACATATCAGATACAAAAAAAAAATTTTTTTTTCAATGGTTAATTTGTTTTCAAATGTTATTTTCTTCTTCTTTTTTTTTACAGATAAGGAATGATTACATATTTTATGATTTATATATTTGAGGGAAGAGAAAGGTGGCCTTTTTATTAAAAAAAAAAATCTTAAAATTATGTTTTACCGTAGTTATAAAAATAAGTGATATTTTAAAGTAAGACAACGACCTTCTGCTTGAATTGTGTACTGGGCTTTGTCAAAACTAGTGATTATATTGAAAAGTTTAATTTGTGAAAAGTTTTTATTCATACGATTTTAATAGAATAGAATTTTTTAAAAAATTAGAATAATAAATAACACAAAATAAAACATGTTCTTATTGGGTTTTTTACGATTTTGTAAAGAAATAAACGTTGTAAATTTGAATGTAAAATTTTTAGATAACTTTTGAGTACAGAAAATTAATTATATTATAATTGTTGTGCGAATTTGTAAGTGTTTTTTTTTTTTTTTTTGAAAATCTTCCTTTGTAAATTGGATGCAATAATTGGATAAAATCTCCTTTTGTTTTCCTCACTCTTTCTCTCTCTCTCTCTCTCTCTCTCACACACACACACGCACGCACACATACATATACACATATTTAACGTAATTTTTTGAATAAACAGAATATACTGCTAGCTATGCAAAACGTTTCCTACTCTTCGTATAAAAAGAAGGAACTGCTATTTCATGTGATAATATATTCGATCGTTATATTTGAATTATATACATTCACTTCTAGCTCCTGTAATCAGTTTTTACAGTTTTGCTCCTATAATAAGTTCTATTGTATTTTCATTTTCCTGAAATTGTTTTCGTTTCCATTCGAATCACGATTTGGATAAAGTGAAGTGTTCCATCACCCTTATGTCATTCTAATTACATTTGTCATTGCTATTTTCATCCCTTGAGCCATGTGGATGGGGGATAGTCCTTTGTCTTCTGACCCCTGGTCGGTCAGATGCGTCATCAGGATTAGAAATCGCGTAAACAATCTGTTCTATGAAAAAGGATTCATTGTGTCCATTTTGTGATGCTGAGTCATGAGTGACCACCAGGTGGCGCTTTCCCATTGACCTCTGTAAGTTGTCTCGCGGTTGATTTGCTCATCTGTCTATTGAAAAGATGTCGGAGCGCTATTTTGTTTTGGAAGAATGGTGATTTCAGTTCCGAAGTAAAAGTAAGCAAACAAATTTGTCACTGAGTTATTGAGTGTAAATATGTTTTTAAATTTTTTTTCGCGTATAAGAAATGAATTATAATGTATTTAGTATATTTTTTTTCTTCCGTTTTTATCATCAGATAAACGAATTATATTTCTCTATAGCGAAGCACTATCTAGTCGGACAAAAATGGATTCATTTAAATGATTAATAAGCAAACTATTTTTATCTGCATTTTGTATTTTAAATGAAATAATGAATATAATGCTATGTGGGTTTAATATTTACCTTTGATATTTTATTTATATTTAGCAGAAATGCTTATTTCATTTTTATTTTCAAAACTACATAAAAGGAATGCTGATATATTTGTCAAAAATCAGTTTATTCGAATTATAAATTTAGTTGGATAGTTGTATGGAGCTTTCCTACCCCCTCCCGTTTTAGTATGATCATCTAATCTGATTATAATTGGCATTTTTCAGAAATCAATTCTATTTAAAAAACATAATATACAAGTATTTTGTTTCAAAAAGAAATCGAGCAATATTTTTATTCTACTTTTAAAGAGAATACTCTGTTTTTAACTTGTAAACACATTTGAAAACATTTTATAAATAACATTTAAAATTCCTTGATTAATTCTTATTCGCTGCTTTATCCATGTGTACTAAAGGATTGTGTGTGGTAAAAAACGGATATTTGAAATTTATCTCTTAACAAAAGGAGAGGGGGGGGAGGAATTTTTTCAATCAGCAAATTTCTCATTTCTTTTTCAAAAAATGGCTCTTTTAATGTTATTTGTGGAAGAAAATCAGTTTCGAACCTAATGAATGTTTAATCTATTCATTATTTAATTAAAAATATATTTCCATAAAATATCATGATTATTGATAATAGTAATTATTATCTTGACTGAAGAGACAAATGATAATAGATATTGCGATCATTTTCTTTATGCATTCTCGGTTGTTGAAATGAATTGTGAGAGGTAATATTTAAAGAATGTTAAAATATTGTAAAAAATATGTTTTTGTAGAAAATTATGTAATAAACCATTCATGAAACTGTTAAAGAAGAAATCGAATCAAAATCCTTGGTAATTAATTTCAAAGAGAATTTATCGTATGTAATCGACAAATATTTTAACGATTCACATTAAGAATTCTCGCTTACGTCTGATCTCCCCAAGAATGCTGTTTAAAACACAAATGTTTACTGAGCTGCCGATCAATATTCGAGTTTGAATTTTTCTCTGCTGATTACTTTTATGGTTACAAAGAATTAGTGCAAGAGTTCAATGAAACCATTATGAAATTTTTTTTTCTCTAGTTATTTTTTTATTAAACGGTTTTGTTGACTGTTTCCAGTTATTGATAATAACCATCAACTATAAATGGTTTTTCCAACGAAAATTATACTAAGTATTTCTTCATGAAAACTTATAATTTCTTTAGCGAAACTGCCTTTTTTACGTTAGATAATGTATTATATATTTTTTCCTCAAATAATATTTATTTAAGGCTAAAAAAATTTTTAATGATCAAAAAAAGATTTTAAATTAATAAATTTCTTAAAAATTGATAAATTTATAATGCCTTTGAAACATTTGGAGAAAAATATTTCATTGTTTAGGCTTTTACAATTAAAACGATTAATTTTTACGTGCTTTCTATGATATTTTAAATTTATTTTTAAGCCTTGAATAATAGCAAATATTCTTAAAAAGAAATTATGGAAAATATTATATTTAATTTTTATGATCCATAATAATATGTTATGCGTATTGTATTTTTAAGTGTAACTCTTTCATCCGTTTTTTCTGTCCAATATTATTAAGTTAGTCTCTAACTTGTATTCTTCTCTGATCTCTTCCTGAATTCTTGAATTTACTCAGCTGTAGAGTTTGGAGAAGCTTTTGAATAATCCAACATATATCGCTTGGTCACTCAAACTTTCTTCCAGGATGTTAATGAAATCTCATGTTCAAATAAGCTAGACGCATGTCACAGAAGAATTAGATAAGAAAGATAATTCGTTAATCTGATATACGACTAAAATTCTTTGGCGAACAGCTGAGCAGACGACAATTTTCAGTGCAAGCGTCCGAAACGTTTATAGACCTTGAAATCGATTATTTCCTTAAAGAAAATGCCATGTGTCTATCTTAGTACATTCAGATAGGAAAGAAAAAAATATTACCTCACAAAAAAAAGTTGCGTCATTTTCGAATCTCTTCCAAGAGGATATGATGTTCATAAAAATCAAATTTGCCGCTGGCACGCGGCCATCTGGACTTATTTTTCTTGTCCGAGATGCGACAAAATGTTTTCAAATTTATTTTATCTGCTGAAGATTGTTTCGGAAACGCAATTCAGGTGAAGGAGGGGGTGGTGAATCAAATTAGATCGGCTCTCCTAAGCTGAAAAAAGTTATGGTTTCTTTGGGAACGGATGAATCGAAATTTCATGTTACTTATTACTGTTTTTATGTTGCTTGCTCGATTTTTGGAAACTGAAAATTTTGATTTTTCGTAATTTTGTTTGGTAGAAACAATTGCATTTTTTTTTATATTTAACCTTGTTTCTTATGGCTCCTTTGCATAGTTACAAAGTTACATGGCATTCACACTATTTATGATACAAGAACACAGAAAGTTATTTGAAACTCTGATTTATTTTTTATGTTAAAATAGTTAACATCTTAAGATGTAAATCATTTTTTACAAAATATTTTAAAATGTTTTTCCGTTAATACATTTTTAAAGCGCATAGGAAAATTTCATTACTCTAAAGATTGTTTATGGTATTTTGCGGATATTAATTGTAAGAAGTGTACTCATCAATTTGGACTTAAACTTGTTTGGGAAGTCAAATACATTATAAACAGTTCAATTATTTTTTTTAAACAGGGGCCAGTTATTTTCAATGGTAATTCGAAAAGTATGGTGCAGAATAAAAAAAAACTATTCAGATTGAGTTTTTGATTAATATGTATATCAATTAAAATTTGATGTACAACATTTATTATAAAGATCCAAAAGTAAATCAACAAACTATATCCATCTATGTTTTTTTTTTTTTTAAATCAAAGCAACTTGTATGCGAAATATTTTGCGAATAGCCTACATTAAAATATCAAGTGAAATTTTGCTCTAATTTACAATTCCAATAAATAAAATGGTGTTTTGAACAAATAAAAATTAAACAGAAGTTATCCTTTGCGTTCATGAATTTATTTTTGCTTATTTTTAATTCATTAATACAACATTTCTTAACATTCCTTTAATAAGCTTTACGCCTGTATTTTAATATTAACTTTAGCTGAGATCTACTTAAATACTAAGTTCTCATTTATATGTGTGCTATGATTTCCTATTGAAATTATCCTGCAAAAATTTTAACTCGTTTTGGTTTTAAACCATCTTGGGCATTGCACACTTGCGCTCCTCTTAAATATCCACTTAACGGAAAGTGAGTTAATCAAAATAACGGCAACCGTTTGGTGGCGTAACATAACGTCGTGTGATGAGGAGATAGGAATCAACATACGGATTCAAATCGAATGATCTTTTGGAAACTTCTTGAAACTTCCAATTATATAAAAAAAAAGTAGGGTTTTTTTTTTTCTTTTATTCCCGGTTTGAAGAGAGAGACTCGTTCCGCACACACATCCGTATGCGCTGTATGTGTGTTGTCTCCTTTAGCTTCTGTTTTCTCTGTACCTCCATTTAATCTCCACATCTGTGTTTAAAATGACCTCAACTTAAAGTAAACAATTTTAATTCGAAAGATACCTGAAGCTTATTTCCAAGATTAAATGCTACATTTAAATGGCTAGGATTGTGTAATATTATATACGAGTGTGTGTGTCTGTGTGTATGATTTTTAAAAAGGTCGTGTATATTTTAAAATTATCTGTTTGAATTCTTTAGTGTTGTTTTTTAGATTGTTGATGAATCAGCGAGGTTTTTTCGAACTTAAAACGTTTTCCATTCCTGTGATAACTAAGAAAGAAAAAACGGATAAACGTTTCTTTTCCTGTTAATATGTGACTACCTACTCAAGAATAAAAATTTCAGTTTTTGGATCTCTTCGCGTTACAATTAATATTTAAAAATATAATATACTGCATCGAAAGAGCGATAAATGTTTTGTTGACGGGAATTTTCATTTTTCATCTGAAATATACAATTATACATATATATATATATATATAACCTGTGCCATATTTTCTACTTTCATAAATACATTATCACCTTTGAGGTGATGTGTTTTAAATGTCAGAAGTTATTCTGGTTTATCTAACATAGGATTGCTGGGGCGGTGGCTTTCTTGAGACACCATCTTCTTGTTTGGGGGTGGGGTCGGCCTTTCTTAATTGAGGAAAGATTGCGGAAGCATAGATATGTCCTCGATTCGACTTCTCCCCCCCCCCCCATCTAGACTTAATTTATAAGATGTTTTTAAAAAGATAGCTTTTCAAAATATATTTTTAAGTTACGGTTCAATCGTATAATACCTTCATTAAATTATTGTATGTAAACTCTCCCACTGAGAGTTAAATGTCTTGATAAATTATAATACCCCGCAAGCTCTCATTATTTCTTAGGATAGTATTCAGTAGAATCAAGTATTGAACCCTCAACCCTCTGATAACCAGTCTGGTGACAACCATTTAACCTGCTACTGCCTCATTGGCAATACAGCTCTGCAATTATTAGGTTATGCAATTACGAGGTCGAATTGCATGACCTAATTCGCGAGTCAATACCTCCCCCCCCCCCCTTTTTTTATTACATCGATATGAAATCTTTGAGTCACGGCATATGTAACGTGTGTAAGTTCTTTGTGCGTTATAGTCTAGTATATATATCGAGACAGAGTCTTGTGTAAGAACATTTTAGAGGATAGAAAAGAGATTAAACAAGAGAGCAAATAATCAATTTATTCTTGTATCCCTAATAACAACAACAAATAAATTAAGAAAACATTACAAAAAACACAAAAAAGCTAATTAATGTATAAACTTACCTGAAAAAAAAAATACTAGACCTATAAATGACAGCAAGAAAAAAAAAATGAAATCGCGAAAAAATGCCGACCAGAGATTGAAAAATCATTGATAAATAGGGGGGAAAAAAAGAAAGAAAAAACATTAGCAAAAAATAAAATGCAACACATTTAAATTCTGTATCTAACTGAGGACGCATATGCTTGGTTAAACTCATTTTACTGGCCAAACCTTCCCAAACAGAAAAATGTTATAAAATGAAATGGTATGTAAATAAAATTTCAAAATAGCAAAAGAGAAGTTTAAATAAGACATTCACACTTGTGCGTGCATATGTATACATATAAAAGGTTGTTGTGGGATTCTCAGAATCTTACTTAGATATCAAAATTCTTTTCAACTTTTTATTCATTTTCCTTGTTTTTAAGCTTGTTTTCATGGAGTAGGTCTGTTCAGTGTGTTTCGAAATAATCTTTTTGTAACTTTCTTTGTTTTTCGCAAATGATACTTCTCATTTTGCGGAAGTTGCGTTTGACAGTAATAAATAGTACAAAAAAAAAGCATTTAATAAAAATTCATGTAAAAATTAAAATATAAATAAATTTATGATTATAACTATTTTCAGTCATTTGGAAATAATTATTTATTTTAATTATATTCTTGTACAGAGTTTTATCGTTTTATATTTAGCTCATGGAACACTACAACTCATAACAATTATATATTTATTAAGTACGTGAAAGACAGCACATAATAACACGTGTAGCAGGACCAAACAACAGCTTTTAAGTTGTTACCTGACTCCTTACATTTATAATGTATACAGTTAAGAGTAGTAGATACAATTACAATAAATAATAAACTGATACGTCACCCCCCCTCCTTTTTTTTACTTTAACAAAAATCATTGAAATATGCTGGACGTTTACAGATATGCTCATACCTAGACTGATAAACTTTTCTATTATCTGAAAACCCTATTTTTTCTACATTATTATTTGTATTTGCAGAGTTTTCTAACTTTTCACTATAATACATGGAAAAGTCATAATCTGAGTTAGTTACAAAGCTGGGTCACGGATAACTTTTGAAGGTTTCGAATGTTTTTTATTCCTGGTATATACTCGATTTGTGGTAGTTCGAACTTTAATAAGATTATTTTTAGAAATTACAATGAACCCAAGTTTTATTTCTCCTGTTCTGTACAAGAACGTTGTCTTCAATCTGTAAAGCCGTTAGGGCTTTTGTCATCCTATCAAAATAAAGCTTTTGCTTTGTCTGCCGTTGCTACAATTTTGGGATAAAATGCTTGAAGATTTCACCATTAAGCAATTCACCACTTGCAGGCAATTTAGTTCTCATTATACATAAGCTGAACAGGAGATGAATCTGTTTCTGAAATTAGAGTATTTCTGTATTCGAGCAAAGCTGTATGGTAGATCTATTATTTTCCTCATATGGTTTCTTACACAATGCCTTTGCAATCCCTACAGCCTTCTCTACCATTCCATTGCTGCGATAAATATATGAACTAATAAAAAGAAGGTTCACTATCCCTGTGCTTTGTTAATTTCTTAAATTCGTAGCTGTTAAATGGACTGTTGTCATAAAATATATTTTCAGGCACACCAAACCTAGCAGCTATCAAACTGTTGCCAGATTCGTTACACTTATAGTAAGTATAATTAAAATTAATAGATACGATTGCAATTGATAGTAAACTGATGTGTCGCAACAGTCTGTTATCTCCTCAATGGCTGTTTTTCTTGTTACTGTGTAAGAAAAACATAATAAAGAAAATTACTGAAAATATGTGTTGAAATATTTGTTGGATTTGTATGCAATAGATTTAATTTCTGATTCTTTGTTTTCATAAAATTTGCTGCTACCCTGATGCATTTTCATCATTTGGGGTGTTCACAGTTGGTCAACAAAGTTGGTATTAAATTCCATTGTGCCGAAATAAATACCATGTGACTTATCATTTACAACTAATACAAGGATATTTAACTTTAGAATTTTAGATGAATGTTAATGAGATATTTTTTCTGCGTATGTCTGATAAGAATAAAACTTTAAATTGAATTAATTAAGAAAATGATTTAGAATAAGAATGATAATTAATATCATTTATAAAGAAAATTGATACGAAAAGAAATATATTACTTATTTTCGGTACCTTTAATTTTGTTAAGAGATGCTTTAAGTTGTGATAAGTGAGAAATATACATGGTTGAAATTCTCCTCGTTTGTATTTTCATGTCTTTTTTTTATAAGATCTAAAATCGAAATCTGCTCATAATATTTTCAAAAAAATTGAAATAACGTTTTCATTTCCTTTTTCTAAAATTGCTTACCAATTGAGAAAATACTTCTCATATTCACGAGTCTTTTTTTTTTTTTTTATTATTATTATTGCCGGTGACCGTGAACTGATTCGAATTTATCTCCTCACCCCCAGCTATAAACAGAATTGTAATTCGAAAATTTTTCATTTTTGTACCGCCTGAAGAATAGAACAGACTATTCGCGCCATTGCACCGGCGCCACGCGTTTTAGTATTATCGTTTATTAACACAATCATCACGTTTCTACGTTTTTTCCCCCCTTTTTAACCGAACAAATCCTTGACGTTGCACTTATTATATTTTTATTTCCTGTACATTTCCTCCATGACATTGAAATCTATTAGATTTTTGGTTTTATCCTCGATTTCGAAATTTTTCTCATAAAAAAAATCTTATGAGGAGTTTTTATTGCACTATATTTTTTTATTGTATTGTACTCCTAATATTGTACTCCTATGAAGTACATTTTTTATAGTGAGCCGTCAAAACATCAATATGCCTGGATATGAATTTCAAATGAAAAAAAAAATTATTGATTCCTCTAGCAATAATTATTGCTAATTTGTGCAATTTCTTTAGAAATTTATTTAAAAAAAAATATTCTTTTATTTAGAAATTTCCTTTAAAAATCAGACAGAAGATATATTTATGTAATATTTATTATACTTGATATTGAGTTTATTCATTTAAATATGTTTTTCAATGGCAAGCTTTGGATGGTTGGCAGTTTTCCCGTCGTGTCATGCAAACGTGAATCTCTTTATTTTCTACAATGCGATTGAAAAACTTACGACAACTTACTGATGGAGAGTGCATGAGATTTATCATTTATAATTTTATGGTCTCTATGAAATGCCTATTGCTGTATAAGTATAAGCAATTTAAATGTACCATATGCAATCAAAAAGAATCAGAATATACTTGGTTATTTAAACCCTTATTCACATTTGCATGCTCATTAATTTAAAACATGTTTAATGAAACTGCAAAAACAAAATATAAATTTTGTTCCAAAAAGCAAATCATAAACTTTTTGAACGAGTTTTCTTGATAAAGGTGTAATTTTATTGTAAAGGGTTTAAACTGTATAATCAAAAGAACATTAAAGAGGTCAATCACTCAACATTTTCCCTGTCTCTGTAATGTTTAAAATGACCAAATGTAAGGAATATTTTTTTTAAAAAAATTGACTGGTCGTATTTTTTCACTATATTTTTGTGTGCATTCAATGCGTTGTTATGATTTTAATGAGATATTTTGCCAAAAACATTTTTTTAAAAAAATGATTAAAGGGTTGATTTCAATTTCTTCGATCCATTGTTTTCGATTTGGGGGGGGGGGGAAGTAATGTTAGAGCCTCATCTTTTTTGAACATTTTGGTGTTAAAGACTTAATGATACTACTAAGGCTTCCAAAGCTACCGAGAAAAAACTAAACATTTTTTAAACTAGTTTCTTATTTTACTTTTCAACTTTAACTTCATTTTTGTCAAACCAAAATTTCATAGCTCTCGTGTAGGATTTTTCAGAAACTATTAACCATATTAGTTTGAAATTTCATGCAATGCTAAAAAAAAGCTTCTTTGTGACTTATACATCAACTTTTATTAATAAAACAAAGAAAACAAATTTACTAACAAAAAAAATTTATGGGTAATCGGAATTTTCCTTAAAATCTTATGATTTTCTAAATAATTGTTTTTTTTTTTTTGTTTTTTTTTTAAAAAAAAACTTTTCCTTCCTCTAAATTTTCTTAAAAAAGTATGTATAACTTTCAAACTGAACATTTTTCTATAAAATAACATTACTTTTGTATATTTTGAACAAAGATGTGCTTCCGAATCCTGTGCGCAGTGAAATATTGATTTTCGTAATTTAGAAAAAGTGTCCAATTATATTTGCTTACAACTTTTTAAAATCTCATGAAAATATGAGCACTATTGTAAATATATATGCATATTATGTGGTTAAAGTGTCATGTGTTTGCTCTTTTTCATTGGTAAATTATACTGGTTTGAAAAAGGGTGTTTTTTCGCATACACGTTTAGTTAAGGGTCTTGAAATCCCTTAAAATGTACAGTAGTCTTCACGATTTTGAAACTTTTCTCAAATTGCTCCACGTATGATTTTAAAAACTAATCAAAATTTTAAAAAATGCTCTCCATAAAAGTAACAATAACAATGCTGCAAATATACATACAAGTCAAATTTTTAGTCCAATTTTTTTTTTTAAAAAAAAAGTTTCTTTCACCTGGTTATTTTTAACGTTACGGAAATAAGGAAAATTTTACATAAGTGGGCTCCTTACTAATTTCTCTACTTAGAAATCGGAGCTCAATGTTTTCTTCCTCAAAAATATATCATCTCAGAAAATATATTTAGTCCTTATTTGTGAAGTGTTAATTATTGTGAAATGCTAGAATGTAAAATAATCTTATCGCAAAGTCTCCCAGTTCTAATAAATCAACAAATAAAATACAATAGATAAAGGGAGAAACCTACTCTCTGCTAAATAGTTTTCTCTTAAAAGTTTATTTGGGAACATAGTTTCTTTTCTCAGTTCCCTGTGTTTCATATTCATAATTTTGTTTCGTGAAAGCTACTTATCCGGAATAACTTCCAATCATTGTGTATGCTAACATAGTTTCTTAAAATAGGGAAACGTGTTTTAGGCGTGGTTCGCCTTACATAATCCTGCATCAGGTCAACGATCAATAGACAGTGCGGTGCGCAAGTGAAACTGGACCTGTCTATTGTTTTCAGTAATAGGATGCCATCATATCATTTCATGCGACTGTTGGTAAATGTTCATTTTACTTTTCACGAGTGCGATCAAATAAATATAAAAGCACTTCCGCTTTGATTAATAAAATAATCAACAGATCCGTCAATTTTTAGCACTGAAAGTGTTTATTTGGATATTTTTGGCTTAACTTGATATCAGGGGTTACAATAGCGGTAAAAAATAAAACAGGTGTACCAATTGCTGGTAAATTGCTAATTTTAACCTCAAATTGTTATCGATAATCCTACATTGTTTTTACTAATGACTCGGTCTCACAATCAGTACCTATAGTTATAATGCACATTCCCTTCATCTTCGATTACATTATCCATGAAAGAGAAACTTATCTTACAGATAAAGAAAAAAAAAACACACAAATTCTACATTATAATTCCCCTCCGACACAAAATAATAATTATAATAAACCATTCATAAAATCGTTTAAGAAGATGAGTTACGAGAGAAACTGTTAAGTGATTAACCTTATCTGTTAAAGCAAATAATGATTTATTACATAGTATTAATAGCCACATTATGATAAAGGGGTATATGTGTTATAAATCTTACCCACCTATTTTAATGCTTTACTTTTTTATTCCATTTCTAAAAATGTGTTCCACGTTTTATCTCTGTTCCCTTACGTTAAGCGAAAATAGCCTTAAGTATAAAGTTTTTCAGCTCGAAACTAATGTCGCTATTTAGTTTTTTAAAAACGTCTCCAGTTCAAATGTACTTAAGTATTTGTAAAACGCATTTTGATACTGTACAAATGGTTATTTTTCATTTCTTTTCAAAACGGTAAGTTAGTATATGACGTGGGCTAAATCGCGTTTGGCTCTTCAACTATCACTTAGAGGGTCTTAAATGTGATGTAGTTTGATTTGAATATTTCTCCCATTAAATGAAACGTGACTTATATTAATTATATTAAAGCTGATAAAATGATAAAATGTAATGAATAGAATTGAGGATATGCATATATAAACGTTGAAGTGCTTAATATGTATATTGATAGTTTTGTTTGTTGGTTAGTGGTAAAGATAGTTAGCTGAAGTATATATATTAGTGAGAGAGACATTTGCATTTCATTGTGACATTTGTAATAAATTGATTAGGTAAAGCAAATATTAAACTTTTATATTAAACGTTAGATTAGATGCGTATAGGGGCCAGTGGCCAGACTTGGTAAATTAGGAATTGATCTTTGGTTATTCATAGAACTGAATAATATAGCTTGGTTATCATCACTGTGTGAGTTCTGTTTATTGGACTATTATTTCGTAACTGTTTTAAATAAGATTAAGAACGAGAAGTGAAGGAAATAATACAGGGGAGTTACAAATTGTAATTTTTTAATGTATTATCACGCAATTTTTGTTATCGGAAGGAAAAAAACAGTTAATGAAAAAATAAACGAATAAAATTACAAATACAAAAATGTTTTGTTAGTAAATTTTATGTAAAGCATATATAAACAGGAAAATTCTCTCTTTATTTGCCTATTTCTTTACCTATCATTCGTGATAAATGTTCACTTGTTCCGTTATTCAATGAGTCAACAAAATAATTATTCTATATTAGTAAATGAAGGAAACTAATCTCCCCACACAATTTTATATTCCTTTAAAATGCGCTTTGAACCCTATTTTTAACATTTTT
Source organism: Nephila pilipes (assembly GCA_019974015.1). NCBI lineage: Eukaryota > Metazoa > Arthropoda > Arachnida > Araneae > Nephilidae > Nephila > Nephila pilipes. The sequence goes on from BMAW01013335.1 coordinate 337,271, forward strand.
TTTAAATTTTAATTCACGCAACAACGATAAATTCAGTAATTTAAATCTCAATAGCTTCGACAAGGTTTTTAACCAACACTCCTAAAAACTGTAAATTAAACACTTGTGAATTCTCTAACTGTCTAAACGTTTTTAGCATTATCGTTTCATGTATGAAATACTATTTCTGTTACGTGTTTTAAAAAATATATATTGATGAAAGAAGTTTAATTTGGATATTGATTTCTCTGAAACAACGTATCGTAAGTTTTTTTTAAGTATAATACATAATTTCCAAAAAATTCCTCATAATTTATCAATAAAATGATAAAAACTTCGTAATCTTTCTACGTATGCTGTTTAAAAGATTTGTAAGAAAAGTACTAACGTAATAAAATATATAAACTCAATAAAATGAAAAAAAAAAAAAAAAAGTTCGTAATTTCGAGAAAGTAAAAAACCGTTTCATTTAAAGATTTTTTTTTCTTTATACATATTTGACTCTCTGATATTTTTTACAGTTTATTCAGAGTATAAGTACCTTCCTGCTTCTAAAATTTTTTTAATTAAGTTTAAAATATGTAGGTATGCAACATTTGTGTTAATGGTAAAACATTTAATTATATTCAAATAGGAGTGCTTCGAAAAGGAATAAATAACTTTTAAGGCTTACATTCGTGATTTTAATTGAATAAAGTTTGCATTTGTGGGTGTAAAGAACAAGGGGAAAAAACAGAGGAGTGGGGATAAATGTTTTATCCCATTCCTTTGTGAATCTGATTGTTCAAGGCATAATTTCGGTTGACTCTTTACTTCGCATAAGTTTTTATGTCTTGAATTTCTTAAAAATTTATACAAGCATTTTACTTCTGTGCAAAAGCATATTTAATTTTCCATGATTGATTGGAAGGAAAAGTGAGGTAGAGTGTGAGACAATTAAGATAAAAATAGAGATTAATTTTCTTTAAAAAAAAAAAGCATATTATATTATTGTACAAATGACGTATAAAGACTTTTTTTGTTTGAATTCGATTTTTTTTACTCCTTCTCTCTACCATACGACCGACTCCGCCTTCACACTTAAAAGTAAATAAGTTTCAAAAGAAAAGTTTCAGCAACGACAAAAACTAAGAAAATTATTCCCTCGGGAAACGATAAAAAGTTAAACATACCGGAGAAAACCAGTGTCATGTAAAAGGACAAACTTTTGCGGTTTGGGATCCTAAAACAAGTCTTCTGAACGTATATGTATGCAAATTATTTAAGATATTGAAAACGAACTCAGTTAAAAGCAGAACGTTGGGATATATGGCACAGAATTTTCTACAAATTTTCTAAGGTAATAATCGGTATAGTATATTAAATTTTGTTTAGTGGAGAAATTATTGTTCTTGTTTCATTTCTGCTACCAGTCCTTATTATTTTTGAAAGTGTGTAGCGTAATTTTTTTAAGCTTAAGATACTAAAAACAGAGAATACATTCCAACGAAATGCATCTTGTAATTCGCAATATCTAAACCTGTATAAAACTTATTACAACTACCCACAGCTCATTAGTTTTTGTTGGTCTTCAATAATTTTACTCATAAATTAAAAATTTCGGACTAAAAATAACTAAAATACAATGAAGAAAATATCACGTCCACATTTATTAAGGAAGTTCACATATTTTATAATTAGCACAAGGTTAATATTACACTAGGTTAATATAATTGTTGATTGACATCCAATATGCTAAACGTGACTACATATATATCACGGCCTAAACTTACCCAATTTTCCCGTAGTTGCTAAAGTTTGGTCAGAAGTTAATAGTAATTTCTATTTGCAATTACCTATAAATATATAGAACACGTCTGTTTCTTTTTGTATGTGAGCACTTTTCCTGCACGGAGCAGCAAACAAAGTATCATTTCTCTCTCATATTTATAGCCTATCAGTTCGCCTTTCAATCAATGATAGATTTCATTCGTGTGCCAGGCTCCTTCTAACTATAGAAGGAACTTCTCTGCTCCGGGAAAGATACCACTTTTGGCTACTTATCGCCAATGGGTTGGGATTTTATATAATGGGTCAGGAGTCATTCATACATTTAAATGCTCGCGATTGCAACCATATGAATACTTGTAGAATAAAAATCGTAACTAGTATTTGATGAATACTTAGTTTTCAAAAATGCTTTTGAGTAAAATACTAGAATTTATGTATCTGAATCAGATAAGTTTTGAGGATTATGATCTTTTGGTTTTAGGAGTCGGGCGTTTGATAGCTACAGAGTCGTCGGCTCGTGTATCTATTCCATCGAAGACGATCGTTCAGAATAATGCTCACTGAATCGAATTGAGCCTCAAAAACCCAGAAGAAGTCCTATCTTTTTTTGCCGTCGTAGACAAACCCAAAAATTGTCCCCTCCCCCAAGTTAGAGAAAAACTTTATAATTGTAAGGAAAAAAAAAAAAAAAAAAAAAACAGTTTTATAAACAAACCATGTTAGCCAGATTAATGAAATATAATTGAATTAAGACGATAATAATAATACAGATCGCCTTTGAAAAACCAAATTTACATTTTTACCGTGCAAACGACAAAGGACTTACATCCTGAAACAATTACCTATTTTCAGAGATTAAAAATATATTTGAAACAAAACCAAACTAGTACAATAATATACAAATATATATGTTGTATATGTTGAAGGATGTTTTTTGCGCTCTAGTTCAAGCTATTTCGTTGCACCTAAATTTTGCAGCTGTTGGCAATCGTCTACCTTGCCAATTGCCTAGGAATAGCTCTGCAAATGCCTGAATGCTTTTATATAGAAGTCTGAAGAATGAGATAAGAGTCAACTGGTCTATTTCATACCCCTTATCAACTGGCCGTTTTTCAAAATTACTCTGCCAATCGCAAATAGTCTTTGTTTTGATACTGATACACGAAGTACAATACAGATAAGCGAAGCAAAACATAATTTTCAGAACGCAGAACTTTACAATTATCAAATTTATATATTTCCCGATTAAGCAAATAAAGATCTAGTGTTTTGAATAGAAATTGGGCATTTTTTATTGTGCTAAATTCTTTTATTAATCAGTTTTGTAGATTGACATCCGACGTAGAAAAGAAAAGATAATTACAAATTTTTTAACTTTATTATGTTCTAATATGTTGTTGTTTTGAGAAAATGGCATCACACAGCAAAAATGCGAGGGCATAAAATAAAGAATGCAGGGTATTAGTTTTAAAAGATTTACATTGTAATACATTATGCGATTATAATAATTATAAATAAGCAAACTTGCTTAAGGTATGTTTACATTGATAAAATATATATAATAAAATATTTTGTCTGCTTTTTTTAATATACGAATAGAATATTTATGTCTACTTTAATAATTTATCATTTACTTATTTATATTTTTAATATTTAATTTACAGTTGATTTTTACAGGAAAAATCATCTTTTTTTTTTTTTTTTTTTTTTTTTTTTTGGGAAAATTTTTTTATTTAATAATTTTTGTTTTCGAATATAAAAATTCTTTCTTTTTTTTTATGTTTTTTTTTTTTTTTTCTTGATGGTAACTGCTTCTGTGGAGCATAAGGTAGGAAGTAAGCTTATTTTGCGATAGTTAATATTCATTTTGAATAATTATACTTTCTCAAGAATTTAACAGAAAAAAGAACGTTAGAGCGTGGGAAAATGAAATTAACAAACTCGTTTCAATTTTTTAAAAATTATTTTATCCTTATCTCGTGTACGGAATATTTTCATATTTTATCATGAATCATTCTTTGAAAAATGTATCTTACGTATGTTTAGTTTTCTGTGTTCAAAATTTTATTTCATTTCACCATCGAACTAATACAAACCAAAAAGATTTATTTACATCATAAGTAGGTAAACATATTTTGGAAAGGGCAATATCGTAACCTTTTTAGGCTCAAAGGGGCAGGTGAGCAAACTTGCAAATGTTTACATGGACAAATCTGCTCAAAGAGCAACTACACTATTTATTACAAAAAAAAAAAAAGTTTAAATTTTTGTTTACATTTTTTGAAAAGCGTATTACAGAACTGGTTAAATTTTGTACTATTGCGATGAATGAAATTCTTTTTCCTCGGATAATATTTCATCATACTGGAACTCGAAATTAATACTTCTTATTAGTAACATTGTTACTTCTTATTAGTAATCTGTTTATTGATATGACATTATCTTTTAACTACATTTGCTTCCAAGCTCTTTTTCAAAAGAAAATTATCTCAGTGATAAATATCGATTCTTCGAACTATTGTTTAGATATTTCGAGTCGCATTTACTGAAGAAAGGATGAGTTCTAAAATATAAATGAATTAGCAAATTTTGCATAAAGTTTGATATGTACGAGTATATCTGTATGCCAAATGTAAAGGACATTAAGTCCATTTTTAATATATATTTATATATATCTGTGTGTGTGTTTGTGTGTGTGTGTGAATGACTGTACTGAATACGGCACGCGAATTTTTCAAATATAAAATTTATCATTTAAACGTGTTTGTTATAGAAATATTTGACTCTTATTTTTAACAATACTGAATTTTTTTGATTTGTAAATATTCTATTTGAAGCATTCTATTTCAGTTATAGCACAATAAAGAAACTTTAAATATTTGAAATTATGAATTAATTTATATCCCACGAGAGAGAGAGACAGTTACATCGAGAAATTAGCGCAGGACGCCACATGCATATTTTGTGCTTTGTAGCTAAATCGGAAGAGAGCGAAACTTACCCTGTAATGCAAGAATCATTCAGATTACGTGTAATTAGGTTTATGGATCTTTAGGTATTTCATATAGCGACCAACTGTCGATTTGGAAATTTCTCTACTGATTTAGAACGTGGGGAAAATTCCACTCTGTACAGGTTTACAGCACGTTACCGAATAAATTAAAAGATTAAATGGAATTGTATCAGGAAATAAGTACGAATGTGTTATAAATAATAGGTATATATATATATATATATATATATATATATATATATATATATATATAGGAGATTTTTTCAAACTGACAAAAGTCTGTCAATACCCATAAAAAAAAGTAATGATGCCTTCCGCTTCGTTTCATTTACTCCTATCTTCAGTTTTCAATCGTTCCCAAATTGTTGTAAATAGTCCATAGAATAAAATGAATGTGATAATAACCAAAATCCCCAAACAGGTGAAGAGCCGGTACGAATCACTAGGGCTGGATTTATTTATAAGGACCCAGGTATTCATCAAAGGAATTTTCTTACTTTCTTTTTCCATATTAAAGGAAACGCTCAACAATTATTATCAGAGTACGTCCACAGATTTTCTCTCCTCATGGTGGAGGGCCTTATATTCTCTGGATTAAATATGTTACTTTTGATTAATTTGTTTCGACAGTTCATGTTGATAAAGTCTGTTTTAAATATTTACAAAGTACAGTCAAATTAAATTTCGAATATTTATACAGCAATCAAATTAATTTCTGTGAGTATTTAATGACTGATAAATTAATAAGCATTTATATTTGATATTTTTATCATGAATTAAACATGCGAGTACATCTGCGGACCTTTCAAATATTGAAATAGAATAAAGTTTATGTTAAGAATTATGCATTTCATATATTCAAGTTTAAATAAAAATTTAAATCACAACTTAATTTTTTTTTTCTTTCACGAAAAAAGTTGCTTGAATATGAAACGTATATTCAAATGTGTTATATGGAAAATGATTAAAGAAAAACCTATTTTTTTCCCCTCTTGATATTATAATTATCTATTCGTCTGGTGCAATAGTTTTTGAAAGCAGATATTACATGCACGTGAGAGAAACAAACATCATCGTATTTTCATTTATTTTCTATGATTTATGCAGAGAGAGAGAAAAACAGGGCTGATATGATACTCTTGTAGCTCCCATCTACCAGCCATTTTTATTTCGTGAACTTCATGTTAATGCTATGGAATTTCTACTGACACCCTCAAATCTATATTATTATATCTCTTTGAATGCACAAAAAAAAAAAAATGCATCCATCCTAAATAATGAAGGTTTCTGCGGAATTCCATATTTCCTCCGATTTTTTTAAAAATATTTTTATCCCAATTTTAATTATTCGTTTGTGGGTTTTCCGGTCTTTAAAAAATATTCTAGAATATTTTTAAAAATCGGAAGAAAAATGTAATTCCGGAGAAGCCCTCATTATTTTTTGCGCTTTCGAATGCTCTTGTTTGCATTCAAATAAATAAAAGAGTAAAGATTTGAAAACGGTTAGTAGAAATTCCATAGAATTAACGTTAAAATGATCGGTAGACGGACATTATTATAAATGTTTGTAATTTTGTATAAAGAAAGAGTATTATTTACAGTTTCTAATTTTCATCATCGAAGAAATGAATAAAAAGTATAAACTGTATAAAAACAAGTAGATTATAGTTTTCTTTGAAATACTTGATATTGATTTGAGAGATTATCGATTTATTTGATTTTATTAATATTATTTATAGATCGTTTAATTTCTCCTTTAAATATAATATATCTTTCGAAAAAATATCAAGTACAAAATAATGAAATACTTTGAGCTTCATGGAAGGAAGAAATTTTTCAGGATTTTAACAGAAGCCCTTTCCCACTTATGAAAAAGCAAAAAAAAGTTGTTTTTTGTAGTATTAACATATAATAACAATTAATATGAAGAAAAAAATTAATATTCCTATTGCGTATGCAAAATAAATTTCAATGTATTTCTTAACTATTTTCATAATTTTTCTTAATTTATTATTCCTTCATTTTAACATTATAGGTATGTGTTATCCATTGTAAGATATGTAATGATTCCATACGTCATACACATTAATACGCACATAAATTACATTTATCTGTGTATAATGTATTAATAAAATCATAACAAAATATATAGCATCAATGATTTGTAAAGAATTTTAGAAATTTTCTATTGAGAAATTATTTCTAGCATGTTAAAGAATTTTCTGTTTCGGCAACTTTTTTTTATTCGAGATAATTTTATAAAATTTATATTGATGAGATACTCTATCGTAAACAAAAATAGTTTCTTTTCATAAATATTCATATAATTAAAAAAAAAAAACAATGTTAAGAACTGTATAGAATCTTTAAAATTTCCTCTAAAATTGACACTGCATATATACATTTCAGTTGTATTAAAAAAAAAAAAGAATAAATCGTATTTTTAAGAATGAAACTGTTGAAAAACCCTTCCCCGTTCGGTATTATTCCAAATATTGTTAAAACATTTATTTGATAAATCTTCTTAAATAATTCGTAACATGTGATCTCTCTTGATAAAATAAGCATTGATGCTTTCAAATTCACGAAAATTACGCAGATTAGGCGCGAATTGAATCAAGTCATTTGGGCGAATTCAATTTCTATCAGATGTTTGGCGACTTGATCACTGTCGCCAATAGTGATCTAAATTCAGTAACCCTAGATGTCGGGAACATCATCCAGTGATGTGAGGATGCTGCATCATCCCGATGCATCTGTGCGATAGAGCTCGATCTTCCTCACGGGAGTGAGCATTCCGCTTTTGGAATAATCTGAGACGTATCTACTGCAATGATCGACGTTTGAGCCACTAACCCCGCGAACGAAAGGGAAATGAAAACCTGTTTGGAATCAACGAAAGGTTCAAAATGAGAGTGACACAGTTAGAGAAGAAAAGCTTAATAATATATAGGTCAAGTTCAGGAAACTGGGCCTTTTGCTGTTCCTTCCTGTCCTTCGTTAATTATGCGCCAGCTGTAAGTGTATTAGATTTTTTTTTTATTTCCTCATGGATGTTTGTTTATTTCATGGCGGCGTTTGATTTCCTTGACAGGGGGAAGTGCTCGGTTTTGCTTTACTTTGTTTTTGTTTGCATTACTGAAGAGCTTGTTTTGATTTGTATTTGACCATGTTTTTCATTTCTTAAATTGATTTGTAAAGTTGTAATTCGTTCTTTTGGGCTTGTTACATTGACTGTACTTTTTTAAGTAATACTTATCCCCTCAAAAATCATTGGTACTTGATGAAAAAATTCTTGGGTATATATATACACATATATATGTTATATTTTTCTGAAAGAAAGCAGGTTATATATGTTATATTTTTCTGAAGATTTATGAAGGAGAAGCAGGTATAATGGAATGAGACGAAATAAATACTTTTGATTAATCAATTTTATGAAATAAAGTCACAAATTGTTTCTGAGTTTTCATTTTATGTGAAATATATAAATAATTATTTGAAAGGTATCATAATTAAAATTCTATTTTAGCTGTATAATGTTCACTATCATTCTTTTATGTGATTTTGTGACGTGAAAATAAATTTTGCTATTATAAAAATATTACAAATTTCACTTCAACATGAAGTAAAGCAGATTCTAAAGTAATCAAAGTATTTATTGCTTCTGAATGATGATACTGTAAATGTAAATTACCTCTGTATTCAAAGATTATATTATGTTTATTCATAATGATTTTTTTTCATCTGTGATTTAATAAAATAATTGCATGTTATTTAGTTATAAAATATGAATAGTATTT
>BMAW01013335.1:345845-523646 GCA_019974015.1 Nephila pilipes
ATTCTATTTTAATATATTCAAATTGTTACATTTTTAATCTGTTTTGAATAAATAATACTTAAATCTCAATAAATATAGTGTTTAAGAAACTAATGTTCACTTATTTTCATGAAATATTCTTATTTCATCTTTAAGGTAAAAAATGTTGAAAAAACGATGTGTGTTTTGTTTTAGGATATTTTGTTTTGTAAGATTATTTAAGTAACAATAATTTTTGTAATTTCTTTTACTTCTTGTGATGAAATATTGTTATTTAACAACTAAACAGAGCCTGAATTCAGTTTTAAGGAATTCCTTTCTTCTAGGTTCTGCTTTTCCAGCTTTCATTTTCAAACTGATATGGGGATGTCCAGCCTTTGTATTTGCACATAGAATTATTTTCAGTCAATAAGGAAACAAAAAGAAGGTATTTGTTATATAATACGCTTAATTGTTTAATTAATTTATTAAAATTTTTTAGTTAATATGTATTTTAAATTCTGTTTTGTTTTTTATGGTCTTCTAAGTGTAATAATTTTTATGCTATTATTTATTCTGATGGAAAACTTTTAAATTTATTGATTAGTAGAATCTAGAACCATCCTTATATACCTAAAGACTTTAGCATCGTATAGTGAATAGTATTCATCAAATGTTTATATTAATGTAAAATTTACTTTTTTAGTAAAAATTTAAATGTATGTCATTTCTTGTCTTAAAATCTAATTTATTTTAATAAAATTGCACAATCTAAGAAATTCACCATAGAAAATACTGGAAATTTTCAATACTATCAAGGTGTTTTCCCTTACTACTAATTTTGTTGCTATTAAATTATTTGAAAAATCTTGCTGTGTTCTTCATATTTCTGGAATGGGAATTTTGCTAGTTCAACTAGACAACAAGTGGTTTGGATCTTTGTCAATGCAAAATCTGATACTTATATTAAAGTGAAATGCATATTTTTTTTTCCACATAAATAATGTCAATGGTGAACTAGGAAATTTTTCTTTTTTATTTATGATATTGTTACTTAATTTTTTTTTCATTGCTATTACTATTTTCCTTGTGTATTGGTAATGTAATATAAAATTCTCCTTAACAGAAAATGAAAAAGAACAAAAAGGACTTGGATATAATATTTGATATATCAATCCTTTTTTTTTCCAGTTTTATATATCTATATGTATTATATTTTCATAGCTAAATATGTTACAAAGTTACTTTTTTTATAATTATATATTCTTTTTTTAGATGTTCTAACTCTGATGTAATAAATTTTAACACTTTTCTGTTAATGTGGTACCTGCCATTATTCTGTTCCAGATGTGAAAACATATTATTTTCCCATTCCAAATTTTTATTCAAAGACCTTAATAAAATAAGTGAGAAAAATAAAAATTAATGTAGCTTTTTTTTGTTTGTTTATATTTATGTTTGGTGCCATTAATAAACATATTAATATTTTTTTCTTTAATGGTAATATAAGAATAATCTTTAAAAAATATATTTGTAGATAAGATGGGGTTTTGGAATCAACTTTATCTTCTATTATGGAAGAATTTTACCCTTCACAAGCGACAAAAAGTATGTCAAATTAATTTTTTATTTATAATTATATTTAATAGGAATAATATTGTATTACATTCTTTTAGGCAAAGCAAAATCCATGTAAAAAGACAATGTAATATCTGTGAATAATAATAATGTAGAAATTTGTAGAGGTGTATATATGTATTTACAGATTTTGTTTTCTTTGTATCACCATAATTTCATAGCATTCACATGTTATAGCAAATTTTTAATATATTATTATTTAGATTTGATATCCTCTAATCATTATTGTCTATTTTTTATGATATAATTAATAAGATTTATCATTGTGAATATTATAGCTTGTGATACCACACATAATGTAATAATGTGAGCTATTACCATAGCTGTTAGTTGTTATTTGAACTTATTAATGAGTTTGTTGAAAACTGTTTTGAAATTACTGGGCCATAATATTTGATTATATTTTTGTGCCTTTGTTATTTAAAACAACATAATGTTCTTTAGGTCCGCCTTGTTGTAGAAGTGGTGTGGCCATTATCTCTTTTTCTTATACTTATGTGGGTTAGAAGTAAAGGTTTAAAATTTGCTGCTCATCAATGTAAGTAATAAGTTTTATTTTAATTAATATTAATGAATAATGTGTTGAAGTCATATATAATTCTTTAAAATTATTTCACATAATATTGCTTTAAAAATAATATTTATATTTATTTCTTGAACTTTTTGTAAGTATGTGCAATTTTAGCATTCTTTTGAATGAATATCAAACATTATTTTGTCTGTATGTTTTTACACACAATTCTAATGTATCATTGCTGAATTACGTATTGTCTGTATAGGATCTTTATTATAATTTTTTACATAGATTGCAATATTTTTCATCGATATATTTATAATTTAATAAAAACCTACTATTTTAAAAAGCTTTACCAATGCAAATTTGCTCATAATTTGTTGGAAATTGAATTTTATTCAATTAAGTTTTATTCTCAGTTTTTGTAAAATATAAAATTTGTGAAATGTACATGCTATAAATGAACATATATTGAAAATTTTCCTGATTACTATGCAATAAATACATATTAATGAGACAAAAAAGCAAAAAATAATTTATTTGGAAATACATATTTTAGAAATACTTAATTAGCATACTGAATGTACATTATACTTTATTATTGTCATCTTATTTGTATTATAGATGATATATGGAATGAAAAAGTTAATTCATTATGTCATTAGACTAAAAATTAGTCTATATATTTATTAAAATTATAGTTTATATAAATGTGTATGAAACAGAAAATAATAATATGCATTTATGTATATGATCATAAATGAGGAATAATATATTTACCTTATGCAGACTTTTCATTTTGCATTAGTTTGAATTTCTTTTCAGAACCTTTTTTTTACTTCTCTATTGTAAATTTTTATTATTTTTTCCTTTTTTTTTTTTTTTTTTTTTTTTTTTTGAAAATATCTTTTATTATTTTTTAAATAATCATTGCCTCCAATCATGATAATGAAATATATTTCTTTTATATAAAAATTTTATTAATTTTTTTCATTGATTCCATAGGTTATTTTGATGAGAAGGCTATGCCTTCTGCTGGTATCATTCCTTTCCTACAAAATTCTATTTGTACATTCAATAACACATGCTACCCAACTGCTAACAATGAAGATGCTCGGGATGGACTCATCGGATTTAATTCTTCCTTGTGAGTTTTTATGTCCTGCTTTATTTATTTATTTCTATTGAATAAATATTATCTTTGGACCAAAGGTCAAATATTAACAACAGACTGCATACATTATAATAAGCATTATAGTGATGATGAAAAGAATACATGAAGTAATACATCATGCATTAATGATTACTTTTACATTATGATGAAGATTACTTATTTAGAGAAACTTCTTTTCGATATGATTGTCTGTAAAAGAAAGTAAACTCAAATTTATAACCTTCCATGAGATTATTCCAACATTTTTATGTGTCTGAGACTATTCCTGTTCTGTTGAAAGATTGGTTGATTTTTTGGGGCATTGAGCAAAAAAGGTTATTATCCCTTTTGTTCTGTTTCACAAAATGCTTTTTGAATTATTAAAGAAAAAAAAATTCCATACTGATTTGTTTTTAGAATGTAATTATAAATTTAAAATAAACTATTATTGACAAAATATAACTGTAACATTTTTTGGGGGTTATTATTAATGAATTTATAAACTGCATCATAATGCTTACAAACATATGTATATATGTGTGTGTATGTAAGCATGATGCATTATTATTATTAATTTCTTCAGTATAAGTAAGCAACTTTTTTTCAAATGAAACAATAATATTCATATACACAAAATAAGGATTTGAAAAAAAAAAAAGTATTTTGTTTAACCCCATGTTTAGCTTTATTTATTAAAGTTAAGATTTGTGCTGCTTGAAAAAGAATAAAAAATTATACATTCTTGCTCATACATTCTTATATATAATTTTAAAGTATCTTTATTCTTTTTGTTTTACATATGTTATTCTCTAAAAATGTCATAATTTTTTTTCCATACATTCATATATGGTTCTATGACTGAATGTACTAATTTTTAATTTTGCTGAATATTTAATTCACTTTTAAATAATTTATATATTTCTATACTACTTTTTAAGATTTATGTAACTCTAAGTAACTTTTTTCCTAAACTAAGATTAGGGTGTAAATTTAATTTTTTTAAAAAAATAAGAACAGTAATTTTACAGCATAGGAAAGTTTCACTCTCAATTTAAGACATCACCATTGAACATATTAGTCTTAAACATGTTTAGTATTTTTTTACCTTTTTAAATCATGTATCTATTGAATATGAAGATTTAAATTAATGAATTAATTCACGATATTCTTTTGTTGAATATTTTTTTAAAAATATATTTCCTTTTGTTTTAGACTTATTAATTTTTTTGAAGAATTAGAAGAAACTTTTAGCAATCATCTAACAAAAGATGTCAAAAAATCTCTTGATCGTGGTCTGAGAGATTTTGAAAGTATAAATCATTTTATAAAAAAGTTAACAGATCCTGAAGTTCCTATTTATGGTAAGCATACTAAGTTTTTATACCATTTTTTATTACATCAATTGATTATGTATGTTTTTGTAATTTGTTAAAAAACATTTTCCTCTACAGTAAAAACAAACAGTTATTGGATGAATTGATGTAATATGTCAAAAAATATAGTGTTTGAGCTAGATTTATGAATTTGAAAAAAATTTAATAACAAAATTATTTTCTGTAAGTAAATGCAAATATGTCTGGGACTGATTTTGATAAATAATTTTTAGCTATATGTGTCTTATTTGCAACAATCATTTTTTTAAATAGATAATGCACATTTATCTCTGTATTTTTTTTTTTTTTTCGATTAAAAATAGTTTTGAAGTGGAACCATTTGTAAAATTTTTATCTGTAAAAAGGTGGTAATGCTAGATAAACCTAGGAACCTTGACTTGGGTATTAGGCAATTGAAAGATATTAATCTTGATTTAAAAATAGTTATATATAAATTTAAAACTTGAAATAACTTGTTACTGATAAGAATTTTCTTTCGAAAATAGAAGTAATGGAACATTACTACATTATATTTGACTTTTAAATTGTTTAAAAGTTTATAAAATTTTAAATTATAATAAATGAAAAAGAATATTTTAATTGTATTCAGAAATTATTTTCCAAATTTTTTTTTTATCTTCAGTTATTACTTACATTTCAATGTTAATGTGTTTTTGCTCATCTTTTTTTTTTTTTTTTTCTTCTTTTTGTTCATCTATTTTAACTTGACTTGATGGGGAGAAAACACCACCATAACTTATTTCCTTTTTTAAGAAAAAATTGAATTTTTACACCAAATTAAAAAATTTTAACCTTTCAATTTTTCTTTTTTTAAAAAAATCAAGCATTGTGTTTTATTTATGTTTTGATATTTATTTTTATAAAAATAAAAAAAAATTGGAGCTTGTTAAACAAATATTTGGTGCTGGGTTAGCTTAATTTGGCTTTTGTACTATAAAACACAACAGTCACTCATATTCTCTTTTTGTAATTGCAAATTGCATTCTTCTTTTGGACATTAAAAAAAAGGTATTTCTTTAATATGGTTCTAAGCATCCCAGTAGTTATTTTTTTATTTATTTTTTTTTTTTAAAAAAAAAAAATTCATTATAAGGCATTGAAGTGTACTGATGTTGATTTCTATTGGATTTTTTTTTTTACGAAATGTATTTTTAATTTTAAGAAATGGATTTTACACATACTTAGTTTTTGACTTCAAGAATGAATTGGTTCAGGGGATTTTTTTCATTTATTTGACTTCTTGTAATAGGCACAAAAATCTTTAATCAGTCATATACTTTTATTTGTTGATGTGTTTCTTATCAAAATTCTGATTATGCTTGTATAGATGTTACTGCTGATCATAACTATTTTATCCTAAAAGCTGTCAAACTCTTAAAACAGTTTCAGTAAATATTATTAAATATTTGCATTATGTCTTGGATTTTTACAAAATTAATTCATTTTTCAATATCAGTGATAATATTAATATTCTTTATTTTCTTCAATGTTCCACTTTTAAATATTAACATGTATTCTTTAAGAATATCAATTAAAGTCTCTATTGCTAATTTTTTTAAAAAAACTGTGAGAATAATAATTTGATATATTTAATACATTATATATTTATTTGTATTATATAAAATTCCATTTTACAGGCAATTTAGATGTAGGCAGCCTTTTGAAGAGCAAGTCAGCTTTTAGAAGGTCACTTCGGCAAAAAAACATAAAATTATCAAGACCTGCGTTTGATGTCTTAACATCCTCTAATATTAGCTTTTCAGGAATTCAAAAGGTAATAATTATTCCGCTCATTTTTACTGAATTGTTATGCTCTGTTTGCCTGTCATATAATTTGTTTTTCTGAAACAAAAGCTCTGATTGCCATTTAAAATGTCTTTTCTGTAACTTATCACTTTTTAATCTTCAACTCTTTTATTATTTTTATCTAAATAATGTTCTTTTAAAGGCTTGCCAGGTCTGTACAATGAGACAAAAATCAGTATTCTGTATGCAAAACTTATATAAGTATTGAAATAATGAAATTCTGGTAAAA
The DNA here is from genome assembly GCA_019974015.1 of Nephila pilipes. Taxonomy (NCBI): domain Eukaryota; kingdom Metazoa; phylum Arthropoda; class Arachnida; order Araneae; family Nephilidae; genus Nephila; species Nephila pilipes. The sequence continues at coordinate 352,538 of BMAW01013335.1, forward strand.
AAAGTAATTCACTACTAATTAATAAGCAGAAAAACTAGAAACGATATGAATACTCTGTGTACGAGAGATTAATTTGCCTTTATTGTATGCCTATGTTGTCCTTTGTTCAATAATAATCAGTAATGATTTGTAATGTGTAAATGTATTAAAGGGAAACTATAAGCTATATATATAATATTATTTTTTTCATAAATTTACAGCATATATATATATATATATATATATATATATATATATATATATATATAAGCTCCTAAGATATGATTAAAAATATTACAAAATATATTTATTTTCAAGGTATAAAAGTTATTTTAAAGAAGAAAAAAAAGAGAGATTTGTCAGAAATAAAAATTTGAAATATTTTTTTATGTAGTTTTCTACTTTTATAAAAAACAAGTGTTATAGATCAGAAATATGAAGGGGAAAAAAAAGGAAGTATGTATAAATTATTTCAAATTGGAGTTACTTCACAGGAAACATAATATTTGAAAAGTAAATAAGCCTGAACAAGAAAATTTCACTGGATTTTTTGTTGTTAAAGAAGACTACTTTGTAATTGTAACTTTAATATGTTCATATGAAATATTTTTAAATGTTGTGCATACTTGTGTAAGCAATGTTCAATGTTTTTTATCTTCTAAATATGAGGTATATTTGTTATTCTTAGTAAAAAGATGATTTTTTATGATTTTAAAGATATTTGATCGGGGTCGCCTAAGTCTTGGAAATTATTTGTGTGAATCCAATGGCTTAGACCACTTGATAGCAGCTTCACCTTCCAAGCAAGATGTGCTCTTTGAAGAACTGTGTGCTTTCAATTCGGCCAAGATGAGAAAATTTTCCTTGGAAGTAGCAAGGCATGTAAACTATGTTGAACTTTTGAAACAGGTAAATAAAAATTGAAAATTTTATTTGTTATTATTCTCTTTGAATAAAAAGTATTTCTGGCAATTTCCTATACTTTTAAAATCTCTCTCTCTCTTTTTTTTTTTTTTTTTTTTTTTTTTCCTTTCTCATTTCAGTTATCTGATGTAAATTTAAACAATACTGGAAAGAGTTTGCACATAAACGAATGGCAGCATATCATGAGCACCTCTGGAAATGTGTTGGGTGATGTAAGTGTAAAAATTATTTATTTTAAATTCGCTCAACTTTTGTGCTATAGTTAGCTGGAATTAATTAAATTCTTCTTCTCCTTTATATATAGCTAAAGAATCTGAATAGCTTACTCAATATCATAAGCAATTTTAACTCAACATGGCAGAAAATCATTGATGTGTTTGATTCAGATGATGAGAATAGAACTTCACATTTGATACAATTATTTACTTGCGGTCGCAATATGTCATCTCTCTTTGACCAAGATCGCCAGGGACCAGCTCGTCATTTTGAAGAATTACGACAACAAATGAAGAATGAAAGAGAAGTTTTTGTGAAAAATGATGATTTTAAATATGTGTATGACAATACAACAAGTAAGACATGGGATATATAATTAAGCTTGATTATATTTAAATGTAAATTTACTTAAAAAATTTTAATGATGAAATTAATGGTTCTGTATTGTTATCTTATAATGTTATATATTAATATGCTATATATTAACAATAAAAAATGTGAGATAAAGAAAATTTTATGTTCAAATAAAGAATTCAGCGATTGATAAAAAAATGTCATTAGTATCAAAATTCTAATTTTAAATATACATTGTTAACCTGATAATATATTCTGTAATGACTTGCATTTCAAAACAATAATGATAATTTCATGTATGTTATATTTTTTTAAAAAAATTACTCACAATTCTTCTACTTTTTTTGTAGCTGTCAAATGTAATGCTTTGTTTCGTACCTTGGAACAAAATCAGTTGACAAGGATGCTATGGAGTCAGATGAAACCATTTGTTAGAGGCAAAATTATTTATTCACCAAACAGTGGAGCAGCTGAAAAAATAATGGCTAGAGTAAGCAAATTTTGTGTGTATATATATAATTGCTTTAATAAACTTTGTAATTCTTTTGAATTAAAAATGCTTCACTCTTCTGTATTGAACTATTATATTCTACTAATACTACTATTATACTATACTACTACTATAAGACTGTAAGATATTTTCAGGTTTGCTGTGTGTGCATAGAAACTTCTCAATGCACAAGGATAAAAGAAACTGTAATTTACAAATTCAAATCATCCATATTAAACTGTTTCTAATTGATTTTTTTTTTTAAAAAAAAAAATATTTTTAAAAGTACTAGAGATGTAAATGATGAAGAATTTTAACTTTTCATCAAAGCTTCATCTTTATTCAATCTTTGTTTGTATGGTTGTTTATCCATTTAATAAATTCCATAAAAAAGCAATTTTTTTTTTTTTTTTTTTTTTAATTTTGTAAAAAATTTTTAAATTATTAGGTTTATTTTCATTACAAAATTTGTAGGGATTATAAATTTTATTTATCATCAGACATTAATTACAAAGTTAATTCAGCTTTGTGAATTTTAGTTATGTTTGGAATGCCTACCAGTTTTTTGTTTCAGTTGACAGCACTTAAAAGCTAAATGGTCATTAAATTAGTTTACACACACATTAAATCACAGTCAAATGAAGAAGAAACTGATGATTATACTTTTTTAGTTTATTTAAATTGCTTAAATTATGGCTATGCTCTCTCTCACTCTCTTTGTATCTACTAACCCCTAACATACCTGTAATCTAACTTGTATTAATACTCAAAACGATCTCTTGTCCACTTGCTCGAGGTCAAGCAGTTTAATTACAAAATCTAATAGTTTGAGCAAGCATTCCAATAACCACTTACTCTAAAAAATTCTTCTAGTTCATCTAATTTACACAGATCATGTTTCATATGATTGGATTGAGGTTATATTTTAAGTAATTCAACTTATAAAAAGTCCCCATGGTTAATTATAGAAAATTATTCATAGCCAAATGTTACATTGTAATAAATTGAATAGAGATATACTCTATCAATTAATGAAATTATAAATTTCCCCATTTTTTATATAAAAGTTATTTAGTGTAAGTACTGGTAAAATTTGTGTTATTTTTCCTTATTTTTGTCACTCAGTGTAGAATTTTTTATAAGTGCTTAGTTGTGAGAATGAAAACTATATATATTTTTTCAAAGTTTTCAATTTTTTTCCTTCTAGAAACTGAAGTAGAACTCAGAGGAAGGTTTACTTAAAAAAAAATTACTAAACATAATTTAAAAGAAAATTCGAAAGTTATAGAGATTTGTCTTTCCTAACTTTTCATTCAGTGTTGTAATTTTCAAAAATTAGTAATTTAATCAATTTAAGTAGCAAAACATTGTTATGTTTGTAATGATAAACATTTAATTGGAATATTATGTGTCTTTTTACATTTCTGAATAATTTTTTCAACAAAAAGATAATTTAAGATCAGGTATCAAGACTACACTCGTTTATAAACTAGAGAGCATTGCAATGAAATTATATGCTTTTAGTGTTTTTGTTTTGTTTTCTTTATACTAATGAATATTCTACCTATTTTATAAAGGTGAATTTAACTTTTTCGCCCCTTGTCGATGCTGTGGAACTTAGCACCCAGTGGCTGGACCACTGGTCTGTACATGTGACTGATGCTTTAGAAAACAGCACAGAACACTTAGAAGTTCTAGATGTAAGTATATTTTTCTCTGCAATAAGATCTCTTTCTATGCATATTATCTTTCTGTTCGTAATTTTTAGCTAATTCTTGAATATATTACTTGTGACTTTTAGCATTTGTATATGTCTGTATGTAATATTTAACTCTAATATGTCTTTCATTTAAATGCATCACAATTTTTAATTTTTTAGGAACTACTGAAGCCAGAAAATTTTCCTTTTCAAGAAATACTGGAGGAATTGTTGACTAACACTACTATTTCTGGGAATTCTAATGAAACTGTCATTTCTCTTTTACATACAATCAGTGAAATAACAAGAACTCTTCTTTACAACTCTACTAATTTCCTGAAAAAAGTTAATGTAGTTGTAGAAGAAGTGAGAGATTATTTACAGGTAACATACTCATGTGTTATCTTTTGATTCTATGAAAGGTAATATCTCTTAAGATTGTTTGATTTCTTTTTTAAAAAATTTAATACTGAAAAAAGATGTTAAAAAGGTATATTTTTAGGGATCAAATTCAGGCTTACCAAGATCAATTGGATAAAATGTAATGATTTGCTGTAATATTTTACTGGCTATTTAAAGAGTTTGCTATTGAAATAAATCTTTTGATTGATAGAAAGGAAATACTGAAAAATTCATATTTTTAATCTTTGTGTGATTAATTTATTATTTAATTTATAAGTAAAAATTTTAACTAAAATTTTTGAAATAAGGTTGTATTAAATATATTTTTTAATTGATTGCTATGGACTTCTAATTTTGTCTCCCTTATTTAAACAACTTCTTAACTTGGTTATGTTCTTTGTATATTTTGTGTAGAATAGGCACCAAATATTTTTATATTGCCTTAAAGTTTAAGGCTTAAACTAATATAAATTTACATTCCTTTACTTTCTCTTTAATTATTTTTTCCATTTAAATCTTTTCATAGCATCAATGTTGGGGATGATTCAAACATATTCTTTGTTGGACCTGCTTGTCAATCTGAATTTTTTTTTCTGAATTATATCTCATTAATTTTTCCATTAAACTTTAATTTAACTTTTTATCATCCAGATATTGAAAGAAAAACAAACAGAAAATAAGACATAGCTTAAGTAATGTAATACAGTACAGAACAGTAAGATATGTGTGTGTGTGTGTGTAATTTTATTACTAAAAATACTTATTTGTTCACTTTCAGTTAAAATCACATGTAGAATATGACAGCTTACAATATTAAGTATATGAGTGTGGGAAAAATTTATAATCTAGCAATTATTCATTATATGTAAAACTTACTAGTTTTACACATATAGGTACTCAATATGTACGTAAAAATTAGCTCTGTTACATAAGCATGTCTTTTTTATCATATAACATCCTGATGTTATATCAAATACTGATGATTAAAAATTGAGTTTATATTTCATTTCAAAACAACCAGCAAAGAGTTGCTCCAAATTACAAAAAATGGGGGGGGGGAACTGTAATGCTTCAAATGTTTACAGTGTAAGCATTTGATTTTTAGAAAAATTCTTTGATATTATTCTTTATTTTTCCAAATCTTTTCAATGCCATGGGCATTATTATTATTTTTGGTTTTTAAATGTTAGCCACCATTTATTACAAAAATAATTTATGTTTTTAAAGATTTGTTTCTAAAATTTAATTTTATATCATTATTTAAACTTAATTACTTTATCTGAAGCATTAAACAAGAAGAATGAAGAATTTCATTGCTTAGAAAAGAATAATGAAGAGTAAATGAGTATGGGTTTATATCTATGTATCTTATGATCTGAAAGAAGAATCTTACAAATTGAAACGTTTATTAAAACAATGAATATAAAGCTAAAATCTAGCCTGTAAAAATAATGTTTTAATATGTTTTTATTTTTCATAGTTTTATCCTGAAAAACTGAATTGTGTTTCATTCTAGTGCTTTGAAATGAACCGTTTTGTTGCTTTTGAGAGTGAGAAAGATATAGAGATGAAAGGAATGGAATTGATTAAAGATAACAAACTGTGGGCTGGTGTGGTATTCACCAACTTAGAGAACAGGGAACAATTGCCTCATTACATACAATATAAGATTCGTATGGCTGCTAGCAAAGTGGACAGCACAAAACGAGTTGAGGATCGGTAAGAACTTGTGTAATTTATAAGTTGGGGTATAATAAACAGCATTGCAAAAGTAATTAATATTGATTTTATGTAACCCTAGGTAACGAAGCGTAAATTAATGTTACTTTGTATCTAATCATTTGACTTATAAATTACAATTAAAACATGTTTATTTTTATATTTTCTTTGTTTATTTTAAACAAATTAGCATAATTTAAGAGAAGTATTAAAATATTTCAATTACAAAAATAGAAAAGTGATAAAAATTAACGTTTGGCAGTTAAAAATGTGCTGTCCAGAAATAGCCTTGTTGCATATGTATTTGTCACTTTGCATTTCTTAAATGAGCAGAAAGTACAAATTCTGTGTTTGTTTGCCACACTTTTAGTGTCTTCTCTATAATCTTTTCAATATTTATTTTGATGAAATGTTGCAAACTTCTGCATGTTATTGCTAAATATTTTACTATTAGACAATGATCACAGCAAATTTCAAAAAGTAACTATTCTGCTCTGTGCTTATCACCTTTAGATTACTCATTTTATTAGTTATTAAAGTACTGTGAGTGAGGTGGCATGAACAAAATAGAACATCTTGGAATTTTCAAAACAGGCAGGGATCAGTAATCTGTTAAACGAATAGAGTCTGAATTAGAGTTGATAATTCAGCTCATGTGATATCAGAAACTGTCATTTTTATTTATTTAAGAAATCTTTGCCTATTTAATTTTGGCATATAGAATATTGATTTTGTTGATTGCAAAATCATACTGAATATTGCAACTGCTATATTTTACATTCAAATCTGTCATTTTGTATTAAATCTCTGTAATATAGCTATATGGGCAATAGTTTCAGTTACTATAATATGCATATACATTAAAAATATATAACATTTAGGAAGTATTATTTATTTTCTTATAAGGTATCTCTAGAAAAATGGAGTATGAATAATCAATGAATCTAACATACTTTGTTGAGGAAAACGTGTTTTTTGTACACAAAGGAAACTTTATATTATGTAGTTTTTAATGTCTAGTATCAGCAGTTATTCTATTGATGATACCATTTTGTAATGCTCTTGAAGGGGGGGGGGAGATCAAAGCCAATTAGTGACAATTTTGTCATTTTGTTAAGCAATTTTATATTTGTCATTTTTTCCCCCTCAAAAGAAAAACCTTGTATAATTTAGGTGTCTCCCATTTTTATATTATTCAAAACTATGTTCTGATAGCTTTTTAATCGGTGTAAAATAATCTCAATAGCATTATTTTTTTTCTAAATTTCAAGTTCATTATTGTTTTACCTGATCTTTCTGGATAGCCATGGATTCATCATTTCTCAATAAAATGGATGATTCTCAGTAAATGTTTCATTTATAATATCTTTTCTTTCTTCCTCCCACCCCCTCTCCTTTTTTTGCATTATCATTTTGATTTTTGTTTGATTTATATGGGGTGAAAAATTCAACCAAGAATCAATCATTAATGGATTTTCTTCTTCTTGCATTGTAACTATGTCTGGGTCAAAACTTTAAAAACTTTTTCCCACATTTTAAAGTGCTCAGTTGAGCTGAAATTTTCAAAATACGATTGTTTCAGATGACAATCTGATAATTTATTTATAATTAATAAAAATTTATTGATGAAAACTAATTATTTAATGAATTAAAATTTTTGCCAAGTTTCTCGCCAAGGTAAAGGGGTCATTGCTTAAACTCTATTTTGTTAATTGGGGAGATCTCTGAAAATCCATCTTTTCCTTTATAAGAGAAACATAAGGAAGGAAGCATCATTTCATGTTTATATCATTGTTTCCCACCTTTAAGACAGTCGAATGTTTCTGAAAATGTATGTACTGACTGGCGATCGTTTCTTAAAATTTAAGATATTAAAAAAAACATGTAACACAAGGTGTGAAGTTTGAAAGAAAACCCATGTTTAAAAAACTCGTTTTTTACCGGTGTTATTTTAAATTACTGTTTTATTGAATTTTCTGTATACAAGCAGTTGAAATAATGTAAAGTCAATGAAAGCAATCAGTGCATTAGCAATGTAAAGGCTAGATTCACATTAAATATGCTGTGTAAATTCCATCTAATATTGTTAACATTTTAATACTTTTCTTTTTCTACTATTAAAAACTTATTCCTCTTCTGAGGTTGAGGTTCAGCTATAAATTTCAGGTGCAAATAATTCAGTAGTGCTTATGTAATCTTGCAACTTCGATGTTATTCCATTATCGAATTTGCTGAATTTTTGTATCTTTGATTATTAATGCTTATTATTATTGTTTCAATATCAGCATTTTAGTAGGATTGTTATAATATAAAAAGTAATTATTATTTTTGTCTAGGTTTCATACTCCAGGACCAAGGCGAAGACCAGGCATTGATCTAAAATATATTACTTATGGATTTGCTTACCTTCAAGATATGATTGAACATGCTATTATCAGAGAACAAACTGGCCGAAGTAGTGATACTGGTGTTTATTTGCAGCAGTTTCCATACCCTTGCTATATATTTGATCAGTAAGTTTACAAAAGCAAACATTTTTTTTTAAAATTGGTAGCAAAAATAAACAGTATTCAATTGAGTAATATACTGTAACAGTATGTATGTGGAGAGATCATTTTTTATTACAACGTTTTTCTGAATTTCACTTGGTGTGTGTGTGTCATCAAATTTTTGATCGTTAATTTAACCAACTTCCCATCAAGCTAGAGCTTTGAAATTTTGGGAATCGTTTGTACTCGCCTAACAATGCAATATTTAGACGTTTGCGACAAGTTTTAACTCATATTTTTTTTAAAATAATGCAACCCAATCTACTTGCAATTTGAATAATTGCTGCCAAACTTGGCAATTTTTTTTTTTTTTTTTTTTTTTTTTTTTTTTTTAGTGAATGTTAAAGTCTGCTTAACATTGAATTATAACATTTAATAAACACCATAAAATAATTCCTGTCTCCAAGAGTGGTTTGACTAAACTGTATTCCAACCATTTAATTTACCGGATTAATTAATTTTAGTTTTAACATTGTTATGTATTTCACTTGGTGTGTGTCTGTATGTATGTGTATCAGTGTGTCATCAAATTGTCTATTGTTAATTTAACCAACTTCCCATCAAGCTAGAGCTCTGAAATTTTGGGAACCGTTCTTATTTGCCTAACAATGCAATATTTAGATATTTGCGACCAGTTTTAACTAATATTTTAATAATTTTTTTAATAAACTTTGCCACCATATAAAAACGTTGGTTTTTATTTCGAATTATTATTTTTAAAATGTATGCATTTGGGAGGGGGATTGTATTTATTTTAGTTGAATGATAAAAAGTATCACTTTTCCCAATTTCAGATTTATCATGGCTCTGTCTCGTACCTTCCCTCTGTTTATGGTTTTGTCTTGGGTATACAGCAGCTCGATGATCATCAAATCTATTGTATATGAAAAAGAGCATCGCCTGAAAGAAGTGATGAAAGTTATGGGTCTCAACAATGGAGTTTTATGGTTAGCCTGGTTTATCAAATCCATCCTTAGTATGACTGCATCTTGTTTCCTTCTTATGATTGTACTTGTGGTAAGTAAACTTAAGGATTTTTTTTCTTGTATTTTGTAAGAAAAACGAAGATATTGCTAATTGTAAATTAAAAGTTATTTATCTGAGACTTCATCTGATAAAAATTATTATACAATTCATTAGAAATTCTCCATATTAGATTTGGTAGAATATTCGAATCATAATGTTAGCATAATGATAAATTTTTGATTATGAGGTGAATGTTATGAAGTAAGAAATGAAAAGAAATCTAATTTTGCAAAATATTTCTTTTTTTGAGAAATAAGTTTCATATTATGAAATATGAATATAAGTTTGCATGAAGAAATGATTTATTTAAATTTTATGCAAAGCTACATGAATTTTCTCGTAACTGTAATTATTTTCTTATTTCCAGTATGGTAATGTGATGGAGAACAGTGACCCAGGTGTGATCTTTGTCTTCCTCCTGTGCTATTGTGTATCTACTATCATGTTGTCTTTTCTCTTCAGCACACTTTTCTCTCGAGCCAATTTAGCTGCAGCTGCAGGTGGGATGCTCTTCTTCCTCATCTACATCCCTTACCCTTTCCTAGTGATGTGGGAGGACCGCATGTCTTTCTTTAAGAAGACAGCTGCTGTGAGTATCTGAGTGAAACTATCTACATCAATTGTGAAAGCATTATATATGCACATATAAAAACCTTTTTCAAGAGTTATATTTTTTATTATATATATTTAGTTGAGTTGTGTTAGGATGCATGATGAGTTTCGATTCCGTCAAAGACGAAGGTCACAATTAGTACTGTTTCACATTAGTTGCATTTTAGTTTGAAAGTCAGGTTTTATGAGAAACACTAGAGAAAGAATTGGAATCACTCATTTTCAATAGCCATTCATAACTTAAATGTAGTAGTAAGTCAATCACTAAAAAAATGTGCTTAAATGTAGTGGTAGTTATCTTACTGAATATTACAATCAGAACCTCAAAAAATAACCTGTTTTATGCATATTTTTTTAAAAATAAACTGCCAATGTTAATTGTTATGAATACCAATATGAAACATTACAATAAAATTTATGAATTTCATGTATTAAAACCATAATATTTTCTAAATAGTATACAAATCAAATCACTGTCATTTGTCTTTAGACTCTGCTGTAATTTTCACTGTAATGTTTCATCAACATATTAGCTCAAAGCTCATTTCCAAATGTTGTACAATTTCTTATTGCCTTGATCAACTCAAAATATTGTATTGCAAATCTGAAAATAACTTGTTGCTTCATTGCAATTATATTTATTCTCAAAAGTAATCACATCTTCAAAATAACTATAGAATAACCACTATAATGCATAAAATGCATCAAAAGCAAAGAAGGTTTTTAAATACAAAATTGTTCATTTTTGTATTTGGATGACAGGAAACATTTTGACAACAAATTTTCATGTTGTATCTAGGCCATTAACTTTTTTTAGTAAATGAATTATTAAATAGAAAGAAAGTCATCCATAAAAAACATTCTTTTGTAAAAAATCTTTTGTTTTGACAAATTGAGATTTTTTTAAAATTAATACATGTAAAAATTTTGAATTTTCAGAGTTTATCTTCCAATGTTGCTTTTGGTTTTGGCTGCAGCTACATAAGTCATTATGAAGAAGAAGGAGTTGGTGCTCAATGGTCTAATATAGCAACCAGTCCCATCCCAGGAGATGATTACAGTATGCTGCAAGTCATGTTTATGATGCTTTTTGATGGAGTTGTTTATGGAATTCTTACTTGGTACATTGAAGCGGTATTTCCTGGTAAGTATTTTGCTTTTTACATTCACTTTTATATTTAATGCTTTTGTTACAGAGGATTTTAATGCATTTCTTTTTCAACTGTTTGCAGGACAATATGGTGTTCCAAAACCTTGGTACTTTTTCTTCACAAAATCTTATTGGTGTGGCAATTCTCAAGGAAGTTCTCATTTTATTGATATTGAAGCCACATTTGATCAAGGTAAATAGTGAAATTTAAATCTGTTATAAGTTATATCTGTAAGTGAGTGACATACATATTAAGAGGTTTTTGATTAATCAGAAGGCTGTTTTATTAGTATTTGTTAAATCGTAATTATTCACTTGTTTAGCAATAAAAGAATTCTTTAATAAAAATGAAAAAGGTTTAATATATTTTTTTCTCTATTTTCTAAAATTTTAAATATTTGCAAGTGTTCTTTTTATTAAATAACTGTTATAGAGAGATTATATCCTGGTTGTAATGTTCATGAGTTGTCATTCTGAATGCTTAAAACAATTATTTTCTTTTTTTCTTTTTTTTTTTTTTTTAAATTCTGTAATGCTTACAAATAGAAAAATGTTTCTAAATTAGTTAATATTCTTACTAGTCATTTTATGCCATGTGAATGATCTGTAATGTATACATTAATAATGTGTTGTAATTTTTTATTGTACCCTGATTTATTTTTATTTATAAAAGTGTGAAGTATTATTTATTCATAGCTGAAAAATTGTATAAATATTTTAACTTCCCAAGATTAATGCAGTCAATATTTAGCATCTTCAAAAATCAAATTTTAAACTATGTTATATAAATTAATTAGTTATTTCAATATTTTTATATTCTTGCTTCACAAATTTAAAATCTTAAATATATTTTTATCATTATTCATTATTTTTTAGGCCGGAGACAAGATTTTGAAGATGAACCTCAAGATCTGAAGTTAGGTTTGTCTATTCATCATTTAACAAAGGTGTACTCCAATAAAAAATTAGCAGTAGATGATTTAAGTCTGAATTTTTATGAAGGGCAGATTACATCATTCTTGGGACACAACGGCGCTGGAAAAACTACTACAATGTTCGTAAATTCTTTTTCAATGTAATATTTAAAAGTTATTTTAGTTTATAAAAATGTACTTGTTTATAAATTTCTTTATTTTATTACATTACCTCATAAAACATAACTTGTATATTTTGCTGTGATACATAAATGTATTCTTATTTTGGCATTTAATCTTTTTTTGTGCAGATCTATCTTGACTGGAATGTTTCCTCCAACTTCTGGAACTGCAAAAATTTATGGTTATGACATTCGTACTGATATGGATTCAATACGCAGAAGCTTGGGTACTTGTCCTCAGCATAATGTATTATTTGATGAGTATGTGTTTTTGGTTTTCTTTCTTTCATCCTTTAGACATTTAGCTATTTTTTGTTAGGATTTTAGAAATTGCATGTAAATTCTGTTCTAAAATGTTTCGTAAATTGGAATGGAATTGTTATAAAAAAAAGTGTTTTTTCATTGATTTTCACAGTGATAAATTATTCATCTTCTTTTTTCCGAAACATTTTTTTAAAAGTTAAAGCATTTAAAAAGACTTGAAAGCTGAACTTCTGCTCTTGTTTATTGTTTATTAGGAAGAAATCATAAGCTTTAAAAAGTAGCAAATAATAATAATGAGAAAATTCTGTATCAATGTTTATTTTCAAATAGTTAAGGAGGGTCTCTGGTGTGTACAAGAGAGAAAGAAATTTTGGTTACTGAACTTATATTTTGATATGTTACATCTTAATAAAATCTAATATTCATATTCATTTGTAATGTTCTGTTTCAGTGTCTTTTACAATGCCAAGAAATTAAATCAGTATTTATATTTATTGGAAGTAACATGAATGTATCATTAAAAATTAGCATTTGAAAGGCTAATGAAGAGGTTTTCTGTAAAAATAAAGATAACCTTTATTTTTACATTTTGATTAAAAGTATTGTTAAATTTTTTTCCTCCATTACAAAGAATTTTTATAATTAGATTAACTGTGTATATTTGATATAAAATCTAATTTATGCTTAAAATATGTGTGAGATTTTTAAACAAAGTTTTTACCTATGAAAACAAATTTTAGTTCCAAAAATTAAATGTATACATTATTTATCATTCTTTTTAAAATCACGATTCCCTCAAAGTATTGTGTGAATCAGTAATTCCCTACCTTTTTCTTCTGGGAAACCCCTTGTGAAGTCATTAGTAACTGGTAAGAAAACAATAAAATATGGTGGAACATTTATTTTTCATGTTGCACAATGATTCATAACAAGAAATGAAAACATAGTTATAAAACATTCGAGTACAAACGTTAATTAAAACTTAAAGATAGAATTTAGCATATGTTAAATTTGATTTTTTAAAAAAATTCATAATGGGATGTTTGTGGCTGTTATGATGGAACAAAGAATTTCAAAGTTTGGTGCAATGCCCAAGTCTGACAGTTTCAACCTGAGATCAGGTTTGGCACTTAATCTGTTTCTGTATGTATCTTTCAGAAAAATATATGTTGAAAATCCTTTCTCACATAGATATGTTGTGCAAAAGGGTGATAAAACTTTAATGACTTTTTTTGACAAAACATTATATTTATTTGTAGCACCAGCCAGTAGTCAATTAAAAAAGGTGAAATTTAAAAATAGCATTTAGAGAACTGTCTCTGGATAAAACAATTAGTTTTTATCTTTCTAGTATAGTTAGAGAGGTCTCCAAATTTACATCCATCTCCTTGAAAAAATTATGTATCCAGTTATTTTGATAGATATATATTGCTTCTATTAGGGAAATAGTCATGAAAAGTTTACTGAAGATGTTTCCGATGTTCACATATTCTTTTTAATGTTTTTGTCATGTTCGATTGAATTTACAGACAAAACACTGCTGAGGGAACCAAAACATTTGTACTCTTCATACATTGAATCCAAAAGTTGATTTTTAGCATGCACACTGACACCTTGTAATGACAAATATATTTCATTGAACTTACAAAAGATACCAAGCTGACAGGAAAGAAGAGACACTACACTTTCTATTATTTGCTCATTTTCTTTTAAAATACTTAACAGATTTATTCTTGTGTGTCAAATGTTTAATTTCATGGTGTCTACAAAGAAGTGATGGTTTTAAACTGCTATTGGCAAAAATTACATTGCAGATTGCACAAAGCAACTTAGGTTCTGACTCTTCAACAGTGAAATAAAAACATATTTGTAAATAGTCTTTGTCATATTTTCGCTTTTTCCTTTTCTTTTCATCATGTTCACTGATTTTTCCATTGTTTTCAGTCAGGCGAGATGGTAGCTTGCTATAGCTTTCAGTATCATTACCCTGTTTTGTTTCAAAATCATATGCTGAAGTTGAAGAATGAACAATTGACTGCTTGTCCAGCATTTTATCAGACAGGACTAAATGGCCATTTGGTCCATTACCATTTTTTGTTACCATTACCATTTTTCAACCATTGATCCATAGTAAAATTACAGTATAATAATTATTAAAAGTTATTTGCATGCAAAAATTTTCATTAAGCAAACTTATCACATGTTACAAATAGAGAACTAAATCACATAAAGCTTACAAGCATCTGTACAAATGTATGTGAATATGCTTATCCATTTGAGAAAATATCATCTCCAGGTAAATGATCTTGCTTTCTGATTTGCTATCCTGTCAAAGTCATGAAAAATCACTGTAGGAGAAACCATGTCTCATCTCCATTTTTGCAGCTTACATCGCCTTAGTACTTGTGATGCAATAACATATTTCTTAATATTTGTCTTTTTAGAAAACTTTCTTTTTTGAATTATTAGCAGTGCAGTAAATATATATAATTTTATTACCTTATTATTTTTTTATATTAATGATTTAGAATTCTATCATTACAATATTATTTTTGTGAACCCCTTTTTTACACCTTGCGAACTCTTTGGGGCTTGTGAACAACCAGTTGGGAAACAAAGGTGTAAAGTACCATAGAGTTTTCTAAATATTTTCATCTTTTAACTTTTGTTAATTTTGTTGCACTACTCCTAATTAACCTGTAACTAATGTGATGATGCTAATTATTCATTAATAACTTGTGGTTTTTATAGGCTTACTGTTCTGGAGCACTTGTGGTTCTATGCTCGATTGAAAGGTGCTGACGAGAAGGATGTGATGGAAGAGGCTAATGAAATGATCCAAGATATGAATTTAAAGCCAAAGACTAATGAGTTATCGAAGAACCTATCTGGTACTATTTGTTGTTTTATGATTTACAGTGCATTTTCCTCTGTGCCAATTATATTACAAATATCAATTACAGAAAAATATCAGAACTTTTATTTGAAACAAAAATGAAATGAGATTCAATTTTTTTTAATTATGAATGTCATTATCTTTACTTATGTATCATTTTTAAAAATACAAAAAAAGTAAGTTTATGAAAATAATTTTAATAGCACTCTTGAATTTTTTTTCTAATCTTATTCAGATTATAAAATAATACCATTAATAATTATGTACCATTGATCTTATTGTATTAATTTTTTTAAGCATATATAAATAAATTCAAAGGATTTTATTCATATTCTTATGATTATGGAAATGGATTTTTTTAGAATAGCAATGTAATTGGAAATTTGAAATATTTCTAATCATCTTTCAAAAGTATACTGTTATTTAAAACATAAATCTGGAATTTTTTGGTCTTGGATCTGTATTTGTTCAATAATTTTCCATCACATCAATTTCAAAACTGATTTATCACAATAGAAATAATTTGTGGAAGGAATTCGCTAATATTCTAAAATTTACCTATCTAAATCTGCAAAACTATTTATTTTATATCAATACATGAAGTTTTCTTTCTGCTTTTAAGACTGAAATATGATAATGAAATGCATTTAATAGTCTTGAAATATTTTACTTTCATACAAATCTTGTTTTCAAAAAAGTTCTTTTTCTGAGATATAAATTTGCAAATATTTGAAATGTATTTTGTTATGACATTCAACTGCATTTCAAAAGCACATACATATTTATATATTTTTTGCTTAACTGTTTATGAATGCTATTCTTTAGGTGGAATGCAACGTAAATTGTCGATAGGTATAGCTTTTGTAGGAGGATCTCAAACTGTTATTCTTGATGAACCTACAGCTGGTGTGGATCCATATGCTCGAAGGTCTATTTGGGAGCTACTTCTAAAGTATAAGGCTGGTATGTAATAATTCAAATATGCATTTCTCTTTTTCTAATATGAATTATATTTTTAGTTATAGTAAAAAATTTGAAGAAAAGAAAAATTATCTTATGGCAGTTGCTTTTGTAAGTGAAAGATTTAAATAAAGCTGTTTGTGTGTAATGATTCTTGCATTTTCTCACTTAAAATATCACGCTATATAATAAAAAAAATTAACTCTTATTTTATTTATCTTACAACCTTCCTTTATTCTTTTGGCGATTATATTAAATTTTTTAAAAAACGAGAACTAATATATGATATTAGTTTTTTTTTTTTTTTTTTTTTTTTTTTTGTTCTGTAAGAAAGAACACAATTTCACTGATTATGAGTGTATAAAGTTACTTCATTTAACTAATTTTAATATTGAAGTTTTTATGGTTAAAAATTTGATTGATTTGTATTTAAAATATTTATGATAGAAATAACATTTACCTTGGTATGATTTATTTTTCAGGTAGAACTGTTATTCTAACCACCCATCACATGGATGAAGCAGATCTTCTTGGAGACCGAATTGCAGTTATTGCTAATGGAAAGCTACGGTGCTGTGGATCTTCCCTCTTCCTAAAGACTCGTTTTGGAAATGGATATTATTTGACTCTTGTAAAATCATGTGACTACAGCAGCCTTATCAGTCATGACCAAAGGAACAGCCGAGGTTCCTCAAGCACCATGAAGGACAACTCTACCAAAGGATCAAGTGTAATAAAAATATATTACTGATTTACTTTCATAATGAAAAAATATAGTTTTAATGGATATTTCTAAGATGTTATTAATCTATAATATTAAAATTTCTGTTTTTTAAATTAAAATCATAATTTAAATTTAAAGCATTTCTTAGTAAAAAAATTGCATAATTACTTATTTATGATTGAAATTCAGGTAATATTTTTTCTAATTTATACATAGGAAGTTTCATTCTTACATCTAGGATTTCTCTCTGGGACATTTTTTTTTTTTTTTTTTTAAAAACTATTTTGATGATAAATTATATTTTACAAAAATGACAAATGTGTTCGATATTTTACTCATCTGATATAAGTATACATAAGCAGCATATGACTGATTAATTGATTTATTTTTGTGGGATATAGAGCAGAAAAGGCTATAATCCCATTTAAAAGATGTATTTCATTCAGTAGATGTCAATGTATTTTACTTTCTGCAGGAATATTCTGAATACTTGTTTATTAGCGACTATTGTTTCCAAAAGTTCTTTGAAGGTAATAGTATGTTGTGGATTTATCTTAAGTGTATTCCAGAGATGATTTCTTTGGGAAAAATATTTGTTACAGTTTAAAAGGATATGTTCCAAGTCGTTGTTATGGTTACATGTGCTACAAATTGCATTATCATGTAGATAGAATTTGTGTAAAAGCCCAGAAGTTATGACCATTTTACAGATGATTCATGTGGTGAGAATTTCCTCTCTTCTGCTTTTTGTAAGTCAGAATGTTTCCCAAGTCTTCAAAATATTTACTTGAATAAAGATTTCCTTTGGTTTTTTCCATTCTTTTTCTGTAGATGTTGCTATGGATATCCTCTGAAGCAATTCAATCAATGTAAATGTTGGATTCCATAACTGATTTCGTGAGATAATCTCCCTGTTCATTCCAAATAATTTTCAAGTGTCCCAGAGTTCATAGTAGTTCCATTTGAGTGTGAAATTGGGAAAGGATGAAAACTTCACTGGTTAATCTGTGAATAGCTTTTGGAGATTTTATATTACAATTTTTTAGAGCAGCTAGAACAGTGACTATCTGATAAAATTAACAATTTTTTACTTTTCCCCGTAAGATCATCTAGAACTTGGCATATGGCCAGAGCTTTTGCTGTAAATATAGTGTTAATGGGGTTTAGATTGTAAGCAAAGGAGAAATTTTTCATAATGCCTACAATAGATGTCATGTTATTGTTTTTTGAAGCATCCATAGATATTATAAAATAATCTCGGTAGTTATCGCTCACTATTTCATCAAATATTTTTCTGATGATAAAAGTAGGAAGGTTTTTGTCCTGAAATTCAAATTCATTGGTGTAAATTTCACATGGAAACTCTGTGAAATACAGTAATCTAGGGATAAATATTATTTGCTGCCCATTAATATTCAATATATGAAAAGTATTAGAGATATTGTTTTTGTCCTCTTCCAGAATATTTAGATCCATAGTATCAGGGCTATTGAGAATGCAGAGGGGGAAAGTTACTGTTTGAAATTTGGGAGATAAAAAATTTATTTGCTAGTCTTCCTATTTTCTCCGACAGTATTTCCTGATCAGCTGTTTGTAAAAGTACAATGTTTGGAGTCCATTGTTGTAAACCCAATGCGATTTTGAGTACTTCGGTTTGAGCTGATTATCTGACCATTTGTTAATGATATGACATGTATAATTAAAGGTGCTGCACATACTATTGTTAGTTAATTTGATCAGGTAATTTTGCTCTTGGACCGAAGTGCTTATATGCTAATCTCTTAAGGCCATTGATTTTTTTTTTTCAAAGCTTTTTTTTTCGTGTGATTCATTGATGTAAAATTTTGATTCTGTTTGGAAAAATATACTCCTAGATATTTAAGGAAAGTTTGCCATGTGAGAGGGAATCCTGCCAACATTATATTAGGAAACGTTTGTATCTTTTATTTGATAATTCTGCAATTTCACTTTTATCAAAACTTAGGGATAGTTTCCAAAAGTTGCACCATTGTGTTATTTTTTCAGAGGTACTTTGCAATTTTCTACCAACTATATCCAGGGACTGATGAGAACAATAAATAAATATACTGTATGCATAAACTGAGCATTCTACTCCTGTTTCCAATGTTTCGAAGATATCATGCGTATAAATAGTAAATAATATGGGGGAAAGGACACTGCCATAGGGGACTCATTTTAGAGCAGATTTTTTTTTTGATGATAGGCTACCCCTGCATCGAATCTGAAGAGATCAAGTAGTTAGAAATTTATGAATCCATAGAGCTATTTTTCCAATAATTCCAGTTTGAAAACATTTGTATAAAAGACCATCTAGATAAAACCGAGTCATAAGCTCCCTTTATATCTAGGCTAATTTCCATAAAGAATTTTTTTCTTGTTTGACATCTATGGAAGCTTTATTAATGAGGTGTGTGGCAGTTCGACTTTCTTTAAATGATACAAAGCCATAATGATGAGAATGAAATTTTCGTTCTATTGTCAGAAAGTAAGAAATACGTCCACTTAAGATTCTTTCAAATGTTTTAGAAAATACGGAAGTTAGAGCTATTTGTCCATAAGATGAAATTTTAGTTTTGTCTTGGCACAATATTCGAATTGGGAGAATAATTGCATATGTCCATGACAAAGGTACAACTGAATTCTGAAATAAATGATGAAAATAGTTTAAAACAACTATTTGTTGGTTATTGTTCAAGTTTTTAAGGAAAATTGCTTTAATCTGATCTGCTCCTTGGGTAGTATTTTTAGCATATTTGATAGCTGTTTAACTCAGAAATATAGAGAGGTTTGTTAAGAGGGTAATTTTCTAGATGGAGATAATCCAGGGGAAGTGGTTCGTTTGAACTGTTATTGGATGCGAAATAATTTTCAATAATATGTGCTTGTTTTTGAGGTTGAGTTACATATTTATTATGGTACTGGAGGAGATTTAATGTTTATTCTGCATTCTTGTTAGTGTAAGTTTTCTGAGAAGGCCATAGAAGATTTTAGAATTAGACACTTTATTACATATTTCATCCTATTAGTACTTTGTTTTCTCTTGTTTAATACAATATCTCAGTATGGAAAAATTTTTTGAGCTTATATAAATTATTGCAGGTGCTGTTCCACTATGGAGGAAATGACTTATTGGATAATCACATTTCTTTGGTGTTATTATGGATTATTTCTGAGATTGTATCATTGAGGTTATCTATTTTGTTTTCTGGGTTTTCTAATGAGGATTGTACTTGTTTCATTGTTAAGTGCCAGTCTGTTTTCTTAGAGATTCGCTTATTCCGATGTTGTAGAAATAGTTCCGTAATTATGGGATAGTGATCGCTATCATATGAGCATTCCGATATATAATTATTAGTGTTTTGGAATAAGTTTGCATAGCAGAGGGTGAGATCAATCAGAGTAACTGTGCTTATATTACCTTTGTGATTTGGGGTAGTAGTATTGAGAAGAATAAAATTGGAGTCAGTTAACCATTTTACAAAATTAGTTCTATGAGGCAAAATATGGTTTGAACCCCACATCGGGTGATGTAGAATAAGGTCTCCAAAAATTAAGATTGGATCTATTAAAGATTCCAAGTAGGATTTGATTATTGAGATATTAAGTCCCTGTGGAGTATATAAGTTTATTATGTAAAAGAAGATATTATTAATATATATTTGTATAATTAGCATTTCTATGTCTGGCGTTTGTACTATTGAAGAAGGGATTTGAGGAGCAGAAATATTTGATGGTACTGCTATTAGCAATCCTCCTTCTGGTCTGTCTTGTCTGAAAATTATTTTCCCTGGAAGGGGAAATTTGTTGCCCGGTTTCAAAAATGTTTCTGAAACATCCAAATGTCAGTCTTGCTGAAGGGAGAGATATGGAACCAAATTTATTTGTTTTTAACCCTTCTACAATTCCATTGCAGAAAAAAACTAAGAAAAAGAGAAAAGGGAAATGGCTATTTGCAAAATTCTCTCCTCCCCTGGAGGGATTGAAAAAAATAATTTTTTTTTTAAATCATGAAGAATTTGTCCGCATAAAAAAAAATATTAAAAACGTTTATTTAAACAGATCATTCAATATCAATTTTGTTTGATGTATTTTGCAGGTTATTTGATGTACCTGGTATGGGGATGCAAAAGTTGTGATGAATTTTATAGGAGGACTTTTTCCGACTCAGAGGTGTAGATTTTTTCCCCATTTCAAACATATTGTACTGTTGTACAAACAAGGTCTCTGCCATTTTTTGGACATTTGCCATGATAACAATTGTTTGTTTTTCTAAGGCAATCCGGAAAGATGTAACAATACTTTCTAACTTTTTCTCTAAGTTCTCAATATTTTGGCCTGATGGTTTTTTTTTTTTTAAAGTTTTGGAATAGCTATCTGAAGTTTATTCCTGTTACTTCCTCCTTGCATCTCATAAGAATAAATTATTCGTGCATTTGTATTGCATAATCTGTTTTTCTTTAGTGAATACAGAACATAAAGGGGAATTAGCAGGATGGTCTTGATTTGCAGTCATTGCATATAACAGAAGTGGTGCAAGAGCCAGTGTGTGTTATACCACAATTAACACAAATGATAGAGTTTCGACAAAATCGAGAGGTGTGATAAAAACTGAAGCATCTATTGCATTGTCTGGGTTTATCAATGAATACTTAGATGTGATGGTTAATAAAACTGAGTTTGATATTTTCAGGTAAATTAGTACCAAGGATGGTGATTAGTATTGGAGAAAACTCCTGATTACTTCTGCTTTTCAAAAGCATCGCATTTCCTCTATTTCAATATTATCTGTATTCTGAATTTCTGTTGCCAAATCTGTTAGTGGTGCATTTAGTTGGTATTTTATAGATTAGAAAATGAGAAGTGAATCATGCCCAAACGATACCGGTATTCACCAGTATGTTTAATATTTGTTCTACTACAAAGATTTGTACTGTGCATAAAGTATCAGATGTACTTAGTTTTATTTTACTGTTTCGTGTGAAAGACATTTTTGCAATTTTTTCATATCTAGAAATTTTCCCTTTTATCTCTGAATGTAGATATTGTGGGTTTGATTTAGGGATAGGAGATGATTTTTGTTTATTTTCCAGAAATATTGTAAATTGAGCTATTTTTCTATTTCCTACCCTTATTATGAGCTGTTGGTGGTTTTTAGGGCTTTAAAAGTATTTAGAGTTATCTAAATTCATCACGTCATTCATTGAGAGATTATAATCATTTAAATCTCTCACTCTGAATGTAGAGTGACTCAACTTGAGTCACCTCCAGATGTTTGAAATAATGTAAATATTGAAATTGGTTGATTTTCCAAAATCCAAAGTAAAAAGATATGTACAAAAACACTTTCTTCTTACTCTGTACTTGAGATAAGAGAGAAGATAAAAGAGTTAAAAAATATATAGTTAAGAGACAAATTCTCTTCCCGAGTTCTCCAGTTTCAGTTATCAATGCCTCCCATTGAGTTCAAACAACCCAAGGAAGGCCAGCATGAACACTTACTCACATGACTGATTCTGATTAAACTGTTTGTGGAATAAATTGAAATGCATATTTAATTATGTTACTTATAAACTATTGACTGATTTTAATATTGGAGAATACTAGTTCATTTTCAAAAATGTATTCTACTTTAAAATTATTATAAGCTCAAGTATAAAATTTCAGCTTAAAATAATTTAATTGGAAAATTGAAATAATGAAATAAAAATAATATTTCAGTTATCGAGATTTATGGAAAATAATATGAATATTCATTATGTAATATAGGTCTTTTTGTATTATTTTACTTTAAACAACTCACTTTTTTTTTATAAGAATAACAGAAATTTTATATCACCTATTTAGGAAATAACAGATGAAGGAGTAGCTGATATGTCAACAATGGATTCAAAATCGGATTTATCAGAAAATAATGTGTTATCGGAAAATGGTGCAAATTCTGCATCTAACTCTCCCTGGGGTGAGGAAGTATATCTATTTTCTTTAATAATTATTTCCTTGTTTTTCCTCCTTCTTTTAAAAAATGACATGCTTTTATTTATTAGGAAATAAATTGTTTCAAATATATAAAAAAAAAATTATAAAAGGGTTATGTATTAAGGAAAAAATTTGTAATTAAAATAATGATATTGCTCTTTTGTTAGTTGAGAGGATCAAATAAATATAGGAATTTAATATTATCTATCCAAATATTTGTCTCTAGCCATTAAAACCAATAAGCAGTTTTTACCCGAGAATAAAGAGAATATTTTTTTAAAAAAGAAATTGTAAAATTATGTTTTTTTGAACAATTTTAATGAGGATAAGAAATATTTTTATATTTAGGCTAAATATTATCACATTTGATTTTGTCAATTGTGTGCCATTTTGCAATGAGTCTTGTAGAATATTTCAATACTTTCCAGAATGCAGAAACAGGTAAAAGATGTATTAAGGAAATCAGTATCAAGAAAAAAGGCTTAAAATTTTCTTTCAAACTTATGGAATTGAATACTCCTGACTGCATTTTTATTCTAGGAATGAAATTCTTGAAAATTTCAATTCCATTTTAAGGAAAAGTTATATCAAAATGCTCAAGAGTAAAGACAGAAGCTTTAGAGTATAGATTCATTAATATAAGTTTAGGAAACCTTACCATTAATATCCAGTGATGCACAAATTAATTATTAGTTTGACAAATAACACATCTAAGACATGGAATTGTGGTTTTTAAGTAATTACCCTTGTTCATTACTTTATACAGAATCATTCCATTACTTCTCATTTATTTAAAATTTGGATGCTGTTACTTTATTTGTAATAATGAATATTCATTACTTTTATTTTCAGTCTCAATAATTATGTGTATATTCTTTTCAATACATGATCTTTGCATTTAATTTTCATAATTTAAACAACTAGTTAACAAAAGAACATGAAGAGAATGATGAGTATTTTAAACCATATTATACAAAGTATGAAGTAAATAAAATTCCCATCTCTTATTTAATATTTTTAGTTAATCATAACTATTTGATTTTTTTAATGTTAAAAATGAGGTAAATGACTGAAAAAGCTCTATTTTTTTAGTTTTATAAAACCCTCTATATAAGATAATCAATGGCTTTTCATTGATATTCAAATGCAAAAAGTTATTGGACTTCTAGTGGTTTGCTTGCTGATGCAATGGATATCAAATGAATGTATATGATGTATGAATGGTAACCTCTATATAAACTAGTCTGCCTTTCATTAAAAATTTGTTTTTATTGCTTTGAAAAAATTATTTTGTTAAGTAATTATTTTTGCTTGCAGGTGGCTTGTGCCTCATTTCGCAGGTGACCAGGTTCATCCATACTTACGTCGCTGATGCTCGTCTGGTGGAGGATGTGGGATCAGAAGTTTCTTATCTCATCCCATTCTCTTCACAGAGATCAGGAGAGTTACAGAGACTGTTTAGAGCCCTAGACATGAGCCTTGAGGAATTGCATATCAGCAGTTATGGCATATCAGATACTACTCTCGAAGAGGTTTGGGCTTTCAATAATATTAATATGTTACCGATGTATGATTTGTTTATTTTTGTTTGTGAAATACTGGCATTTTTTTACTAACCAAAATTCTGCTTTCTATTTAAAAATTGCTTTAATTAGTTTTTAATCAACATGTAATGTATTTTGGGTTCAGAATTTAGTTTCTAATAAGTCTCTGTTATGTACAGGTATTTTTGAAGGTTACTGGTGCTGCTGGAACTGTAGCTGATACTGAGAGTAATCATACACATTCTCCAGAAGGTAAGTGCTCTTTGAAACATGTGTTTGCTTATTTTCTGTAAAATAAACTTTAGTTTAATATGTATGAATACTATTATTTTTAAACCATGTATTTTTCAATATATTTGTATTAAAATGTTACTTCTGTATTTATACTTTTTGATTATATATTTACTTTTTTTTAATTATATATTTACTTTTTTTTATTATATATTTACACTTACACTTATTTTTTTACACTTTATAGTACTTTGTGGTATTAAGAATACTGTTTTCATTTTATTTTCTTGTAAAACAATCTTTCAAAAAAATACAAATTTTAAAAGTATTCTGAATTTTAGAGCCTCATTTCCTAATTCTTTGTTTTATCTCTACTTATTGACACTTTAACTGTTACTTTTGAAATATATGTATGCCCCCATCTTTTATTTTACAGATGATATCATAGATGATGGTGATAAAGACAAAAACAGATGGTTCAGTTTGCGTAATACCTTGATGCGTTTAAAATTGCATAGTATAGCAAGATTCTTTGGCAAAGATGTCAGTGGTAAAAATTTGCATGCAAATAGTGTAGAGGAATCAGGTAAATTATTATTAATTGAATAAATTTAATTTCATTGCAGCATTGCTTTCATAGAATTAAGGTTTTTTTTTTTTTTTTTTTTTCATTTTTTGCTGTAGTTTATTTTTTTTTTTAAATATTTTGCTAGTCTTTTCTCTATTACTTTTCATCATTAAACTGCCTTTAAATTATATTATCATATTTGTTAGTGATACACATGCAAAAATTCTAAAATTTAATTAATAAAAAGAATAATTATATATCATGCATGCAAGCTTCTTAAAGTATTTTTAAGTTGGAATCTCTTGCATTCCATAAAAGTAAGTGAAACATTAATTTAAAAAAAATTTTAATTTGTATAACAAACATTTTTTTATTTATTCCAGTTAATAAACTATTGATAGCTGATTTATTTATTTAATTGTATGAGTAGCAAAGGTTATGATCCTTTTTTTAAAGTATATTTTGTCAGGCCATGAATGAGATTACTGCAAATATAAGTATATTGATAGTGTTCTAATAGTTTCAAATTATTAATAAATCTCTTTTTGATACAATTATATGCTATAATTATTGATCTTCCTAAAAATTGATATTTTATCCTGGTTGAAAATTGCTTACAGTATTGTAACATTCCCCCATTGTTTAAAATGTCCTGCTAATTGTCATGTGTTTACTGTCATATATGTGTTTATTGGTCAATTGTGAATGTATTTATTGTAATTTTTAGTGGTTTGTTTTATATTTAAAGAACTTTTATCAAACATAATTTTTGATACTCTAAATACTTTGAAAAAATAAGCAAAAATAACACTCTTAAATTTTTATGTTGCTAGCTATTTAAATAAAAATCTTAGACAAAATTACTGTTATAAAATTTTAAAAATTCTTTTTGAGTAATATTTGAACCTGAAAAATAAAATAGATTAAATATAAGTAAAAAAAATATTTATGAATAGTTTTTTTAAATGAGATTTTTTTTTATTAAATTTATTTTTGAAGGAAAAAGAACAATTTTATCTTAAGATTGAATTTAATATTTCTCTAACATTTAAATGAAATAATTTGAATTATAATTCCTTTTAAATTTTTTTCAATGAATTAAAGTTCAAATTAGTTCCAAAAAATTACACACACATTTATATTTCCCCCTATTTTCAATTTTTTAGATATTAATTTAAGAAGTTATCTTAATATTTCAAAAGATCATTTAAAAAAAAATCAAGGATTTTTTTTCTTCTAACAAA
The DNA here is from genome assembly GCA_019974015.1 of Nephila pilipes. NCBI lineage: Eukaryota > Metazoa > Arthropoda > Arachnida > Araneae > Nephilidae > Nephila > Nephila pilipes. The sequence goes on from BMAW01013335.1 coordinate 379,182, forward strand.
CTTTATATTTTGTATGCTAGTGTCTTGTGAGTGCTTTTTTTTGTTAGAAAGCTTACTGTCACTATGTTAGAAAGCTTGTAGCACTAATGCGTTCATATCCTTTACCTTGTTGCAGCTGTAAGGGAAAGTCTTACTGGAGGAACCGGTAAGTTAAAATGTATATTCCTCCCACCTCTTCACTGTCTTCCTTTGGTCCTTTTGCCTGCTTCCTTTTGTATTTGGTGTGGCTATGAGTATTACCTTTATAAAAAAAATCCTTAAGGAAACTGCATGGCATTTCTTGCCACATTTCCGTGCGTTTGTATCCTATTACTATCCTTTGGTGTTGTGAATGTTTCAAACTTACAATAAATATTTGTGCACTGAGTGACAACTTTATGACATTATTTTGCCCTCAAATGAAAGTAATTGTTGAGCTTTAAAACATTTGATATTGTGAACAGAGTTTATTTTAAATTGTAAATAAAAATTTCGAATTTTAAAACTTCTTTTTCAAGAATGGAAATTAAATAAATTATAATGAAATTTTTCCCATTTACTACATATTTAAATATTTTTATAAAGCAAACTAATATATATTCAATTTTGGATCTTCAGTTTTATTTATTTACAAATGTTGAATTTCATTTAATATATTATAATATTAATTGTTTTTCTCATCATGTTACATGAATTAAACAAAAAAAACAAAAAAAATGAAGGAATGAATCCTATGCATGAACATTAGGAGCTCATATTTTTTGAATGAATAATTTAATTTGCGTGCAAAACAATCAATTAACATTTAAATTATGAGTGTAATATTTCAAGTAGATAAAGAGAGCAAGTAAGGCATGTGTGTAATGATCTCACATAAAAATAATTTAATTTCTTAATTTTTCCCTTTCTCTAATTCAAAAGTAAAGCATTCATTTAAATTTCATTAATATTCATTCTATTATTTATTAGATCACTTGCTCATTAAATCTTTTTAAGACACTTTCCAATAGCTGTAAATTTATCAGAAATAATCCCTTTAGGCTGATAGGCATCAGGGAAATTCCCACAGAATGCCTTCATCTTGAACCACATGAGTACCATGTGACTTAAAAATATTCCTAGAAAATCCTCATTATAAATTAACATGCACAGGGAAAATTCTCCCTCTTCTGTTATGCTCATGTGCTCTTCTACGTTCTTCTACTCTTGTGGGTTGTATTTGAAAGGCAGGGCTGCATCTCCAGCCTTATGGATATTATGTTGCCTCGTTCTCTCAGCTAAAGTGGATTAAACAACCATGAAATTTGAAATTTCTTGCCTTGTTTATTTTATTAATTAGTAAATCATTATATGTGTGTGGTATCTGATGGACAAGACACCTCCTGGTGCTTCGGAGTCTAGGATTTTTTTGTTCATCGGGTTCCGTGATAAATGTTACTTCTTTTTTTTTTTTTAACTTAAGAGGTGGTTTTGGATATATGATCCTATTTATCAACTGGAGATAGAATTGTTGCTACATACAAAGTTTCTATTTACATAATTATTTCTATTTGGTGAACTAATTCCTCAAACACTTGTTGATGGCGACCTATTTTAATGACATAATATGGATAAGTGTTGAATGCACTCAGATGTTAGCAACATCAGGAGTAGTGAAGAAGAGTGGATGGGAAAAAAAAAGCAAGATATATGCACTCCTGGGTTTTGTTCAGGAATAGGGGGCAATACATGACCTATCACACGATGCTGATTCGTAGTGTCATCTATTGAGCAAAGGAGGAACTAATTGAATAATATCATTGAAAATGCAATTAATAAATTGATAATTAACTGGAAAATTTTACACACACACACACACATATATATATATAGGGAGTGAATATAAATTAGTACTTACAATAATTAGCTAATATGAGTCATATTTTTTGTGAACTTTGTTTGTTTAAAATTGCACAGTTAATATAAATAAATTGTTCATTAAAAATGTACTTTTTACATTTTGTAACCTTCCTTAGGGAAGCTTTTTGATGAAATGATGAGATATTTTATAAAAAAAATTTAAATTTAAGCTGGTTTTTATGATGTCTACCTCAAGTGATTCATGTAAGAGATCAAATGAAAAGAACAAATTTAATTTTGAGTTTGATTTTAAAAGGTTTAATAATTTGTTAATATTTCTAACAATATAAGTCTCATCTCTTCTTTATTATTTCATTACATGGTTAATTATCTTTGTTTATCAATAGGTTGAATATTTATAAATGATGAAATTAATAAATACTTAAATTTCAAAACTGAGAGGCAATATGAGAAACTTTGGTTTGGATAAAGTGGTTTCCAAACTTTATTTTCTGTTTGGTGTAACATGAATAATTTGAATGAATTTGGTAATCAAGAAACAGTCTTGATTTAGCAACTCTTTATATGATAACCAGTTTATTTGTTGAAAAACAAATGTTATATTTAATTTTCAGTTTGTAATGGAAATAGAAAAGAATGGTTATTGGCTGAGTTCTCAGTTGATTCAATTTGAATGTTGTGTCGTAAACAAATAATGCCCTTTGATCCATGTTGATAGAATACGAACTTCTTTAAAATATTCAATATGCAATCATGAAACTTTGATTTTGATCAAATGTTTCTCATTTCATTTGAGACTTTGAGGTATATGATTTTTTTTACCTCATTTAATTTGGTAGACTTGATCATTTCTTATTATTCATTTTAATCTCTGTACCAAAATTTTTCTTTGTGTTAGATGATTATTTAATGGATTTGTATAAATAATGGAAAAATTACATTGTGGTCTTCTCATTAATCTTAAAAACTTAAATAATTTAATTCATGTAATAAAAATAATGCACTAAATTTTAAACTGTGATATAAATATTCATTACTAAAAAAAAGTGTGTTTCCTTTATTGTTAAAAAATTTTACGTTCAATATATAATAAGACAATGCTGAGAATATTTAACTAATTTAAGAGAAACTATTTATTCATAAATTTTCTTTATTTGACAATCTGAGATTAATTTATTGATACTGTTACACTTGAAAGGTAATAAAAATTTTTACTTTTTTTGAAACAGTAGGCAAAAGATGACTTTGAAATATAGATGCTTATATTATGTCAAGATGTTTTAAAAAATGCTTAAATACATCCAAACATATATATATATATATATATATATATATATAATTCTGTCATTATTCATAAACTTATTAGCTCCATATTTAATCAAACCTTTTTTATATGAAATTTTGTATGAGAGTTGTTGAGTTACCTTTGAGGAAGTTGATTAGTACCTTAAAAGGAACTGTAATGTATCTCATAAAGTGGTCACTGAGTGCAAACAGCTATATTCTCTTTTTTATTTCTCTAATATATTTCTTGTTCGTTTCCTTAATTTTAACCCTTTATTGTTATTTGAATTTATTTTGTATTTCTTTGTTCAAATTACTAGTGTGTTATTTTGTTTAATTAATCCTTGTCATGTTGTGTATTGCATTAGTCCACATACCATCTTAAAAACTAAGCAACATAACACTCTTGCATTGTAATTGGAAAAATTATCATAGAAAAGTTATTTATTTCATTTAATTGTTAAAAAATTGCACGCCTTCAAATTGTTGCTTCATACTTCAGTTGTTGTTTTTTTACATTTGATGCTTTCAAGCACACTCTGAATTCAATACACCATATTTAATAAAAATTCACCAAATAATTATTTTTTTTCCCTTCAAAATTCTCAAGAGACTGCAGTTTAATTATATTTTTTATTCTATGTCATCTCTATTAATTTTAATATTCATATGTGTAATAGAGGAGTATTACTTTCCTTAAAAGTATGTAATATTTTGCGTTTCGAAATTTTCCAGATAATGCATTTTGAATAATGTCTGAGGAATTCTAAACTATATTTACTACACTTAGGATACATTTCTTTAACAGATATATGATTATTATCTTTAAATATGAATTGTTGCAGTGTTTCTATTTGGAATGTTCTTCATTTACTACATAGCGAATTTATTTTAACTAAATGATTTGTAAGCTCATCTTAAAATGTTTCATTAACCTTGTACATATTTTTAGGTCGGGATAACATTCAGCATGTGGATCTTCCTCCATTCCCAGAATTGTCTGATAAACGTATCTCTGGAGCAAAACTTATTCAGCGCCAAATGGTTGCTTTCCATCTCCGCCGATTACACCATTCTCGCAGGAATATTAAGGGGTTGTTTTGTGAGGTATTTTTAAAAATAAATATTCATAGTAGCAAGCCAAAAAGAAAATTATTATTTGTAAGCAACTGCCAATAATTATTTTAAAATTTGAATCTTAAAAATGTTGCATTTTAATTTTTTTTTATCATATGTTCTTTCCAGATTTATATTACAATTTCATTTATCTATAGAAGTTATTTTAAATAGTGCCTGACATAAATTAACCTAATATACATTTTTGTGTCAGTAAACTGTTTTTGTTCAATTAGAAATAAAATGAGAATGTCTTTTTACATGATATTTGTTGAAATAATTTCTCTCTTTTCCCTAGAAATGAGATCGCATGAAAATCATATTCCATCAACTTCTTAGAGATAAATTTCTAAGGACATTTTAAAATATTTTCCCTTTTTAAGGAATCAGTCTTATTGTTCAGTAGAAGATAATTCTAATTATATAGCTTCAAAAAATTATATTCTCTTGAAAATTAATGATAGAAATAATTTGATGTATGTGTGATTTAATTTTTTTTAAAACTTTTTGTTTTCTTTTCAATTCAAACTATTGTAACTATGAAAGTATTTTTATAAGATCTAGCATTATTTGATTAGAGCATTGAATCATTTACGTTTAGTATCATTTAAATTTAATTAATTATCTGCAGATTCAGACCAAGCATTTGTACCCTTACCTTTAATATCGTAATTTTTTTAAAAACAATGTGCAAATTCTTGTGATTTATAAATAAATTTAAAAGGATGTGAAGTATTCATATTTTTTAAATTGTAAGATAAATATTTTTTATCTGATATATAATGAGCATTTTCGAAATTACTGTTGCATTGTTGTGTTTTCATAAATTTTATTCAGTTTTAGCCCATCATTATGGAGAACATAAAAAAAGAAATGATTATTACTATTTCAAAGCAGCATACATATACATCAAAATAATGATTTTTTGAAGGATAAATTTACTATTTGCTATATAACTAAATAAGATAATTGGAATTTAACTTTCAATTTCTCTTTCAGATTGTCCTACCAGCTGGTTTTATTTGTCTTGCTCTTGTTTTGGCTTTGTTCATTCCTCCTCTTGTTGAAGAGCCTCCACTGGAACTACAACCATGGATTTATGGACCACCTAATAATGTATTTTTTAGGTATCAGACACAATTACTGACAGTTTTCTTATTTTAGAAGTTTTTAAATGTTTTTTAAATGTAAAAAAAATTTTATATTGTTCAATAGAAAAATATTTCAGTGTGTTCCTGTTTTTTTTTTTTTTTTTTTTTTTTTTTTTTGTTAATTGAATTGTTGCAGGGTTTTTTTTATCACTCTTGAGAAAATCGATTATGTTTAATTTTATACTGTAGCAGTTTGTCCAATAATTATAATAAATTATCAAAGAACTTACGTTTATTTGCTAAAAAGTCAAACAAAATAATCAATGGTGTATTATTTGATTATTAGAGATTACTTTGAGATAAATTACATTGATTTAAATTTTATCAATGCAAAAGTATTAATGACTGTTGTTCATCATAGTTCCAAAATTGATCCCCTTCCCCTTGTTTTATGTGTGTGTGTATATATATGCAGCTGTAATATTCTTGTAAATAATAATATTTGATCAAAATGTTAAAACTAAAGATTTTATTTTATTTTAAATTACTTTACCTTGATTTTTTTTATTATTAAATTTATTATAATTAGATATTATGAATAATAATCTTTCTTTCTTATGCTCTTCTATGCTATTTTTTTAATGGCTCTCTGTATCATAAATTGTATTATTTGAATTTCATTTCTTTAATGTAGAGAAAAAATATAATTGTTTCTTTTTTAGTAATGAAGATCCACAAAGTCCGCTTTCTCAAAAATATGTTGAATCACTGCTTTCTCCTGAGGGCATGGGAACTCGCTGTGTGAAAGGTCATCCTTTAGAGTAGGTAGAATTTTACTCTACATGACAATTTTATGTTTTCTATTATATTTATTATTTAGCATATGAAAATGATAGTGCATTCATGAGTAATATAATTAGTTATTTAATTTTTAAAGAAATACAGTCAACATATTATTTTCACTGAAAAGAGTTCAAAATAAAAGCATTTTTTATGATTATATCTTCAGTTTAAAATTTGGTATTTTTAGGTATTTATACTAAATATTGAGAAATGTAACATTCAACAGGATTTTTTTAAAAATCCTGTTTTTTAACAGGACAATTTATATAAATCAGAAAAATTTATAAATTATTGAATGATTTGCAAAATGCAGAAAGTACCAAATTTTGAATTCCAACATACAACAAAGAAATAATATTTGGCTTTTTATAGGTGATTCCAGTAGTATTAATATTAAAGATTTCGACATATTTTATTAAATACTCATGATTAAAATTCTCTGTTCTGGAATTTATAGCATTGAATAAATATGGTGGGATCTTAAGTACTGTGTAATAGAACATAGATCACAAAAGAACTGGATCTTTTTGAAATTCTCTAATCAATAACATGCATGTTATTCTTCAAAATAAAAATTAATGATTTCTCATTTACAAATACTGATTGCATTTTTAAGTTTGTTTCTTCAAAAATTATCCATTTTCTTGTTCATTTTTGTTGCAGAGGTTTACCTTGTGAACCCTTGAATTACAATCGGTCTCTTTTAATGGATGCTGCTGAAGAAGATCTTTCATACCTAGAACCATGCCCCTGCACCATTGGAACTCAAATTTGTCCTGCAAATGCCCTGGGTACACCACCACCCCATGTTGCTATTAGCAATGTGGATATAGTTTACAATATGACTGGACGAAACATATCAGATTGGCTCATTAAAACAAGGAAAACTTTTTACAAACAACGGTACATCTTAATAATTTTTTGTTCATTTATTTCAATTCTCTAATAAATTTCAAATTCATTTAAAAAATGAATATTTTACATTTTATTTGAGTGTGTAGTTAATTATATCAAAATGTACTTAATGTCCAAGAAAGCTTATAAATTTTATTTCTATTTCTTTATTTTGCAGATTATAAGTAGATTTTGCATTACGAAAGTTGTGTGTGTGTGAGAGAGATTTATTTGTATTTGTGATTATTCTTGCTGCTTTTAAATATTATAATCTAAACAAAATATTTGAATGCATAAATAGTTATTTGTTGCATATTTGAATATGAAGCATACAATTTAGAATCAAATTTATCTTTATGCTCTTATGTATTATTATCAAAAATAAATTTTATAATAACTGTAGGAATAGTTGTAAAGTTTCCTTCAATAAAGATATTTTTTATTGTGTCATATGTAATTTTTAACTCTATATTTTAGACCAAACTTAATTTTATTAAAATTTTTATTTTGCAATGAGTAAAAATGTTTTTTTCTGAGATGTTTATTTTAGTGAATAATTATATCTTATAATAAATAGAGTTTTTATTTATTTCACATATAAATACATAGATTGATAATTAAAAATCTATTAACTATACTTTGTGCTAAAGTCTACATTTTGATTTTATATATTTGTATTTCTTTTGCTCTAATTTAAGAAACTTGCATTCTTATCAGTATAATGATACCAATATGGCTGACTAGGCAGATGTGTTATAGCCTTATACTGGTTAAGAGCTCACAAATTTTCTGTTATTTGATTACCATAAAATCTTGACTATAATATGCACAATTTTTTTTCTCCACATTTTTATCCATAAAAATGAGGGTGTGTATGATACTCGTGTAAAATTTTTTTAAGAAAAAGGTTTTTAAACAATGAATGTGCTGTAGCTGTAAGAGATTGTGGAAACATGTGTACTGTGCAGGTATTATTTTACACAAATGGGAACTTACAGTACATGTTGCATATATTACGGCAGCACCAATAATCATGACTTGGATGCTACAACAAGAGATTAGCTTTGTTCTAGGGAAAGTGATTAAGATCGATAATTTGACAGTATTGTTTGTTTTGTGTTAAAATTTCAGTTTTTCCTATTGAATTTGACGTTTTTTGTTACTTTTTATTAAAAATTTCAATTATGTTCATAAATACTTGTGCAGTGTTTAAATAAAATATTGAAAAGTTATGGTTATGTATTATATTCGAATTTTAATTTTTTCCAAAATTTTAGTTCCAAATCAAGCATTCGTATTATACACATATGTGTATTAAGTCAAGATTTTATGGTAAATATTGTTCATTAATATTATATGATTTCATTAAAAATAGCTGAAGGGTCTAAAATGTATGAATGCCTTAGAGCTAAGGATTAGTATAAATGACTCTGATTCTTATTCTTAAAAATTGATATGAATTTAAAAATAGATTTCTTTCAGAATATTTTCAATCAAGAAATAATTATTACTCATGTATTGCATTTTATTGAAATTGCATCAATTTTGCATTTATTAAAGTTATTAACTATAGTTCCTTTCTAAAATATTAGGTATGGTGGTTTTACATTTGGATTAAAAAACCCATTATCATCTTTAAATTTTACATTCATCCATTACATGGTGAAGAGATTTGCTGGAAGAATTTTGCCTAAAGATCAATTACTGCTGGTTCACAATAAAGTCATTGATCTTGAGGATAAACTGAGAAGTATTGAAGTATTTGACAATGTTAAAGTAAGATATAAAATGTTCTATATATCTATTTTTAAAATCATTTTTTAAAAAGTTATGTTTTGTTTTATACTGTTTTTAAAAATATTTCACGAAATAATTTCAAATTTATAGTAAATGGTCATTAAGAGATTACTAGTGGCTAAACTATTAATGGTGACTACATGACAATTTATATGATAAAAAAAGAATTATTCATATGATTTCATTTGGACTCATTCATCTTTTTATTTCTAAAAATATTAGGGTTATTCAATAAGTCCCTAGAAATTCTAAGAGATAGTGCTAGTAGCATCAAAAATGGTTTGTTTTTAGTAAGTTTCATGACTTGTTTTTAGTAAGTTTCATGACTTACTAAAAAGCTGTCTTAAGTCTCAGTTACTCCTATTCGGAATTGTGATGCCTTTTGCATCTAAAAAATTCTTTATCGTAACTTTTCTGGCTAATGAGACCATCTTCACCTTTTTTTGGAAAAATTCATTTGAAGCAACCCAACCTTTTGATATTTGCTTGATTTCTGGTACATAATGATGAATCCAAGTTTCACAGATGGTGACAACTTTGACGCAAATGACATTCACATCTCTATGTGACAGCAATCAAATTTTGATTTGGCAGCAAATAACTACCAAATCAAAATTAATTTATGAATCAATATCAAATTTGTTTTGGTTCCAGTTAACAGATGGGAGCACCCAATGGTAACTTGGGTGCTCCCATCTTCATGATGCTATCTGTCTTCAAATGCAAATACTTTTTGAACCTCCCTTGTAGTTAATGAAAAATTAACTTCAAAAGTCCTTTATTATTTTATATCTCCCCTCAATTAAAATAATCATATCTAAGAATATAAAAAAGTAATATTGCCTATTATGGTTTTTTTTTTAAAAAAAAATTACCTTTCTTGTTATAGTTAAAATCTTAAAATGGCAGGATAGCATGTTGTAATAATTTAAGTCTTACATTCTAAATATCGAAGCCAATAAAATTTTATGATTTCAATTTTTCATTGATATATTGAATGAAATACAATAGTATTAATACAATAGTATACTTAATACAATAGTATTAATTCTCTTAATTATTTATCAAGAAATGGATTTTTTGTTGCAAACAAATTTCTTGGAGGTATTTTTTCATTTTTAAATAGAATTTCAATGGTCTTATATGCATTATATCAAGCTAGTATTTAAACTTATTTTATTTATTTTCTATTATCTGATAGTGTGAGTAATTTTCTATGTTTCACCTCTACTTTTAAATAAGTTATAAACTGGTTCATTTTATCCATAAATTGACTTGACTGAAGTCCCAAATAAATTGAGGTCTGGGACCATTTATTGAATATTTTCTGTATCTATAAGGTGCTGGAGAGGACTCTGAAATTTCCGAAAGAATCATCAAAGTTCTAGTTATAAGTATAGATAATAAAATAGATTGAAATAAGAGATGAAAATTAAAATTGTGCTTTATTGATAATCTAAAAATGATATATTATGCCAGCCACTAAAATTTAAAATATGTTAAAAAATATTCTTTCTTTAGGTATGGTTTAATAATAAAGGTTGGGCATCATCTGTTGCTTACATGAATGCTGTTAATAACCTCATTCTTCGGTCTCATTTGCCACCTGGTGCAAATAGTAGCTACTACGGAATTTCTGTCATCAACCACCCCATGAATTTTACTCAGGACCAACTCAAAGATGAAGTGCTGTTAGTACTTATTTGTCTTTATGTCTGATATTTTACTGAAAAATATTCTTATCAAGCCTTTGAAGAAATAAATGGTTATTCAAAAAGATTAATTAAGAAACAGAACATATGTAATATGAATATTTAATTTTTTTATAAATAAGATTTCTTGGCAGAACTGATTTTATTTACAACATTTCATAGATTTAATTTTGATACTCACATCTTATAAGAATTCAGATTTTTTTTTACAGAATTTTTATTTGTATCTACTATTAATATAATCAATAATTTTGAACTCCATGACAAATTATTATAGCAAAATAACTTAGTTAAAAGAGGGATATAGAACTAGTTCTAATGGTAGAAAAATGACAATTTTAAAATTAATTTTATGAATTGAAAGAATAGTCTTTCATATAGATACATTATAATTTCTATCGAAATTCTCTCTAAAGATGTTATTCTTCAAAGATGTTAGACCCATGTTATTCCTTTTAATGATCATTTTTTATATAAAGCTGTAGATTTAATTTAAATTATGTTGTGTTACATAACAAAAAAATTATTAATTTTTTCTGAGTATATTATAGTGTTATGTAATGGAGTATATATAAATATCAACCCCACATAATATATGTTAGTTTTATGACAATTAACATTAATTTATGCAATCTAATATTTGAAATATTTAGGTATATTTTAAACTTAAAAGCTGTATCTTAATCGTTTAAGATGGAAATAGAAGGACCGCAGTTTTTTGATAGATTTTACACTAATCTTGTGTATTCTAGGAAAAGAAAGAAGAAATATTCTGTTAATTGTAACTCAAATAGAATTTTTATAATATTTCTAATGTTTCCAAAATATTTATTTTAGGGAACGAAAAGGATTAGGGCTTATGCATGCTGTATGCCTTATTTTTGCCATGTCTTTTGTATCAGCCAGTTTTGTAATGTTTCTCATAGAAGATAAAATATCTGGATCAAAGCACTTACAATTTGTTAGTGGAGTGAAACCAGTGACCTATTGGATAGGAACTTACACTTGGGACTTGGTATGTTCCTTCATGAGCATTTAATCATTTCTTAAGAATTTGTTTGAGATATTAGATTATTTCAAATGTTTATTTTTCTATTTTTATTTATATTTTTTCCAGTTGAATTACATGATACCATTTTGCTTGTGTATTTTAATATTTTACGTATTTGGGGAAGATGCATATGTTTCCATAGACAACATAGTTGGCTTCGTTCTACTTCTCTTCTTATATGGGTAACTTTATTCTGCTTTGTATTATTTTTTCATTTTATATAATATGTCAAAACACTATCTAAAGGAACAAAATAATATTTTTTAGATGGGCCAGTATTCCTTTGATGTATCCAACCACTTATCTTTTTAAAGTTCCAAGCTCAGCTTTTGTTGCCCTTGCTTGTTTGAATGTTTTTATTGGAATAGTAACAACTCTATCTACATACATTTTAGAACTTTTTACAGATCAAGTAAGTATTATTCTATAGAAATAACTGAAGTTTTCTAAAAAATTATCAATGCAGTTGAATTGAATCCAAACAATGCATATTTTAAATTTGAATTTTTTTATTGTTTCTCATTTTCACAAGATTTTACAAAATGTTGCCACTATTATATTTTACTACACTCATTTGGTAAAAAAATTCAAAAAATAAGAATAAAACATAGATTTTACAAATAATCTAACATTTATGTTCTTAGGAGCTACAAGACATTGCTGGGATTTTGAAGCAAGTTTATCTGATTTTTCCACATTATTGCTTGGGAAGAGGACTCATGGATCTTTTTACTAATCAACTTGCCTACGAAACCCTAGCAAAGTTTGGTTAGTATTTCAGTTATCAATGATTTGTCTGTTTGGTGTGTTCAGTTGAAGTTCATGTGCTAACTTTCATATAAATAAAACTTTACTTTACTTTCTAATTAAATGTTACTGAATTTAAACTGCTTTTTAACTTAGGAGGTTTATTAGGAAACACTGTCAGAGTAACATTGAAATTTGTTACATTTATTTGAAGTTTGTCTGTACTATTTTTGATTTCATAAATATTTTCAAAACTATGATCTTAAAATAATTAATGTAGCATTATTTTATATATTTTGTCAATAGAATTTTACAGAAAATAATGATATTATTTAATTAAAAAAATTTCTATTTCAGATAGCTTTATTTTATACGTGAAAAATGTTCTAAAGTTTGATCACTTTATTAATATCCTGTTACATTAATTTTCATTTTTCTGCATTACTTTCTACTGAATTTAAGCTAATGAGGTGTTAATGTATTTAATGTGCTATATATATAATATTATTAATAATTTAAATATGCTTTAATTTACTTTAATGCAATTTTTCTGAAGTGTAAATTCTACTTCAAATTTTTACACTTTAGAGTTGAGTTATAAGAAGTATTGAAAAACTATTTAAAATGAAACTGTGTGCTCTTCATTATATATTAAATCATCAAAAATTTTATTTTTTATTTGTTAAATTGATGTTAATCTTATGAAATATTTGTATTTCAAAATTTAATATAGATAGCTTGTTAATCATCTCTTCTTTTCAGGTATCTCAATGTTTCGAAACCCCTTATCTTGGGACTTTTTAGGAAAAAACCTCCTCTACTTAGCACTTCAAGGCATCATTTATTTCTCTATAACACTACTTATAGAATATAAATTCTTCATTAGAAAAAGGTTAGCTTTAATTAATGGATTTTCTTCTACTTACATTGTAACTATGTCTGGGTCAAAACTTTAAAAGTTTTTTTCTTACATTAGAGAGCTCAATTGAGCTGAAATTTTCTATGCACAATTGTTTTGAATAAGAATATGATAATTTAACTATAATTAGTAAAAATTCATTGGTTAAAATTAATTATTTAAAGAATTAAATTTTACTCAGAATTCGAATTGTTTATAATGAGATACAGTTGAATATTGAAACCAGCAAATTAAACTATCCCCTCATAAAATTTAAATCTATAAAAGAATTATGTTACACAAAGTATGAAGTTTGAAAGAAAACTGTTATTTAAAAAACTCATTTCTTACGGGTGTTATTTTTAATTATCTTTCTCCAATCTAATAATTCACATAAATTTTTGTTGCTCTTTTGAGTGGAAAAATTCTCATTTGCAAGAATATATAAGTATTAAAAGTTTCAAATATATTCTAGTCTATTGTTGTAATTTCAGAATAAATGTGTATGGTTCATACTATTGAAAATAACCAATGATTATTAACAACATGTCACTTAAAAATCATTAATTAATTAATTTTGCACATGTTAAGATACCATCTTCTTTATTTGAAATACTGTTTGATGCTATAAAATCCTCTTCTGAAATTTTACACACTTTGCTATTTTGTGGTATAAGTGAATTTTAAAATTGTATGTTGCTGGATATGTGAAATAATATAAATATTTAAACTCTAAATTGTTTTAAGAAATTGCTTTATAAATTGCGTTCTATTGATTTTAAATTTTACAGAAATTATCCCATTCTACCATCCGTATCGGAAGTTGAAGATGACGATGTAGCCACAGAGCGGTCAAAAGTTCTTGGAGGCCATTGCGATAATGCTGTATTAAGAACAGAAAATTTAACCAAAGTAAGAGATAATAGAAGAATTATATATATATGAAGTGAACATGTATATAAACTGTTTATAAATTGCAAAACTGTAGTAAAAAGGAATTATACAAATTTAAAATGTAAATTTAAATTAGTAAAGATACTATTATTACCAAGTTAATAAAAACTTAATGTAATTACAAATTATACTTTGTCTCTAAGTAATATTAAATTATGACTTTTAAAACACATTGGTAGTATATGGAGCATTGATTTTATAATATTTCGATGAAGTTTTTTTCTGGAACATCAGGGGATGTTATTTAATCCTGTGTCCCATGCAGGGGGAGAGAGTTGATGACCTTGATGTGGCGGCATTGTTTTGAACCCTGGTCCTGGGGGTCCTAAAGAAAGTTGTCTGGTCACTTTTTGTCATGCCTAAGCCAACTAGGCTGAAAAGACATTTTCTGTGGCTAGATAATTAAGTCATTTAAACTTTTAGTGCTGTTGTAGAAGAGAGTCTCTACATACTCCACCTCCAGTATCATCATGATGATACGAAGAGAAACTTTGGTTTGTTCAGAAGGTAGCTTTTTTTACTCAGCCATTACTCCAATTGATATACATCCCCTTCCTGTTGAATTGAGTTTTTTTGCTTGGGAGAATTTCCATTATTGTCATTGGCTGTCTCATGTTGAGTGACAAGTCTCGTCTACACATGCACCAAAGCCAGAATATCACTAGTCCTGATTTGTGTGCGTTTGTCTTAGTTAGACATACAAAGGCAAGTGTTTTTTGTGTCAGGGCATATGCAATCAGTTGGTATAGGCTGAGCAGCCATCTAGCGTTCAAGTCCTGAGGTAACACTTTAGCTGCTGGACGAAAGATTGGGGAATGTTATTCTACCCTGTGGAAGGGGGAGAGAGTGTGTTGTTGCTGACCTTGGAGTGATAGCTGTTGTTTTGAATTCTGGTCCAATGGATCTGAAGGAAAATTGTCAGTCACTTTTTGTCATGCCTAAGCCAACTAGGCTGAAAAGATGTCATCTCTGGTTAGTTAAGTAAGGCATTTAAACTTCTAGCATTATTGTAGAAGAGAGTCGCTGCAATATAAAGTATACTGTGCAACATATGTTATCATTGCTGCTTAATGTATCTCGTCTTTTTTTTTAAAACTCTTACAGTATTCTTGTAGCTTTTGGGAGATGCTTTAAAAGATATTATGATATCATATGAGTACAATTTTATTTTTGTTTTTATTAAATTTTTACATAGTTTTCACTCTTCCTTTTCATGTGAAATAAAAAAATATACTAAGCCAGAAAGATTTTATACCCAAAAGATTTTTTTTTTCAATTTATGTTAAAGCAATTCATATTATCTGTTAAAAGCTTAAATCTTTATGTCTGTATAATTTCCCATTATTAAGTAATACATTGATTCTAATTTTAAGTGAAATTAAATAAACAACACAACATAAGATACATCTTCTGAAAACTTTTCTCGTCAATTTTAAAAGCTACATTGTAACAGACTTCCTTAATTCATTTTTTAAATTTCATGAATTATTTGCAATTTTACTTTTTAAATTTTTTTTTCAATAATAAACTAGATAACATTTTTTAAAAATATCTTAATTTTTTTTAGGGAAAATAATTGAACTCAAATTGTATTTATGTGAAAGAAATCTAATAGCCTTGTAGACTAAGATTATATTTTTATTATTTATCTTATACAAAGATTATCCATTTTATTATTTATTTCTATGTAAATACTTTCTAAGCATTGCTATAATTCAATATTAAAAGTTTGTGATCAACATTATTCTAACTGTAGAATAATGTTGTTATTATAGTATTATATTTAGTTGAGAAACATATAACTCAGTATGTTTCACAACTAAATATGATAAAGAAATTTTTCTCACAATATAATTTTTGAAATTATTATGTTGTAATGAATTAAGTTGTATTATGTATAAGAATTAAAACTTTTTTTTTTATTTAACATGAACAGAAAAAAAAAGTTTTTCTTGTACTTTGTATGATGTTTAATTTTTTTAAAATTTAAAGAGCTCATTAAGAATGAATAGTTTAATTTCATTGTCCGTTAATAATGTAAAAATTTTCTAGGTATATAAACCAGGTCAATATCCTGCAGTAAATCAATTATGCATCGCTGTTAAACCTGGGGAATGTTTTGGACTTCTTGGAATGAATGGCGCTGGGAAAACGACTACATTTAAAATGCTGACTGGCAACACTCCCATTACCTCTGGCAATGCTTTCATAGCTGGCCATAGGCAAGTACTACATCTTTATTGGGGAAAAAATGAGATTTTAGAGTGACAACAAACATTTACAAACAAAATTTGATGGGTTTTTTTTGAAATTTTGTCATTTATTTTTCATGTTATGTAAAAAAAAGTAATTTATGAAATAGATAATGATATTCTGTTATTCTCTAAAAAAGACAAAAAAAAAAAAAAAAATGCATCTTTGTATTTCTTTCTTTTGTTTTAAAGAAATATTTCTATATAATTTGAAATTATCATATATATTTTATAATGTCTGTATTATTTTATTTTATTAATAGAATGTTAATATGTTATGTATATGTATGATTAAGTATCTTTACATTGACATCGGTTTTTATTCTATGGATTGTAAAAAGTAATCTATAAATACTACATGTTATCATTTGTTAAAATAATCATGACATATTTTCCATTTATTACTGTAACACTTGTATTTCATTAATTAATTAATATTTTAGCATAAGGACTGACATTGATGGTGCCCGGCAAAGTATTGGTTACTGCCCTCAATTTGATGCCTTAGATTCTCACTTGACAGGCTATGAGCACTTAGAATTTTATGCTAGATTGAGAGGAATACCTGAAAAACATGTTCGCAAGGTTTGTTGTAATTTTATAACCCGCACTTTAAGTGTTGATATAAGTTTTGTGTACAAATAACCTAATAAAAAGTTTTTTTTACTGAAGCACTAGCAATAAAGAGGCTCCATATATTTTGCACTTATACTTTTATTAAATTTAAAGTACCCAGTTTTTCTTTTATTATGTCATTGGCAATTTTAGATGAGATAGAAGGACTAGCTGACATCTGGGGGTGAGAGTTGTCTTTACTAGTAGCCTCAGCATAAGAAAAGTTTTTCTTGTTTTATTTCTCTTGAATTAAACATGATTTGTTATTTATTTATTTTCGGTAGTTTTGGATAACTGGAGTTTCCTTTGTGAGTAACATATCCATAATTTTTACAGTTGTTGCAGAATGGTTTTGGAATTTTTCTTTGATTTCATAACTGCTGGTTGCAGTAACAGAACCAAAAAAAACTGACTAGGGGGAGATGGCACTAAATCACTTTTTCTGTGTAACTTGCCCTTGTTCAATTTCTTCACTGGTTGTCAAATTACCATAAAAATTCAGACTTAAATGTCCTATTCCTAAATAATGTAAGCTTTTGTTGTTGAAAAAATGTTATCACAAAAATTAAACTTACACAACACATTTATTCGCTCAATACTGATTATTCGGTTGGGATTTCCTGTTTGGTTATCTTATTTTGTCTGTGTGGGAAGTTATGACAGGAAACCTTAGATGTTTCATTGATTAGTGGTGTGATTTAAACCACATTTTAGGTATCTAGATATAGGGTTACAATTGAAAGAACTACAAACAAAGTTATTATATTTGCAGCTTCTTGCTTCAACAATGGCAGGAATAAAAGACCTGGTTAACTAATCTGATAGGGAATCTCTTTTGGCTTGGTTGTTGTAAAGGTACTGCAAAAGAAGACCAGGTGATTTTTTTTTATAGACCAAATGATTGAGGATTTGAGTTCCTCCTGTCACCTAGGTCACATGATTGACTTCTTGACCACTGAGTGAAAAAACGTCCCCCAAAAAAGTGAAAAAATATGATCTCCTGCACCAAAGTAGTGACCCAGAACTTGAACACTAAACAGCAGTACCACCCAGAACATATTTATTCAGAGTTCATTTACTTTTCATTTTCTAAATCTAGGATCGATTCCGAGTCTGTCATTATAATCCTTTAGTTAAGATGTTATAACCCTCATAAAAAGTACTGCTCAGTTAAAAGCAGTGAGATAGATAATTGTGATTTGGAGGTGTGAAAAAAACATCTTACCTGTCAGATGATAGGATGATTAGATTTCATTCTGTTTCATTTTAAGCTAATAAAACAATTTTTTTCTCTGCGAGAAAAAGGTGATTTAGGGGGGGGGAGGTATATGTTTATTTATTCTTTCATTGTTTAGATTTGATCTTTGGATTATCAATGATCAAAAATTCCTTATACTTTTTAAATTTTATCATATACATAAAGTCTTATGAAATATCTTGTTTTTACAGGTTGCTGTGTGGGGTATCAGGAAATTAGGTCTTCTTCCTCATGGCCATCGATGTGCTGGTACTTACTCTGGGGGAAATAAAAGAAAATTGTCCACAGCCATTGCTCTTGTTGGAAATCCATCTGTGGTGTTTTTGGTTGGTGCTATTTTTCAATTTTTGAATTCTATTGAAGCTTTTTTTTATAATGTATCTATAAAGCACTTTTAATGTGAAGAATTTTCTATCAAAACTACCAATTTTCATTGATTTGCAACAACAAAAAATATTTATTGAAATTATTAGTTGCATTCAAGGATCCCTTAAAATGTCAGGCCTTCTCTCTTTTTCATATATTCTGAAACTATATTTCTAAATTCTTCTACGTTTTCCCAATTTTTATATGAAATTATTTAATCTAAATATTGTTAATATTTTCCCTTATTTAATGAGTTTCTCAAATTCTAACTTTAAATTTTATGTGTACCATGTTATCCCATCTACTAGAGAGCATAATTGTTTATGAGGTCTATAGGTATTAAAATATTCCCATGTTTCATTAAAACAATTTTTAATGTAAAGCATTTAATAATAAGCATTTAAACTTAAAATGTTTAGATTTAGAACAGTATAAAATCAGATTACTTTTGTCAAATAAAAGTAAATTTTCATTGCATGTATATTAATGAGCATAATTTATTTGAAATTCATAAAACTTATAATTTTTAACAATGCAATTTTTATATCTACTTTATTTATCTGGTTTAATTTTTATATCTGGTGATCCAGAGTTCTGAAATAAAGTAGCACAATCGGTAATCTTTTGAATGCAATTCCAGTGAATTTCTTATTACATTCAAGTAACTTCTACATATTCAAAAAAAGATTTGATTGCATTAAAAATATTTTTAATGGCAATAAGTTTCCAATTCTATTGTAGTTAATTTTTTTTTAAATTAAAATGTGTGTTATATATTTTATTTTGCAGTGTTATTGAAAATTCTCTGTTAACATTTTAAAATTCCATGTTTAAATTTTTGTTTAATTTTCTCTAATCTAGAGGCTACAACTCCATTGTACTAGAAGGTCAAGCTATTTATAACTGAGTAAATAACAAATCTCATCCAGAAATTCATAGTTTTTCAAACATATCACTGTTTTTCACTTCTTCAACTGTCCAAAATGCAATTTTCACATTTTCAATTGACCAAAATGATAATTTATTTCTGAAAATTATTCCTTATAAACAAACTGTTCAAAAGTAATTTATTAATAAAAATATAAAGGTTTGCTTAAGAATAATAACTTTGAACACTTTTTTCAGATACCTATATTCTCCATATTAACATTGCATTCTGACTGCATGGGGATATAGAGAGCAGCATATTTTAATATGCTGCTTGCTTTAGTCTGAATTCTTTCCTTTTTTTTCTTTATGCAATATTCTCTATAATTTGTCTTCTATACTTGAAAATTTGTATTTTTAAAAGTAGCACAGTTATCACCTGTATCTAAATTTTAAAAGTGCAGTGCAAGCACACAACTTTACTGATATATGTGTACACATACAACTTGCAACAAAACTTGCAACTTGTGTACTTGTGTTGCATACACATACAACTTGCAAGCACACAACTTTATATAATATTGAGGTATTCTTATATTTGAACATGTTTTTCAATTTTATATCTTCTTCCTAAACATTAAGGGAAGACGGCTGTAATTATTGCTTGCATTACAAATAAAATTTTTTTCTCCATATGTCAGGATGAACCTACCACAGGAATGGATCCAAAAGCTAGAAGATTTTTGTGGAATTGTATTATAGACATTGTGAAAGAAGGAAGATCGGTAATTCTCACTTCACACAGGTAGGTACTGGCTTTTCACCATTGTTTGATTCTGTTCCATTTTTGTTAAATTCTAATTTTATATAATTATTTTTTAGTATGGAAGAATGTGAAGCTTTGTGTACAAGATTAGCAATTATGGTGAATGGCCAGTTCCGGTGTTTAGGCAGTATACAGCACTTAAAAAATAAGTATGTTCCTTCATTTTAACGTGAATGGTTATCTTTCTGATTAAACACTAAACATAATTCAATAATAATGATTTATTTTGATAATTGATAAAGATTCATTACCAGTTTTTAACATAATGATTAAAATGTGTTTTAAAATATTTTTATGAATAAAATATAAAAGCATTGTTTCTGTAACTTCACATTTTCATACACATTTTAAAAATTCAGAAATCATAGTGATTTTGAAAAAAAAAATCCTAAATCTGACAAATATTCTTAAAATATGTTAACATTTAAATTAGAAAATATGTTAAAAAATAGTAATCAATTCTGAAAATTCTTTGTCAGATATTGTTTTAGATGAAAATATCCTAACAGATTCTTACTTGATATTTTTCAATCAATTTTGGGGTCGTGAATTTTATGCATGTGGAAAATAAAGTTATTTAACAACAGTTAAAAGAAATACAATTTTTTAAAATTCTATTCTTCGATAAGAGAAGAAGTGCAATGGTACTTTACTAAGTATTTAAAATTTGTAGGGTTTTTTATAGACATTTTATTCGTGTATTTAAATTTTAAGTTTAAGCTTTAAGTTAAGCATGTATTTTTTTTTTTTTTTTAAGTTTAAGCTTTTAATATAATATCTAAGATGCTATCATATTTGTCAGTGGGCCAAAAAATTCATAACAATAGGTATAAAGTTATTTTAAAAATACATACCATGATTTTATTTTGAAAATTGCAATAATAAGTAATATCTAGCTATAATTTCTTGAATGACAACTGTTTAATTATTTTATATATATAAATGTTTTTAAATACAGAACTAAAGAGTTTGAGTAGATTTTTGGCTTATCTAATTGTAACTGTATGTTTATAAATTAATGATTTATCATATTAATTTGTTATCCAATTAATAAAAATATATATCATATATTTCTGATGAAACATTATTCTATAAAAATTACTCAATCCATTAAAATAATGATAAGAAAAGCTTCAATTATAAACTAGGAAATTATAGTACTTTATTTAAAAAATTAATTTCTTTTTCTGCTTTCTAGATATGGTAATGGCTACACCCTGACACTAAGAGTGGCTAATGCCTCATCAGCTATGGAGGAGGTTAGACGTTTCATTGAAAACACTTTTGGCAATTCTGCCTCACTCCAAGAGCACCACCTCAATCAGATGGAGTACCAGCTAGCTCCATCTCTTTCCTTGGCACTTGTATTCCAGGAGCTAGAGCAAGCAAGGGATAGATTGAGTATAGAAGATTACTCAGTATCCCAAACAACTTTAGATCAGGTTTGTTTATTTATCATTTGCATAATGAAATTAATGATTCAAGCAGCTGCATTACATTGAATTATTTCACATTTGTATATGAATGTATTATGAACAGATTTATTTATGGATAATGTAACAAAATCTCTTTTTATATTTAAATATTACTAAATTGAATCTTCTGTGCTTTTGTTTTCAAACTTGTTAACTCTAGAAGTATATCTTAGATTCAAAGCAACAAAATTTTACTTCAGAACATCATTTGCTCATGCCAAAATTTTTAATGTTGTTTCCAAATAGGATTTTTCTACTGCTACTGACATTTTTATTTGTTAAAAAATTATATTTGAAGTTTAAATATTTCAAATGTCACAAAACAATCAATTGGCATGAGTTATTATTTTTTCTTCATTTTTCTAACAAGAGATCTTGGATTTAAATTTGAATTCAGTAATTTAAATGAAGGTTTCATTAATTGCCTTCAGCAGCCCAGGTATGACAATTTCAATATTGCAGAATTTTAACTAATGTGAAATTAATTATGTATTTACAATTCAATCAGCATAAAAATACTACAAAGAGCAAGATGTAAATTTACTGAGTGTTATAATACAGAGAATTCTTAAAACAACTTCCTACTTACAAAATTATTTCTTGTAACACTCATTTGAGACAGTTGTATTAATTTGTAATACTGAAATTCTAAAGAGTTGAAAATTGTAAAGATAATAAATTAAGTTCTTATATATATATATATATATATATATATATATATATATATATATATAATATATATATATATATATATATATATATATATATATATATATATTACAGAATTATTTATATATATGCAGTAAATCAGTTAAAATGTTTTTTTTAATTTTATAGAGATGGGACTTTTTAAAAAATTAAATATAATTTAATGAAAGTTTTATTTTTATTGTTATTTTTTACTGAAAAGAATTTTTTATATTACATTTTTTCAGGTGTTTATTAGTTTTGCAAAAATGCAAGCAGATGTAACAGAAGGAGTTCCTACACAAAGTATAGCTCACCAAATTGTTAGAAATAAAAGAGGAAAGAGAATGAAAGGTAAGAGTACTTATATATTAATAGATTTTTTTAAATAACTATACATATTTATAAATTTATATCTTCTTGCACAAACAGATTAAAAGTGTTATAATAAATTGAATCCATGCATTCTAAATATTTTGGTTTTTCAAATGTAGTTGGAAGATATCAGAAAATATCACTATTCTCCTAATATACTATTTACTTTTCACTCTTATTTTTACTAAATTACAATTTTATTTTAAAATTAATATACTATAAGATATCTGTATTATATTTTGTCATGCTGTTTGTATAATTTGAAAAATAAAATTCTATGTCATGATTAAAATAAATCAAATATAGTATATGTGCTCTTGAGTAATTCAATAAAGAGCTTTTTTTTTTTTTTTTTTTTTTTTTTATACCAAATAGCATGCAAATATAGTTAAGTTGATAATATTGAGATCTGAAAGAAAATTTTACATTTTTAATGTAGTATTAAATTGTTGATAACGAAGAAATACTAAAGCGTGTGTTTATGGGCATGTTGAAAAACATTATAAGCATAATTTTATTTTATATATTAGAATTATTTATCGATATTTGTAGAACTTGAAGTAATTGTTAATGTGTAATATATATTTTCACAAGTCATCATGTTATATATGATTAAAAGATTTTCTACTGTGCATGTAGAATTTTTGTAATTCACACATTTTAGAATGTATGTATTGTCTTCAAATAAATGGAATGTTAATAAAATTAGTGCATTTGAAAAATGATTTATTCAGGAAAACTAATTTCAAATGCTGAGATTAAACTTTAACAGAAACCAGCTGAGTGTAATTAGGAAACAATTTATTATTGTACGAAGCTATTGGTTTAATATGATAAATAATTGACCAATTCCTTTTAGGTGGTAGTGAGAATGGTGCTGCAGGTCCGGGCGACATCGAGTTGCTGGTTCGACATTCGTATGCGTCCGGCACCAATCAGTCTCCTGCACATATGCTTTGAGAATGAAATTTTTTCTCACTTCTCAGAAACCTGCCAAAAAGCTCATCACTATGATGAACTTGTATCATAGAGACATTGTGCAGCTCTTGCTGTATTTTGTATAAAGACAAGCTGAAAATTCCGTGTTTCATTTCAGTCTGAAAGCAGTAATTTTTCGATATTTTCTATTTATTATAGCTGTGATATATGTTAACTTTGTGTGTATTTATGCGTCTCAACATGTATATTCTATACATACCTGTTTGCATACATTGTTTGTCCTCGTGTTTTTGCAAGTGCACCAGCAGTTTTTTACAAGGTTGGTCATCAACTACCAAAGAAAATCAACCATGTCATAGTAAATAGACTCAGGGTTGTATAGAGGCATTTTCCTCTTCTTTCAGGATCCACATGTTTTTGCACATCCATTTAGACAATACAGCTGGACATTTTTTTTTCTTCCATCTCTGTAAGCATTATATCAAGTGGAACATTTTCACTATCAACAAACAATTTTATTAATTAAATATTTCCTTAAATTGGTTTGAGTATTATATGTATTGCAATATTTTATTTTAATTTTTTTTAATCTTATTCATATGCTATTAAATAAAATGTATATTAAAGTACAATGAAAGAAATATTTTGAAATCAGTTAAAAAAAAATTGTAAAAATTTATCACAAGAATTTAATTGACTTGGCATTTAAACATTTAATATAATCTATAATATGTATAATGATTACTCTAATTTGAATATAATACAATGTAAAAGATTTTAATTTCATTCATGAAAATTTAAAATCTTCTACTTACTAAACAACTTAAAATAAAAAGCAAATATATTCAATTATGTTTTCATTTTCTAATATAATTCATTTATATGATGTGTTTTATCATAAAATATTACAAATTGTATTTTACCAACTTTTAAAAATTAACTCTCCTATTACTAAAATTACTAAAGAATTGTTCATGAATGATCCAAAATAAGTTGTGTAAGAAATGAAATAAAAAAAAAAAGTATTGTTTGTTGAAATGTGAGAAAATTGATACTTGATAAAGTTAAATTTTTATTGATTGTACTCATTGAGATGATATTTTCAATTTACATCAACAGTAAGATGAATTACATGATTTTATTTAATATTCATATATGAATTTTTATCTATGGCATCGGCTTTTTTAAAATTTGATTGTAAATATTCAGCATATTAATTTAAATTTATGGCTAGTACATAAATGTTTCCATTTTTATGTTTTAAACTTTAAAATAGTTTAATCAGCATACATGAGTTATAATACTAACAGTACAAAACAGCTAAATTTTTTAATACAAGCATTTTTAAACAAAAAGTTCTCCATTTTGTATTATTTAAATTGATTGCAAAAGGATTGTGTACTTTAAAAAGATTAAGATAGAAATTAAATATATATATATAGTTTTCATTGTGAACTCATAAGTGATGCAAGTTATAGCTTTGCTACAATTAATGAATTAATAAATTCCATCCAAAATAAGATTTAAAATCTTAAAATATATATATATATATATATATATATTAAATTTTAAATACATTTAATATAATATTGCTTTGCTATCATGAAGTTATTTGTTATTGTAACTATTTAAAAAAGTTTGCATGTATTTTTAGTGAAGCCTAATAAATAATTAAATGGATATCATTCTAGGATTTATGAAAATTTTAAAAACTTATGGATGCAAAAAAAAATTGAATTGAATGTCAAGTTATTTTAAAACAGCTATAAACTTCAAAGGGGAAATATTTTCCTTGCATATTGTATTAAAATTTACAAACCATAATTGCAATCAAAATTTAATTAATTTAGTTTTTCAATAATCCAGATTTATTACAATTATTTTTTAAAAAATTGTTCTAGTAATATGATATCATACACATTGCTTTTTGCAAATTAAAACAATCATTGAATAAAAGATGTTTTCATTTCTAGTTATTCATTTTGTTTAATTTGAATCATTTTAACTTGTAAATATTTTTTAGCTGAATGCTGGATTTTATATTTGTAATTTTTGATTTTTTTTAATAAAATCAAAATACTTTGTTTCTATTCTTTCTTAATGTTTTTATAAAAAGTTTTGAAGTTGCTTTTGACTTGCAACATTAATGAAAAGATTTTGTTTTTACTATCATAACAATTCATTCAAGAAAGCTTTATTCATATTATATTTCCAATAGTAATTGAATTATTTTACCAAAAGAAACAAAAACTACATTATCCTTTTTGCAATTATATTTTGATTAAAATAAGCTATTAATCTTTAGATGAAACTAAATAATCTGCTTTGTGTATTCATGTTACATTAACAACAGATTTTAATACTATTGTATAATGTCTGTCTTTATACATAGAAGAAAATATCATTAATATTTAAAAGCAGTTTTTAAAAATATATTAATTAAAAAGTGGATCAGTTGAATTTGTATGTTAGACTGAAGTATACTATTTTTAATTAAAAAAATAATTTTATGCTTTTCTTTTACTTATTAATAGAGTGAAATTGGGGGAAAGGGTAAATGTTAAAATTATTTAGGTAGAAAACATCCTATGAGTAAAATAAAATATTGTTTCAAATGCTGGCTGGTTTTGCCAAAAATGTCTTAGCATTGTCAAAGTAATTCAGTGAGATAAAACAGTAATAATTGACTCTGAAATGGAATCATTTATATAAAGTGAGAATTGTAAAAGGAAATTTTAAAGGGAAATGTTCTGTAGTAATTGAGAAGAAAGGATTTTTTTTTTTTTATTCTACATTACTTAGTTGTCTATGTTTTTGTGCACTCATTTATCACACAATGTGTGTTTAAATAAAGGGATTTATGAAGAATATTTAAAATGTGCAAGAAAATCTTGATAAGTGAAAATTTATTGAATTGTGTTTCAAGATGACCCCCAAAAGCAATTTTAAATCTTACATATTATTGTTATTAGAAATTGTTTTCAACAATATTTTGCCATTTGAGTAATTTTTAAATTATTTTTTCTTAATTGTAATTATAGAAAAATATCTTTTAAAATTTAATATTGTGAATAAACTAAAATACTATAAAGTTTGACATTGATTAATTCTAACTATTATAATTTGTTTTCTCCTTTTTAAACGGTTTATTTTTTTAAATATAGATTAACCTTGTCAAATGGTCATATTGTGACTTATCAAATTTTAATGCTGATTATTTTCATGCACACTTTCAAGAAAGATTGCAGCTCATTTTTTAAATACATTTTATATTTAAATGATAATGTATACCGAAAGGATATATTTGAAAATATGTGATTTATTATTATTTTTTCGTCAGAATTAAAATATTCTTAATTTTTATGTTTAATTTTTGACCTAAACATTGTATTGCATACTATCTCTTTAAAAAAATTCAAGATTCTTAAATTTACTTGTGGTGAGGACGTTGAATACTTCCTTTATTTCTCATGATTTGTTGACCATAATCATTCATCTTATAGCAAAAAAATCCTTAAAACATTCAGTATAAAAATTAAATTCTATACCCTGCTTTTCCATAGAATTTTCTTTCAGTTATTGAAATGGAAATGTGTATAATTTTGAGCTGTTAATCTAATTTTTATTTTAACTAAATATCTATTTAAACTGTTAAATTAATTTCCAAAAAAATGCATCAATGTGGCTTGATGATAAAAAGAACTGAAAATTTATGTCCCCTTAGTTTTTTATAAATGTGCATACTGAGAAAAAGCCAGATGAATGTAAATGTAAAAGCAGACGATTTTCTGTAAAGAAACATCATTGTTGAATGCATATCAGGTAATGCAGCAGTATGGAGCACAAGCAATGAGACTGTACAAACCAAAGGACCAAATTGTTTTGGCAAACATAATCTACTGGATTGCCTCCATATTAGCTAGGAGTTGGTCTATTTTATGCTGATATAATGTTAATAAAACCAAAATTTTAATATATTTTTCATACCTTTTGTCTTTAATGTGATAGTGAGTATTTCCAGTATTGTAAATATACTATTTATGCTATCTTGTCTAAATAAAAAGTATTCTTTAAAAATTATGAGTAATTATTTTAATTATGAATATCTTTTTTGTTAAATATATTTTTTAAAGACATATGCTGATGGAAATAACTCTGTGTTAAAATAATATTTTTTTTTCTTGCATATATTAAATTGTGTCATATTGTTGATTTCATTTTTTAAATTTTGTGACTATGAATTAAATTTGAATAACTTACTATTTTAATGAAAACTACAGCTATACTTGTTTTTAAGTTCTTGTGTTTCATTTCTTGATTACTTATTTTATTTATAGTACTTCAAGCTATTTATTTCTTGTGTTTATTTCAATAATTTGTTTTTCTTTTGTGATGTTATTAATTCTCATTCCACTCAGTCATTACTAAAATATTAATTTTTAATGAAATAAACATTAAAATTTTATTTTTGTATGTACTGTTAATTGTGTTAAAAAGCTTATTGCCTAGGGGAATTGTACTTGTTCTTATGAAACCACCTTGAAATCCTAAATGCTTAAAATTAAATTAATACAAAATAAGATTTTAAAAGATAAGTCTTTGGATGTCTGAATTGTAAATTCATCCCTAGGCTGGATTTTGAATGTAATAATCCTGATATTACTGCTTATTTATCAGTATTAAATCAACTTTGCTTTCACAGTTGATATTGTGATAGCAGTTCAACAATATCTTAAATTAATGTTACTTGTTTGTTGAAATTTGAATTTTGTTTGAATTTTTAAGAATTTTTTTAAACTTCGGAAAGAGGATAATTGTATTGTCCTATCAAACAAATTGTGCTTCTGTGTTATTATTTCTATAGAGATATATTTTGAGACTAATGCAGAAAAATATTTACTGTAAAAAATTAAACTTCTTTCACACCATCGGCACAGGGATCAACAAAATATTTATTGTATTTGAAATTTTATTGCTTATTACGAAAATCAAATTCAATATTCTTAGGTGTGTATAAAAAATATGTAGAGTTAACATACTAATTTCTTAAGTATGTAAATATTATGATCTTTGCCAATTCTACCATTTCATTTATATGAAGATATTACTGTGTATTTGTTTTAGTTTCTCGAAGTACGTTTACAAATATTTGTCTGTATCTACTTTTAAACTGTGCATTTTGCAAATAAAGAAGAAAAAGAAACAGAACAATCGTTACCTCTGTGATTGTAGTTATACTTATTCATTAAAAATTGTAAAAAGAATTTTAGTTGTCTCAATCTCTCTTTCTCTGTTCAAAGTATACACATTATATGTATTCTTTTCCAATAAACCTGTCACTAATGAAAACACTTCATATCTATTAGCATCCAAAACCACATGTGTCTCTTAAAATTATAAACATACATTGTCTTGTTAACTTTTAATTTTGTATAATATAGTTGGTAATCATGCTTTAAAAATGACATATAAAACTGACTATAAAAATATTACAAGTAAACTTAAAAATTATTTGCCAACACCAATATTATACTAGCAAAATAAATATAAGAGTTATATCAAACTTGAAGTTAACATAAATATTTTACTTCAAACAATATTTTTTTCTATTTTATTTATTATAGTTGAGAAAGTATTTTTTCATGCTTATTATATTTTGCATCCTATTTGACACAATGTGTTTTCATTCAGAGAAGAGTCTCTTTATTCACTCTAAAATATGTATTTGAAGCATTTTTTTATAATTCATTTATTTATTTCTAGATATTCAATTATTTTAAATATCTCATATATTTAATATTCATTATTAAAATGTCACAAGATATTTTGAATGGTACATTTAAAATATCTCATGATCTATAAAAATATCTTTTTGGAAATAGGAAAAAAATTAAAATATTTTTATCCTCATGAAAAATTAAGAATCATTCATAAGATAATTTTTTTAAAAAAGTACAAACAATCAAATAAATATCGATAAGAAGATAAAATGAATTGAATTAAAACCATTTTCATATAAAAATCTGAAACCTGATACTTTTTTCAAAGTGAAAGTTATTTTTAACTTAAGAAATTAAAACAGTTCAACAATATACAGTCATATTTTAAAAATAATGTATAGCAAATGGCATTTTAATTTAAGTTAGGTTGAATAATTCTACTTAAAAATGGGTGGAAATCAAAATCTATTTCAATTTGATTTATTTCATACCAATGATACCAAATAAGTATATAAATATATTAATTTATAAATTTGTGATTTAAAAAAATTATGAAGATAGTTTACTCTTGTAGGCATTATTCTCACAAAAATTTCTTTCAATATACGAAATAACATAGGATTAAATTTTTGTCTGATAAATTTAATGAGGAAAAAAGTTTATTCTGGGCAGAAATTTTTAAGAAAAGCAATCATTTATCGCTTAAAGAAATAATAATAAAAAAAAAGCCAGTTACAATGTATCAGTTTTAAGGAATGAATGAAAAAGTAAAAATGATAGTATTTTTTTCACGAGTCTTCTTATTCCAATATATATCGCAAAATTAGCTCATTTATGAATCAATTGATTAAATCATAACAGTTTCATATTAAGCAGTTTATATTTAACAGTTTATTTAACTTAGCAACTTATGAAGTTTGGCAACTTATTCAAGTTTCATATTCAGCAGTTTTTGAATTGATAAATACTAGTTTCATAACGCTTTTCAAGAAATATTTATGCTTAAATTGCTAATAATGTACATATTTTAATGCACTTGATATATTTGTTTAATTTACAATATTTCTTTATAAATAATTTTTTTAAAAAGATTCTAAAAATTAATTTTTATAATTGGAAAGAAAATCTAATTATTCGCTAATAGAGGGCGCTACCAAAGCAAATTCATGTTTGTCAGTTTCTGACAACAATACCCTAAAAACCAAATTTAATTTTAAAAATTTATATTTTTGTAATTCCATTCAAAACGAAAATTGAAAAGGAATAATTTTTTTAAAAAAAATGATGAATTTGATTCAAACACGTGTATTTTTTGTTTTTGTTTTTTTGGCGTAAGTTTGTTCCCTTTCAACCTGCTTGCTTTCTCCGAAAGAGGGAAAATTCTCGGTTTTGAATTCCCTACGCGTGCGAAGATCAAGAGCAGACGCCTGTAGCTGCGTCGTATTTCGTCTCAGTTATTACTTCCTTCTGTTCGTGAATAGTTGTGTAGAGGATTGCGCGTAGTTTAATGTTTTGAAAGTAGTCTAGCTTTTCTCGAAGCCACAACATCTACCATGTCGTCCGAACTACCGCCTGATGCACCCATCCCCAGACTGTGTCATTTGGTTAAATGGGCAGATTTCGATGGATACGGCTTTAATTTACATGCCGAAAAGTCCAGAACTGGTCAGTTTATTGGAAAGGTTGACGACGACAGCCCAGCTCAGCACGCTGGTCTTCGAGAAGGAGACCGCATCATTGAAGTCAATGGAGTAAACATCGCTAATGAGAACCACCGGCAAGTTGTGGAAAGGATAAAATCCATTTCGAATGAAACCAAGTTGTTGGTTGTGGATGAAGAAGCTGATAGGTGGTACAAGGAGAGAAAAATCGTGGTCAAAAGTACGCTGGCCAATGTCCAGTGTATTAAAACACCCGTTCCACGTCCTTACAAGGAACCCCCATGTTATGAAAATATTGCACCTTCGGCTAATGGAGTAGAAAAAAATTCGGTTGGAAATGGAGTACATGAAGTAAAATATTCTCCTCCTCCAATGGAAGCCTCCCAACATGTAAGTAATGAATATGAATTTTCATTTCATTTGTTGTATCACCTTACAAAATAGCTCATGACACATATTCAGAATGAATCTGATATATGTATAAAATACTAATACAAATACCCTTATTAAATTCACCGATTCATATAATTTGTTTCATTTAAATTTTATGGTAATCGATAATAAAAAAAACACAGCACTTATAAATTTCTGCCAGGTATGTGATGACTTATTTTAAATTTTGAATTATGTTTATCATATTTGCATGTATGCATGTGAAGTCTCCTAGAATGTCATTTAAGTATTGCTTTCTTTTTCTGTTATCGGTAATCGAGGTATTTTAAAATTGAACATCAAGATATTTTAAAATAACATATTAAAAATTGACTAAAAACAAAACTTAATACGATTTTCTTAAAATTTAGTTACATTTTTACAAAATTTATCTTTAATTGTTACTTTTTAAAATAAATGATTCAGTAGTTTGAGTGAAAAAATAATATAAGAAATTAAGTTTAACTTTTTTTATTAAAAAAATTTCAATTTTTATTAAGAGTTTTATGTATTTAGTTGTTATTATCTTTGATTCAACATTGTATTATATTGATTGTTTTAAAATACATCTATGTTTTCTTCCATTTACAAGATGTTAATAGTAATATCCTGAATATTGTATGATCATCTTAAATTAGAATTCAATGGCATCTGTGTAATAAGCTTGAAGAATCTCAGTATTATTGTAGTATTTTGCATCAATATTTCCATTTGGTGCCAAATGGCATCACATTAACTGAAAAGTATTTTTAAATGTATTTTTTTTCAAATGCGAAGTATTTTGACAGTTTAAACTTTATATTGTTCTGGGATTGCTGTTTGCTTTGTAGTATTTTATACTGTTTTTGTAGACTGTACCCATTAGAAGAATAAAAGTTTAAAATTGAAATTTAAAAATAAAGAATATGATTATTAAATATAGAAGGAATTCAAAATGTCTTTAAGGTAATAATTTTGTGTAATCAGTTTTAAAAATTACTGTATTTTATCCCTTGTATTTGCTTCTCTTTTCTAAAATGTACACATAACCCTTCAGTGTTCTAATGAACATTTTCTTTCTCCTGGAATTTACAGCCTTTGGTAAACACGAGTGATGCACTCCTGGGATACCCTACTGAGCCTTCTCTATTTCTAACCCTCCATCTTGCCTACCAGTTTTTCTTTTATTCCATTTTTTCCAATGTCTAGACTACAGTTATATATTGTTTGGTGCAACATAGCCACATTTGGTTCTTTCTCCATTAAACTTCACTTTCACTCACTCATCCATTCTAAGATGTACCCTATCTTTGACAAAGTAATCAAAAGACATTTCTTAGCATAATTCATATGCCTACTTAGTTATTTCTATTATTTGAATTTAATTCATCTGGCTTGAATTCTTAGGAAAGATCATAATCTGGTTTACAATGTGGACCTTTTTCATAATTATGTAGCATGCAGTTTAGTTATTAATCTGATCCATAGTTAACAAAAAAATTGCAGTTTTAATTGAATACTTGTATTATCTGTGTTTTTTGTTTTGAGAAGTCCCAATGATAGTCAAGTTGAGTAACTGACTCACTTCAACTCCTATATAAGCTAAATATAAGTAGCTGCTGTGCATCAAATAGAACTTAATTTTAAAGCCTACGCATTTAGTTCATTCGACGTTTAAAAAAAATAGGTAGATCTCTTAAAGTTTTTTAATAGTATTTTGCTACCTGAAAATGCATGTACTTTTCAAGTTTGATAGAAATTTGAAAAAAGGGAAAGTTTTTAATTTTAATTTTCATATAGAAAAATTTTTAAGTCATTTTAAAATTACAAAAAAATAAATTTTTAAAAAAAAAAATTTAAGGCATTCTGCAAATAGTATTTAAATCATAAACAGAAAAAAAGTATATAAAATAGAAGCTATGCATTCACGGCCAAAGACTGTTGTCCGGGAATTGAAAACCTGGGGATCTTTTTTTAATGAATAATTTTATGATTTTATTTTGCTGCATCAATTCTACTTCTTTCATTAAGTCTGCATTTATTGCCCAAAGTTTATCCAAACTGGTAAAAAATTAAATGAACAGCATCTTCTAGTTTTTCAATATCAGCAAGCTCATTAAGCAATCAAGAGGAGAAATTGAATTGAGGTCATGTGTTGAAGATATTGATATTCAGTTTATTAGACACTGTATGTTGATAAGTTGAATCAAGATACAGGTTAGCTTTTGCTATAGTTGCAATTTGCATCTGAGTTCTATTATTTATAATTATTAAATTCTCAATTGAAGTAGAAGCTTACTTTTGTTCTTCTCAAACTGAAAGTTGTAAATTCACTGGTCGAATTCCCTGTTCCTTGAAAAATTTGTAAGAAATTAATCTGATGGCTCTGGTGATTCTATAATCTGTTTCAGATGAATATAGTTCAATTGTACCAGAATAACAGTATTGCAAACTGAAAGGGAAAATAAACCACTACTTGATTTAAAATGAGTTAAATAAACATCAAAATATTACAAAGCATCTTAATTTTTAGTATATTTATTAAAATTCTTATTTGGATATGAATATTTATTAAACTAGATAGCAATAAGTGCTGTGTGGACTTGTTATGGTATTTTTTTCTAAGCGTGGAGGCTGAATTTGATGGGTTAGCATTTTCTGTGACAATTACAGAAATTTTAGTTATTTTTTTATAGATTGCTATTAAATTTGCATGAATTTTTAGGTCGTACAATTTCGTTTGGAAAAATCAATATTTACTGGTAGATTTTATGTTAAAAAAGTGTTTACTGTATTAATTTCAACTTTTTTTTTACTAAAAATGTAATTTGATTTCTATATTTATGAGACATTTTTGTATAAAATTTGTTTCCAATATAAAGCCATAATTAGTATAACAATATTAAATGTGTCTCATTCTGTAATCATATTCATTTATAATACAATGCACCCAGTTATCTAACAATTTGCTTAAATGCTAATTTTGTTGTGTTCTAAAAAATATTTCTTTTATTGAAATGTTGTCACCCTTTTCAAGTTGAAATTCGAGTTAAAGTATGAGTGCAGCAATAAACAAATCTTATTTCATTAGGAATTGTAGAAAAGGGCAAAAAAACTTTATACTTCTTTCAAATAAAATATATTCAATTCATGAATTTGTACACTTTTAATGAAATTTTATTAAAATTCACAGTTCTATCACAAATATTTAGGAAATTAAAGATTATCTTTAAAATAAAATAAAAATTTTGTAATTTAAGTATTTTGTGGTAATAGTTTTATTTGGTAGCTAGATAATTCATTATTAAAAATAAATGTTTCATGTATTATTGAAACTTAAGATACAAATCATTTTAAATTATTTTATTTGTCATTTGAGTTGCAGCCTAAGAGCAATTTTTATTAAAATACTATTTAAAATGGAAATATGATATGAAACCTTGGA
Source organism: Nephila pilipes (assembly GCA_019974015.1). NCBI lineage: Eukaryota > Metazoa > Arthropoda > Arachnida > Araneae > Nephilidae > Nephila > Nephila pilipes. The sequence continues at coordinate 414,305 of BMAW01013335.1, forward strand.
CATTAAAATTCTACACATAATATTGAAAAAATAAATGTAATGTAAAAAAAGTAAGAAATGGAACAAGCATGCATCATTTTGTTTTCATATTCACGTTTATATACAATTTGCTTGAAAAACTTATTTTCTTTCAAAGGTAAATAATGAAAAATCCAATTCATTTTCCTCCTATTTTTTAAATTTATTGCTTCAAATTTTGGAAGTAAATTCAGTTTATTTTTCTTACGATTCCACTCTATTCAAAAAAAAAAAAAAAAAAAAATCATACATTTTGTGTTAAAGGTCTTTGTGAAACCTTTCTGCCTTTGAAATTTCCAATTTTGAAATGAAGTGAAAAGTACCTTTTTCATTGTCATGAATCATTATGCAATCCTTTCGCGGAATTCCTGCTGATCAAATTTCTTCTCGGCGGATGTGTTGTATAAAAAAAAAATGACTTCACTTTTAACTCGTACGGCCATTCCTAATGCTATCACTGGTTGGGACAGAAAGCAATCGTGTGGGCGTTACTTCACATTCTTCAGGTCGTTCCTGAAGTAGCAAACTTTCATCATTGAATAGCACTGTTCCCATCAATTTCAAACCTTATCTGATTCTGGTATTCTATCTTTTCAGGTTGAGAAAGATTGCTTTTTTTTATATATATAATTCTGTGTTCATTCTTTTGAATTGCGAAGCAAATATTTCTTTTGTGATTATGTTTTGGAAATATTTCCAGTCCCCCCTCCGTATTAGTTTTATCTCTTTAGTGTGTCTAAGAAGAATATGACTGTTTTTGATTTGAAATTGAGTGTTGAAACAAAATATTCCTTTTTTTTATGTAACGAAGCAAAATATTTGTTTGGAACGCGAAAAAAATCGTTCGTTCTTAAATTCTGATTCGTTTCTTTTTTCACAATTTAATATATAAAAAATTTTCGAATGACAAAGCATATGCGCAGCTGCAGTTTCATTTATTGTAATTTAGGCTAATTTCGCTTAATATTATGAAATAGAAATCATAACTGGGATAACATTTTCTGTTAGAAAAATCCTCATAATTGCAAAATAATCATTTTCTAATTTAACCATGTATAGAATTCAATATATTTTATTATACAACTTATTCTTGTAGCCATGCGTTCCAAATCCATGCATTTTTTCTTGCTCCATATTTCGTCATTTATGATTGTCAACTTGATTTTTGACTTTATATATATTTAAAATGAAACTCAGTATATGTATTTTAAATTTTAAGATCATAGAAGATAGAATGGATGTGTTATATCTATTCTAGTTTGTATTAATATTCATGTATTTTTCCCTGAAAAATTTGTTTGAGTTTTGAGTCCTGTAGGTTCTGTAGCGAAATGCGAAGACAACGAGTACTGAAAAATTAAGAGTCATAAAATTTTGTCGAGTTTGTAAATATTTTTTTCTTCTAAATTCTGATTTGTTTAAGGCCGCGGTAGCCTAGTGGTCATGGTTTCGGATTCGTGACTGGCGGTTTTCGATCAGTCGCGGGTTCGATCCTTGGCTGCCTAAGACCCGCCGTGTAGTTGGGGCTGATGCACGTTAAATCTGTCGGAGCCCAAAGTCCTCCCGTTGGCGTGGTGTGGAAGTTAGGAAAGTCGGATGCCGATTCAGGTGTCGTCCTCGTCACTTGACCGTGGTTCAAAATTACGAGGTCCGTCACCAATAGCCCTCGTGTTGCTTCTAGTGTGACGTTAATAAAAAACTAAACTAATCTGATTTGTTTAAATATATATATATATATATATATATATATATATATATATAAAGATTTTTTTTCTCTATTCCGCTGAGGAATATCAAATAAAATAATCTGATAAAATTAAACCTTGGCATGAAAGTTTTTTTTTAATTAAATAATTTCTTTAAAATATGGTTTATTTTCAAATATATTACGATACTGTTCTTAATTTGGAATCATTCATGTATTTATTTCCCATTTTTTTAATTGGTTACTGAAATAATTAAACTCGGAAAAATAACATAGCGAAAGGAAATTTAATTGAACCATACGTATAAATCTATGTATATTCAAGCGATTTTATTTATAAAAAAAAAAAAAGAAAGAAAGAAAGAAAAGAGTGCTTGAAATGAATGTGCATTTTGACATTTGCCTTCTTTCCACGATTTCAATCCAATCGCTTCGTTGCCCAATCGCTTTAAACTTGTGTTTGCTAAGTATGGATTGGAATGGATTTAATTTCAACAAAAAAAAAAAAAAAAAAAAAAAAAAAGAGAGAGAGAGAGAAAGAGGTTTTCATCATCATGTGAAAACTTATTTTTAACATTAATGAAATAAATTTTTCTCGAATGCTTACAAAATTAGAATTTATTTGGAAAAATGTCTTGAATATTCGCCTCCTACTAATGTGATGCAAGATTACCTAAAAGATTACCACTTTCGATGCATTTTATTATTATTCCAGAGCTTTTTTTGTAAATCAATATCATCATGTCATTTTGCAATTTTTACGTACAAGTTATTTTTAAAATTGTTGTTTCAAACGTGGATCTTTGATGGCGTAGATAGTTACATCTGTATTAATTCCTTTATAAGATGTTTTTTTAATACCTCAATATAGTTAGCGTGATCATTTTCTTCTGTTGATTAAATTGCATTGTTTGCATCTAGACTAGCTTATATGATAGTGCTCTTAAGAATGATAAGTTTCCAACTGGATTTACTGAAGTTAGAAAATGACTAAAGCGTGAAAAATTTACATATTTACATTACATATCTAACTAATTACCCTTCCTGACCGAATTGGATGTAAAAGATATCTGGAAGACTAACTCCACAGTGTTTGTTAGTTTTTAACCGGATGCAGTATACGCACGGATTGGCGACATTTTTATTTATTTTTTTTTATTTTTAGGCAAAGATTCTTTTTAATGCCAAATTTCCTGCATGCCGATTGCCATGTTGCCGCATATATTGAAATAGCGATTAAAAAAAAAAAACTCACCGAATTTAGTATTTGGACGTATACTTGTTGGCTTTAAGAATTCTGTAATTGCAATACAGTCAAAATGATTATGTGTGAAATTAATAATATGTTTTCAAAAAGGAACAAAATTTCAATGCATGAAAATACGTTAATACTTTTTTAAAAGAATTTTTAAAAAATCATTAATAGTGTTATGTGAAAGAGCCCCTTCTTTGAAACCAAGCATATTGAAGAACAGGGATATCAAATTGTGGAGTTGTTTTGCGATGGTGTGTATATATATAAATTGAAAGAAAACGTTAATGACATGTAAAAAAAATTCGAAAGCGGCCTGCTCTATTTAAGAATTGCAAAATATCATTAACAATCAATTTATACATCCATTGAGATGATTTTTTTTTATCGTAATTTCTTAAAATATTGAGATGATGTAGAATTTGTTAAACTGTCTTTAACATTGTATTTTTTAAATGAATTTTCCTTTCGCAATTTTAATTATTTTGATGTGCCGTTAACTTGAAGGGGGGGGGAATGTTTATGCGAATATATAAGCGAAAAAAACTGTGCTCATTTGAAAACTACTTTTTCTAATAACTTTCAACTTAAAACAGTGCACTTGTAAATTACTTTCATATGCATTCAAAAAAATGTTATCTATTGCTGAAGCAGCAAAAACTCCTTTAAACCTATACTGTTATCAGTTTAATAATAAACCATCTTGTCTTTTGAAACAATTGAAGCGATAACAAAATGCTTTGTTCTTTTTATTGTTCCGTGTTAGTCGCTAGTTAAAATTTAATGTAGCTCTTAAATTCATATGAAAAAAAATGTGCTTTTGGATGAAAATCAATTTTTTGCTGATACTCATTATTAAAAAAAAATCTGTTAAAATTTTTAATTTTAAAGAAGCGCCTAAATTATGTGATGACATTTTATGTATGGATGATTGAAATTTTAATTGGTTGCGCCAGATTTTATAAAAAAAATTTGAATATTATTTTATCTTTGATTAATAGAAAGAAAGATACAATTTTTTAGTACAGCGCAAAATATTTTCATCCAAATTTTTAATGACTTTGCAGAACAGTACCTTGATTTTATTCACATTTACACTGACGGGTCAAAGACATCTAATCATGTCGGTGCCTCCTTTTTAATAGATGACTCAATGGAAAGTTTTCAACTTCATCCCTCATGTTCATTATTTACTGCTGAAATTTATGCCATTTTTAAAGCATTGGACAATGTATCAAATTGACATGGGAATAACTTTATTTTATTTACGGATTCCATGAGTGCTTTACAATCTTTAAGTCACCCAACATATTCATCTCATCCTTTGATCATTAAAACTTTAAAAATAATTGACAGCTTAAAATCCTTAAATATAGAATTAGTTTTTTGTTGGATTCCTTCTCATGTAGGTATTAAGGGAAACGAAAAAAGTTGATAACGCTGCGAAATTTGCATCCGGTACTTTCTCTTCCACCATTCCATACTGTGATATATTAAAATGCATTAAAACGGCTGTTTATGACCACTGGCAGGATCAATGGAACCTACAAATAGATAACAAGTTGCATCATATAAAACTAATCATCTCTCAATGGAATCAATTTTCATGTAGAAAACAAGATGTTATTATGACACGTCTACGAATAGGATACACAAGATTAACGCACAGGCACCTTTTCGTAGGAGAGAGCCTCCGAATGTGTAATCATTGCGTCTGTCCTCTTTCTGTGAAACATATTTTAATCGAGTGCTCTGTTTTTAACTCTGTCCGTTTTAAATATTTTAAATCTTATAATCTTTCTTTAATAGACTTAATAATAAATATATTTAAATTTTTAAATGACATTGGTTTTACTTCATTTATATAATTTTACTTTTTATAATACTGTCTATCATAGATGAATTTTAATTCGCTTTAAAAAAAATTAATATCTTAATCTTGTGTTTGGCACATTATGTCCCAGGAGGATTCAGTGCCAGAAATTTAAACAACCAACATTTTTTTAGTAAATTATTGTAGTCCTCATGTTACTGTGCTGTTAATATTACAAAAGCTCCTAACCAATACCACTTTTTGTAGTGTCCATAAGGTGTTATTTTAAACAAAGAATTAAGGGGGAAGGACTCGGTAATTCTAGTGGTAAAATCATAAACTTGGGATCCAATCATGATTCCGGCAAAGATTTTGTACGGAGCAATGAGGTCATAGTGTTCGTAAAACTCATCTGGACCTTAAATTCTTACTAGGCGTGCGTTTGAAGAAATAAACAAAAAGTGTGGGGCCAGAAGAGATGTCCTTGTCATTTAACTGTCATTCAAGTTTAAACTATGGTTTCCTAAGGAAGCGGAGCTGTTATTTAGCGGTCGCAATATTGCGGTAGATGACATCATTTAAACGTTGTCTTTATGTAGTGGATGTCGTTGTTTCCTAAGAGCATTGAATATGATTAAACCACGTCACTGGTTTGATTAGTCAATGTTTCAGTGACGTCATCCTACGTAACATTACATCCGCTAGATAACGGCGCCGGTTTCTTTGGAAACCATAGCTTTTGGAGGCACGTGCCTGAAACCCTTGTAGAGCAGCAATTCCTATTTTTTTTTCAATCCGCGAACCCCCTTGCTTGCTCGGTTTTTTTTCCATGAAACCGCTACAAGAATCCTCCAGGCGTGCCCTCCCCCACACAATCTATTCTTCTCTTCACAAGTTCCAAAAACAATTCCAAAAAAAGATATTTCTTGATTTAATCAGACTATTTTTTTTTAAATCATTGCACAGTTTTTCTTTTGACGTAATCAAACACAAAAATTGGAGAAAAAAATCAATGGGATGTTTAGGATTGTATTGAATGACACTATTAAAAAAAAAAAAGACTCAAAAAGAGGATAAATACATTTTAAACCCGGAGCTGCGTTTCATTTGCTTCTATATTCAATTTTTATGTAACTATATAAAGAAATAAAAATGCTTCAACATGCTACATGCTAGGCGACAAATGCATTATGGCGTTTTTAGGAAATTCACTGTATTCGTCACCGCAACGAACCCAAAAACTTCTAGGATCATTCAGTCGCTGAAGGGGTTCCTTTACGTGATGCGAGCTACCTATTTTTCCTCTTCAGGAATCGGCAATATTAGAACTAACAATCATAACAAAAAACCTCATACTTTTTTTTAAAATTCTCAATATTTTTTTAAATAAATTTGTTCTACTCTCTCTCTTATTAAGCTGTGTAGCCGCCAAAACAGTTTTCTTTTCGCGTACCCCTTTGGGTTTGCGTACCACGGTCGAAAGCAGGGCTCCATAATCAGGAGTTTTTGTGATTATATGAAAGGATCATTATCTCATTTCTATCTCGTGTAATTGGAGTTTTATGTATGTATCATTCATCAAAAACGCATATGGCAATTTCAAGTTACTCAAAATAATTCGTCTTCTCTGGGACGTATCGGTTATAAACTATAACTTGAATTTCTTGTATATTAAATGTTTTAATGAACTAAGGGACAAAAAGTACGTCTTTTTCAGTATAAGTAATTTGCGTGTGCGTTTTAAAAACAGGGTATAAAACAGGATATGTGCCCATCATCTTGTTCTCGTCGGGAGAAGAGGATCCATGATTGAACACTAATCCCGAATACGCATGCTCTAATTGCATCTGTTATTTCAAATCCAGTAATTCTCATTACGAAATCCGTCAACAATAGCTCAATATGTAGTTTTATGCAATGTTAATGAAACCAAACTTTAATAAAAGAATCTTGATAGATTCCGTTTTTTATTATATTAATAATAAAAAAAAGTATAATTTGTGTATGTGTTATTACATAAAACTTATTAAATAGCACTGATTATTAGTAGCTTTAAAACTACAAACACATGTTTATAGCTCATAATATCCAAATTAAATTTGAATGACGAATTTCTTTGACCAAATAAACGTATACAATTTTTAAAACGGACTCTAATTAATGAAAAATTATGAAGTCCGTCGCCAATAGCCCTCGTGTTGCTTCTAGTGCGACGTTAATAAAAACTAAACTAATTAATGAGAGCCCGAAAAGGAGATGGAATCTTTGATTTTTCTTTTTAGAGTTTCAGTACATGCGTTTATCATTGCCTTTTTTAATGATACTTGTTTCCTGTCTTCAGATTTTCTTATTGATTATAAAGGTTTGTCAGAACACGAAAAGCCAGAAAGTAGGGAAATCTGGATTCGATTCTTTAGATTATGCGGGAATCTACTGTTGGAGAATATTATTAATTGGGAGCGAATTGGGAAGAATGAAATGTTAGTTGAGGCTGAGATGGGGAACTTGCTGCTTCCCCGTGAATGTTGTCGAACTCGAATAGTTTATTAAACTTAAGTGAATCGAAATCGAATACGCAAGATATCCTCTAATATTTTTATTTTAATCTTAGAATTAACATATATTCAATGTTAAAAATCAAAACAATCAGTAAAGTAACTCTGTGACCTATTGCACATTAATAGAGATTCTAAGTTATATGTTAAGCTGTGAATATATCATTCCTAGTCGATAAAAAAAGTATATTAATTTACCGTCTGGCTTGAATTACAACTAAAAATTGCTGAGGTTGATCATAGGTGAAGATATAAATTTTAAAAAAAATCGATGATTAATTACTATACTGTTATAAAATATTGCTGGCCTTAAAATGTATGTTCTCCTAGCTTCAGAAATATTCATATTGAGAAAATATTATGATGACCTCTTATTTTAGCTCATTTAATTTACCCGTAGAAAATATAGGTTTAATAATAATAAAAAAAAAAAAGCGCTGAAGAGAGCATAATGGATGTTTAACACCAACTCCAAGTATCAATCTTTGAAAAAATTGCAGGATTTTTCAAAATCCTCACTTGAAAAAATTTCTATAAGTGAGCATAAATGAGTCATCATGAGACCTTGTCATAATTTCACCGATGGCTGCATGAAAATTTTGATTTCCTGGGGTGCTACAGCACTCTTTTTTTTTTTTTTTTTTCCCATTCTGAGGTAAATTTGGTTTTCCTGAAGAACGGAATTCCTCATCCAATAAGTGTCAAGTTTTCTAATCGAAGTTCAGAAACTACAGTATGCAACTCAACCCCTTAGCACTGATAAGATTCGCACTCTGGGGAGGTAAGCAAAAGTTTTGCTCATGCCCGAGTGTGACTGGGACGGTTTTAAACACAATCATTTATTGTTTGGTGAGTGCTCTCGACTGTTCTTCCTGTGATGTTTCCATACAATGTACATCATATTTTAATCGACTGGATTAGATGTTTCATAATCATCATTCCATCATGAATTTTTCATTGACATTTTACATAGTAAACTTACACCTCCGACATCATATGTGGATTGTATGGTAGGGGCTCTATTATAAAATCTTGTTTGAAGATGCTTAGCCATGTAGGTATTCTCGTAAACGAGCCAGTAACTGTATTGCACGTTCGGCTGCGAACTCTCTACAGCTAGCAGTCCCGCTTTCCGACAGCGAACATTTCATTCTAAAGATCATTAAAACAACAGAAATCATAAGGTCTGCAGGCCCACAACAAACTACACGTGAAACCTATAATTCTAGCTTGGCCTGGCCTAGTGTTTCAGTAAGAAGAGACGGATGTCCAGTTACGTGTAACTCTTCTCAATGAATATATTCTCATCTTACTCACAAACATATATTGTTCGACGAGAATGCTCCCTAATGATGAAACACTGGACAATCAATGTATGATGTGCCATGTCCCATACACGGCACATCATGTATTGATTGATTGTTCAGTGTTTCTTTATCGTTACATTTTTTAAAGTCGTTAGCGTGAAATCGCGGCCGGCGTTGTTGTTTTCGTCGAGTCGTAGTTTCGAGTCCTAAGACCACAAAAGACCCACGTGTAACGGAGCTGATGCATTTGAAATCTGAACAAGATCCTAAATCTTCCTTTGGAGAAAGGCGCCAGCTCAAGTGTTGTCCGAGTTTCAAAATTATAGGTCCGTCGCCAGTAGCCCTCGCATTGCTTCTCAATGCGACGTTATTAAAAATAATCTCCTAAAAATCCGTATAGCTCTTTTGAGTTTCGTGAGTTAGTAAGGTTTTAAAGACCACTGATATAACCGAATGAAATTACCTTTGCGTTTCTTCAAACTCAATTGAATTTTTGAGATCTTTTTTTAATGCAGTTTATCGTACTGTTATGCACTTATAATGTTAATGAATATATTTTTAGCTCTAGTTTTTACATTTCACGTTTTCAACGTGACATTGCAATTCCGTGTAAGCCGCGTGTCACGCTAAAGGTCTGAATCGTTTGAGACGTACTGATAGACTGGTTTTTGTTTTTTAAACATAGCAGTGCTTTTGTAATCGAAGCTAAAGCGTTCAGTGACATTTCCCTTGTCATTTTAACAGTATGCTGATACGCAGCGTACAGGTAATAAATTCTTTGGCGTCAAGTGTTTGTGAGAACAGTGGAAACCGATTGTCATAATGACCTAAATTTTAGGTTGCGTCTGTATTGAAAATTTGTATAGAAAAAGATAAATATATTATATGCAAGTCGAAAACCGCGTTATTTTGCGTTTTTACCTTGATTTCCTTTTTATGAGATTCAAATTAATCCCTTTTTCAGATGATGTGAGGACTTCCTATTGAGAGCAGATATTAATATCTTTGTTTTCCATCTGTTTTATATATTGTGGGATAAACGTGTCATGGCATTCCAATATGCAATAACAAAGTTATGTTCCGAATTAGAAAAATCAGAAACATGCGAGAAAAGAAGTCTAATGGCACCTGCGCATCCAAAATCGTATAAAAAAGCGCCTGGGGTTGTAGAGTAGGAATCTTTTACGAAACCAGAACCGCAAGTCCATGATAGCAAAGTGCAGACTACAGTAGAGTCCGACAAAATCGACAAAGCGGAGATGAACAAGAGGTTATCTTTGAAACTCTCAAAGGGTGCGAAGTTAAGAGCTAAGAGGGGATCGACAATTTTTTGATACTAATTTTCTCTTTTGGATTTAATTGTTTGAATTGAATCACCATTTATCTGAAAATGAAATGTTCCGATATAGATTTTTTTGGTAAAAGATTATTTTTTCAAAATCTCTAGGCAATGAGATTAGTTGTGTACGTTCAACCATTTTGTATTGGTCAAATTTTAAGAGTTATAAAATTTTAATGTTTTTATTCGAAAAAAAAATTATATTAGAAAATGCAGTTATGGTAGATGTATGTGTGTGTTTTTACCTCGCGACAGAGGGCGGGTTTTTTTTTTAACCCCGTGGTGGGGAACGTCTCCTTTTTTATGGTGCTCTTAGCAACTAGACCAAAAGGGATTATTCCTAGTTATTTAGGCATTTAAACTTCTGTCGTCGTTGTTGAAGAGAACCGCCGCATATTTTAATCGATCTATTTTTACCTTGAGTGATTCAATTGGGCAGACTCTCTATCCAAATCTCTTTTAGCTTTTTTAAGGTACATTGATTTTTTTTTATGCATAACTTAGAATTTTAATACATGTTTCTATTTAATAATTTATGTATGTTTTAAATATATATAATCTTATCTAATCTTCACCTATTTTATATTGCGCCCCATCTGAGTGAGCAGTTTGTTTATGATTTGACCTTGTGCTATAAAACTACAACTTCAACAACATTCAGCATATAATGTAACAGTATACTATCTTTCACAGTTTTCCATGTCTTCTGTTTTACTAACGGATCCTACTTCATTTTAAATCGCATATTTCTTCTTGTAGCTCACGTTTTACTATTATATTTCATCAAGATTAAAATTGACTTCGTGGCACTTCAGCCTTCGAAGAAGCCATCAAGAATAGATTTTACTGGTCCACTTTTGCGTATTTACAGCGAAAAATCATCTCCTAATACTTAAAATTTATTTTGTTCATACACAGTTAGCGCTCCATCTAATAAAAAAGAGCGCGGTCACTGTTTTTAAGAGCCTCAGCAATCCCACGAAATGGTGTTTGTGTCGCAATGTACTGTCGCACTATTCGCGGAATCAATCGAAAAAGTAAATTCGATTTCAAATAGGTATTTTTATGGCATTTGTTGACGCATAGTACAGTTGTATTTTCACTGTTATTTGGTCGAGTGAACAGGTATTGAGTAAACGTTTGTGATTGGAGCTCGTTGAAATCCCATGTCGTCTCACACTGATTCAGAGTTGCAGGTAATTAGTTAAATTAATCGGGTCATTTCTGTGTTCGAATGGTTCTTTTTTTTTTACCTTTCAAGTTTTTGTGGAGGGGTTATGCTGACCGTAACGAATTTGAGTCAATTCTACTTGTGTTTATGCGTTTAACTTATATTATCTCCAAGAAATTAATTTCGAATTATTTAGTATTTTACTTACCATTTTCTTAACTTTGTATTCCGATTTACAGAATTTACGATGTTACGTGTATGGAAATTAAAACCCGATAATTTTCTAATTGATGTAGCTCGTTTATATTATTTATGGGTTCTAAATGGATTGATATGAGTTATCATTCTGTTTATGCTTGTTCACCTCTAAAATTATAGAAAGAAGAAAAAAATAATGAACTAAAAATATATATCTGGGGGAAAAGATTCCGTGTATGGTATTTAAATTCTTATCACTTTCGGGTTAGGTTTTATACTTAGGTTGTCGCTTTGGGTTAGGAGTATAAATTGCTAATATATATTTTTTTTTTAATACGAGGGGGTATCGTAAAATTTAAATTATTACTAAGAAATGACTGAGATACATGGATAAAATTTATTCTGCATGTTAATTAATTCTCCGTGTTCTAAATTACAGCTATTAATGTTGATTTGTTGGGTTTCAGGGAGCCGTGGATTGAAATAACACGCAGTATCGTTATGTTTTAATTATTATTCCAGGATATTATGACGTTTTTATTATTACTATAATAATCGAGATAAAAACTTTATTTTTTGTGTGCTTTTCTTAAGACTTCGCAACATAGTCACTATCCAAAGTTATACATTTCTCCCAGCGTTGCCACAGCTTCCCGAAACAAATAAATCAACATTCATAGCTGTAATTTACAGCATTATGTACATGAGGATCCATTAATATACATAATAAATTTGATCCACGTATCGTAGTTATTTCTTAGTAAGAATTAAACTTTATTTCTCCTCGTATATATTGTGTTAAAAGGAAAGTAACTAAATTGACTGTATATTTCTAGTAAACCTAATTCAAAACCATAGTATTAATAATTTTGGCTATAATGTTGCAACTCACTTGCTGAAAACCTTTCGCTTCTAACCTTCTCATTATAATTATCGAGTTAATTAATTTGTTCCGCAATTATAAGAGTATATGGATAAAAGAAATTAAAACTTATGAAGAATTGCAATAAATGTATGAGATCGGAATGTATTTGAACTAGATAGAATTTCGATACGCTTAGCAACCGTCGAAAGAAAAATAGCATTTTTATTTACAAATTTCTTGTAATTCTCTCTTAAACTTGGTGTGATCATTAAGTAGTTCGATTTAAATTTTTATAAATTTGGATATGAATGAACCACAATATTGTTCTTGTACGAAAAACAGGCATTTACTTATTTCCTTTGATTTGACTAGACTTTAATTTTTAATAACTATTATTTTTTTCTCAATTCTTTGTTGATTTTTTTTATCACAGAAAAGTGAGAACACAAATGTTTAATAAGACCTCAATATTTTAAAATGCTCTTTCGTCCAAGAAAAACATGAAAGAAATAGTTTGATCTTTATTGACCTTCCATGATTTTCAAACAATTTTTTTTTCTCAATTTTCAAAACAATTTAATTAAAAGTATTATTTAATCATGATATAGATTTCAAGTTAGTGTTTTGAATGAGTAATGGGCCAAAAGTTATGTAACTTAGATTTTTTCTACTTTGCTATGTCTGTTCACTAAAATTGCCCTGATATTTAATAATAACTAACTGATGTTGATGGATTTCCAGGAGCACATAAGCTTTGCTGCTTTTAATCTCTGAACCTGGTAGATTTTTGAACATTGCTTCGGTTAACCTTACTTAGAACTACATATTTTATGATATTAACGGAGAAAATTTACTTTAGAATTTAAAAGGAAAAAAGATAATTAAAAAAAAAAAAAAATTTCGTTTGAGAAATTTAATCAGAATTTTTTTTTAAGTAAGGTAGCACGCCATTGGTGTGACTATGCGGGAGAAGGAGTGTTCTAACTTTTGCTCAGGATTATAATTTGGAATATCGTTTAATAATCTGTTAATATTTTAAATGTTCTCAAAGAATTTAAATGAATTTTTTGCGTGGTGGTTCTAATAGATGTGAAATTAAGTGCATTATATAGATCACAGAATTTCTCATGTACCAGTTCACGTTAAAGACTTGTCTAATGATGTAGTTTTGAGATTTTTCCAGTTTAATACAATTTTTGGAGCAAAAATACATAATAAAGTGCAGATAGTACAATTTTTGTACAATTTGTCGTATCGGTGTAAATGCATTTTCAGAACTGATTTGCATTGAGATGATCAATTCTGCAACCCACGACACTGGAACTGAAGGCTTGTCAGTTATTTTTGTTGATAAGTTTATACGTAACTTAGTTTATTCTGAATGTTTTAAAATCGTTTTATTTTTTCTCGCCGTCTCTCTGTGTATTATGGGTAGTCATCAAATAGTTAACCATTTTCACTGTTTCTTTTGACCCAACTGAACTCTGTTATAAGAAATAAGTTTCATATGAAAACACATCCGATTCGAGCATGGTTGAGTGATTTCTCGGATGCACTCAGTATTAAGTACAGTTGCGAGATGACTGGAAAACTCATAATCTGCGGTAAAAACGTTTACGTGAAGTATCGATGCGAGAAAAAGATGTAATTTTTTTTCCAGTCATGAGTTAATTCAACTTCTATTTTTCTGCTAAGTAGTTCCAAGTTTGCTTCAACTTCAAAAACGTGTTTACACTTTTTTTTCTTTTCAAAGAAACATGTTGATCCTTTAAATTGAAATATAATATATATATATATATATATATATATATATATATATATAGGTGGGTAAAATGCTTTCAAAAGAGTAAGATTCTTATTTTTGACTTTTAAAAGTTTTCTGTTAGTTTTATAAATCTTGTACCGTAAAAAATAATTGCATTTTGAATGTCCATTACCATCTTGTTGCTAAAGCATACAAGTTTCCGAAATACAAAAACGACGCCAACTTTTAACAAAAATAATCAAAACGAATGGTAACTCGATAAAAAAAAAAAAAATTTAAATTAGTATAGATTTTTCTAATTGTGCATCTTTTTTTGCTGATTTTTTTCTAGCATTGTGAAAGTTCGATATTAAGATTCTTGAAATATTTGCAGACAAAGTCTCAAAGATTTTAAATACAGTTTTTTCAAAAAAAAAAAAATCTATTGTAAAGTTTCCTTCATAATTAATTGCTTTAAGGGAAATAAAATATAGAAGGATTCTCTCTCTCTCTCCCAACACACATTAGCTGTGTCCAACTACATATTTCCAAATACAATATACTATAAGTAATGGGGTTTATTTTTACTTTTTCATTATGAATTTTTAAAAAGAAAGATATTCAAGAAGAAAGTGTTTTTATGATCAAATTATGTTAATTTTTTTTTAAATTAAATGAATGTTATTTTTATCGATTATGGAGAATTCCACGTGGACATTCGAATCCACAAGAAAGAGAGAAAAAAAGTGTTTTAAAACCAAAATTTTGTAAATTTAACCTCGTAGTATTTTTTATTGTTTATAGAGAATTCCGTGCTGACATTCGAATCCATAAGAAGAAAAATGTTTTCTTAAGTCAAAACTTTAATTTAAACGAGCAGTATTTTTATCGTATGTGAATAATTTCACGTTGGCATTTGAATCCGTATTATTAAGAAAATGTATTTTATAATCAGAATTTTATATTAAATTAACTATATTTGTATTGCTAATGGAGATCTCAAAGCAGACCGTGATGTTGCAAAAGACCTTACATGAAATTGTTTACTTTTTCAATTAGTTGATGTAGTTATTAACATATCCTGTCTTAAAAAAATCCAGAGCCTTCAACGATAAAGACAACGAATACACTTTAATGTAAAGCTCCATTTTTTTACTCATCTGTTTAATGAATTGAAAAGTAACGAGTTTCTAATTGATTCTTTAGATCGAAATCGAGATTTTTCAGAAGCCGTTGACAATAGACAGTTGTTTTTGAACCCCCAAATGTGAAATAAATAAAAGAAAAGAGAGTTGCAAGCGGAACGAATTGAGTTGTGATCACTCTAAATACAAATGTGCTGCACTGGGACCCGCAGTCATTACTATTCGAGTTCAGTGACTCGACCAATTACACCCCAAGGCTAAGCAGAATCCTGTCCCACTGTTTTGGCATTTTATCGCTACCGACTTCGTGAATATGGATAGTTTCCTTTGGACTCGTGGCATCGGTAATTAGGAACTCTCTTCCGAAAGTAGAACGGTGGAATGTCTGTCTGGTTGTAAAATAAACGCCATTTTCAAATATAATTTGTTGCTGCAATATATAAATGGGTAGAATTTTCGCTGTCTCAATCATGTAAATATTTTGAATTTCTAGATGGCTGTGATTATCTGATCATTTAAAGCAAGAGTATCAAACTCTTATCCAACTATTTCTTACGTATAAAAGTCACGTGGGCCATACTGTATGTATTCACGAAGGTATTCTTTGTTTTATTCGTTCACCTTCATAGCATATTCCTTGTTATTTTTTTTATTTGAATCATAGTCCTTATGTTATACATAGTGGCTCTAATGTAGTTTAACTTCGGTAAGCTAATTTCATTATTGCATATCAAGTCACAGCAAAAATACTCCCCAATTCCTATTTTTCTTGGAAATACCGTTGTTCGTCTTCAGTTTTTCGTTTAGTTTTACTGTTACCTGGCTTCAGTAAAAACATTTTAAATCGTTAACACAAAATATTTTTGTAACTAAAAATCATTATTTTTTCTTTTGGAATATTAAATTAACAAACTCGGAAAACAGTAAAAAAAATAATAAATAAATAAATAACGAGCGTAATGTAAATAAACTTATTTTTCTTGTTCTCTGCAAACGGAGAATATTTAACATTAGGCACACCAAGCAAGACGAAGTAGAAGATAAAAGGTATAGTATTATAGGCTGCTGTAAAATATAATCTGCTGTCGGTTGTAATATACATAGGTTTCTTTTATGGGAGAGGGGAGGAATCATATTTTAAAAAGACACATAGAACGTATGTTAAAAATTAAAAATTTAAGCTTTTTTTTTCTTTCCGTCTAATGCGGGGTTGATATTCTCCTTGTGTATTCCACTGGCTGTTGGCAGGAGAAATGGACATTTATTAAACAAGAGACTAGTAGTATAATTATACATAATCAAAAACTAAACTAAGCAACTATATTTAGTAAAATTTTGTTATATGCTGTTATATTGACTTGGCCGCAAAGATAAACATTGCGGGCCGATAATTTGAGATAATTGGTCTAAAGCAAGTTTTTACAATGATAATAAAGTTTCGTAATTATAAAAATATTTATTACTATTTTTAAATTACTAATATTCGTGGTCTGATAATTGAATACCATCGTTACTTTTCTTATGATAGGATGAGTGAAATAATTCTTTTTGAAAAATTCGCAAGGAAGGTATTTTGAAAATGTATTTAATTTTTACAAATTTTCAAACGTATGTAACTTATTAACCTTTTCCGTAAATGACACTTATGCACATTTATCTAGATAAAATTACAGGTTGTTTCTTGTCACTGTTTTTAATATTCTTAATTTGAATTCTTTTAATACTTATTGATATTACGGTACTTGATTTTTCATTGATCCTCTATCATGCGGCTTAGTTACAGGTATTCATGAAATAATAAGAATGAACAATGAAACGAGATATATATAGAATAATGTTTTATATAATTTCGCTTGAAGCTTTAATCTTTTTTTTTTTTCTTTCGTACATTTCATTTTTATGTTTGGGACATGCAAAGAATATAACTTGAACTGAATTCTGAGTCTGGTTCTTCTTTATATCTTCCACCGCCGAATTCGTGAGACGATTTAACAAAATTTTCAAAATTCCTTTAGTTTTTTTTTTTTTTTTTTTTTTTCCTTTCTTTCTTTCTGAGGCAACGATATTTGTAGCTCGAATTTAATAAAGAGCCATGACGAATTCCTAGAACTAATTTGTTTAGTGCAAATATCTGTATCATTATCTAAATAAACAGACAAAAATGTGAAGATAACAGTCGCATTTTTTTAAAGAAACTCTGTTTTAACTTTAAAAATCGATGAAGTTTTAATTTTAAAAAAAATCGATGAAGTTTTAATTTTAAAAAAATCGATTAAATACGTTTGAATTCTTAATAAATTAAAATTTGTAAATGTAGTTTATTTACGTGGGAAAAAAAGATTTATATACTTTTATGAAACAAAGTATAAATGTTTATCGCTATTTAAAAAAATCGTTAAGTTGCAAACTTAATTCCTGATAATTTTATTTGTAGTATTAATAACGGAAGAGAGAAAAACCTTGCATTTCTCATATTATTAAAAGGACTTAAGATTTTCAAACTGTACGAATTTGAGAGAAGTTATTTGGCATATTTTTGTTGCCATTTCTTAAAAATAAAAGGCTGTTTTGCAGCTCTAATTTTAAAAGATATTTCTTAATAAAGCTTTTAAGCATCTGAAATGAAGCGAAACGAAGATTTGAGATGTAGTAAAAAATAAGTTCGTGGAAGAGAAATTCCGAATAACCAGCTGGGTATCGAAAGGAAGCGTATTTTGTCTACAATTGACCTATTTTAATGCTTGTGCTTACATTTTAAAACCATCTGGTTGTGATGTCGATGTTAAATAATGTTCTTTTTAGGCAGTTGATAAATTATTTCGGGACTGCTATTATTATTGTCTTGAAATATTTTAACAAGTATATCTGCTCATTAAAAATAATAAAAGTTTAGACTGAAGCTTGAACGCTTTTATTGCGTAGTAAATTCTCGTTAGGACTTATTCTAATTATTCTAGGAATTACATTTTTTTTATATTGTGGAGAATACGAAATATACCATTAGTTTTGAAATTTTATCTTCTGAGAATAAAGTTCACATACGGCATCATTACAAGATAGAAATATGAACACATACTTTTTATTTTGCCATGAGCAAATTATTTTTTGTAGCTTTGGATTTCTTGTTAATGATGTGTTTTTTAGTGAGTTGATGATTTCAATCCGCTGTTTAGAAAGCAGAGATGTGTGAATTCGGCATTCGATTGCATCGGATACCTTTTTTCGGCTTAATTTTTTTAAAGTGTTCGAACTTTGAAATGTTCTTGTCTACTTTTTGTATCGACTTCATTATTTGAAAAAGCTAAATATTGCTGGTCCATCGCCGAGAGTTGATTGTGCTGTTTTTATGCGGTTTCATTCTAGATTTAAACTAGTAGGTGGCCTCATTTGAGTTTTCCGACTTTTCTCTTAGTATCTCAGGAATGTTGTCCAGTTTCCAGTAATAAATCTTCTGGAATGGCAGTTCCTTCTCTTCACGCATTTACTCCAAGAATATCTCTTAGAGGGTTTGCAAATGAAATTTATTGGTACAACCGTATTTATATCACTTTATTTCTATGCCAAAAGAAAAGAAAGAAAATACACATTCACACTTGAAAATTATAAAACAAAATCGGCAACATTTATTTGGTTTAGTATTAAATATGTACTACTATATATACTACAATCAGAACCTTTTTTTTTTCAGTTAAGTAAAATAAAAGCTTTTTGTTGTTGTAGCAGCATAGGTGTTTCTAGATAGAACTTGATGAGCTATGTAATAAGGCTGCGTGGAATCAGTGTCGAGGAACAGTTATTTTCTTTAAATTGACTTTCTCTTAAAAAAAACCATTGGGAATGTAAAACCTGTAGGTTAATGTTCCTAGGTACCTCGAGTTGTTAATTTAATCAAGATTTTTGAGGATTGTTCTAAAAAGTTAAACTAGTGTTATTTAAAGCACTAGATATAAGATAGATTAAAGCACTGTCTAGATATTTATCAGTAAGAATAATTTGGTACATCTGATATAATATATTTTTTAAAGAATATTTTTGAGCTGTTTTGTTCTTATTTTAAATCTAATTTTCATTTGATTTTCTTCATTATTGAAAGTTGCTCATGCTCTCGAAAGGTTTTTATTATATCAAATTGATGCGAACGTTTTATTGGAATAAGTGAAGGAAAACCTTTACTTTTTTTTCCATATTTAGCTCAGAATTTAAAAGTAAATATTGATAAACAATTAGTCGAAAGGATTTGGCTGCGAATTTTTTTTCCCTTGACTCTGAATCAAATACTTGTATTTTTCTTCCTTTTGAAACTTTCTTATTTATTATTTATAGTCAGAAAATAGATCATTGCAATATACTTTCTCGCTTTTTTTAGATTGCTTGTCTACTAAGAATAGTATATCATAGAAATTTTATCGAACTGACATTTCATATGATATAAGCGTTTGAATAATATATCTAAAAAATTGTACTTAAATTTTGATGGCTATATCTAGAAACTCAAAAAGTACGACCAGAAAGCATTATATAGTTGTTTTGCGGGGGCCCGTTCTACCCTGTACGTCATTTGAATTTTTTCTTGCGCCCTGTATGCCTTTTGCTTAATATGTTACTGAAACCCTTTTTTTTAATCAAATATGTTCATTATAGAACACAATTGTGTTATTTTACGAAACAAACTACTTTTTTTTTCTCAACTTTTGCGCCGTTCCTTTTTTCAGACATAAAAAAGAAATACTATTCCAAACTATAATTCTCTAGATGACCAATTTTTTTTATTTTGATTTCAATCGTAGCTATGGCAACTAAAGTTACAAATGCGATCTAAAAACAAGATTGCTATAACGTATTCGACAATCTAGAGTTCCAAACTTAATTCTGAAGTGTCAAATCTCGAACTTGTGGAGTAATAGAAATCATTGCATGTTTATAGTTTTAATAATAAACTTAAATCAAACGAAGGGTTATCTTAGGCCCGAAAAGAATAGTGAAATTTGACAAAGAGGTATTTTGTTTTTCCTCTTCTGAAAGTCTGGAAAAAATTTTGATGAAATTATTATAAATACTAATAAGATTACGAGAAAAACCTAGAAATTAGAGGGCAATTACAGCGGGTCATTCTGCTTTGACATTGCGATGAGATTATCTGCCGTGACTTGTAGACATATTTCATACCAATGTATTTTTGTGTAGATGTCATGAGACAAACTATGAGATTAAAATGATTTCAAAGAAAATGTGTTTTTTTTTAAGTAAGCCATGTATTATTCCAAAAAGTATATTTATTAAAAGAGTAGACGAATTAATATATCGATATTAGAATTGACTTCCCTGTTCACAAAAGACTTCGTTATTATATCGTTCTGTAGTTTTTAAAGCATCTTTTTAAATAACATGTTGGGTTGCACCATGCTCTCGAATTCAGTGAGGTTCAATCCTTCATTTTGATCGTTGTAATTCATCATCATAAGAATCACAGTTTTGAAATTTTAGTTGTACCTTCGATGCAACAATAATGTCTGACTTACTCTTAGATATTTTCTTGGAACATTTGTGCTCTTTAGCTACTAATTACAGTGAAAGATAATTGAATGCTTTGTGAGAAATAGTATTATTCCTGCCAACAAACTGCAAATGCTTTCTATTTGAGAAGTAATATCTCACTTGCACTGTTTTTTCCAAACCCATTTTCGTGGTTATTTCGGTTTCCCCCAGTGGCAATAGCCGTTCTTCGAAATTCTAGTTTTGCTGCCAGCAACCTTCTCTAAAAAAAATAATTTTTTCTCTCTCTTTACCTCGACCTTTCCGAGTCCTTGCCGAAAGGGAATAAAGATGTTCTTTGAAAATATGAGTTTCGTTTTTGACCCTGGCTCTCTTCAATAGCTTGTCGAACAGCAACCCTACACGCGTTTGATTATCAGGTTCCTGTCCTCCTTTCATACGATGGTTCCTAATTAGACCGAGTTAATTCGTAATAGTTTCTTCTTTGGGGTATTTCTGGCTTGGCGTAGATCGCCGTCGGCAATCGCCAAGCCGGCGATTTTGTTTTGCTGTTGTATAATTGAAAGGGTCAATGTTTACGAACATTTGGGAAGTAGGTGATGATGAAGGGGAAAGTGTCGATGGAAGGACTAATTCTGGGACACTTACTTTTAGGTCATGGGAGTAAAGTGGTTGAAGGATATATTGATAAAGATGCTGGTAGTTGAGTGTTGACACTTTGTGTCTGTACATTAACCTTGATTTCGATTTTTTTTTTAAATTTTATTTTGAAAAAGTGTTTTCCAGAGTACAGGATAAATATATTTTGAGTCATTTCAAAAGGTTATTAATGATCTTTTTGTCAAAGCCATTTGTTTTAGAAAATCAGCAATGATCTAAAAAACTTGTATTATCATTTTTTGCACGTGTAAACTAAATATACTATAATCCAAATGATTTAGGTTTTTTTTTATCATTAAATTCTTTGATTGTGATTTTAAAAATTTGTAATTATAGCTTTACTAATTATTGTTAGACTCAGATCAAAGAATTTAAAAAAAAGAAAAAACTATAATTTTAAAATACGGGATAGAAATCTTATTATAGAATTTCAGATCATTTTACTTGCGATTCTTCTGACTTGTTTCATATATATTTTTCGTAATTTGACAAAATCGACGCTTGCAATTAAAAAATACATTTCATCTTAAATCCTGTAAAACATCTTTTACTGCATACGTTGTACACTTGTGGGGGAAATTGGTGTAAGGGGGTAACCGTTTAAAGTTTTCCTGTAAAATTGCATATTCCATTACTGTGTTTTTGTAAGTTTGAAC
The DNA here is from genome assembly GCA_019974015.1 of Nephila pilipes. Classification (NCBI taxonomy): domain Eukaryota; kingdom Metazoa; phylum Arthropoda; class Arachnida; order Araneae; family Nephilidae; genus Nephila; species Nephila pilipes. Next base: position 436,226 of record BMAW01013335.1, read on the forward strand.
TTCATGAAAAAGATATATTTTTTTTATTTGAACATTTGGGTTATAAGTGTGTTAGATGCATGTATTTTTTTTTTTTTTGGAAAAAATGCCTATTTACTTATTGTTTTTCATGTTTTAAAAAGTTTTAGTACAAGAAAATTCACCATGTTCATATGTGGGGGGAAAAATCTAGTTATTACGGCCAGAAATTATGACGTTCATAACATATATAAAAAAAATTTGAAGGGAAAGGGATATTGATTTTAAAACCTCCAATATTTACACTGTTCATGATGGGGACAATCGAATTTTTTTTTAAAGATCCACAATTCTCGAAAGTTCGGTTCTTTAACCGATAAAACATTGCAGGAGGTTATCTCTCAACCATTCAAAAATTTTATCTCTCAGACTAATCTTCATTGTGCTCAGATAAGATTTGTGACATAAAATGATCCAAGCAACCTGACTGATTTATTTATCAACGGTCTATTGGCTGGTGGATCATGAGTTCAAGACACGATTTCAGCTCAGACCGTCGTTAGATCTAATTGGGTATCAAAGTCCTCGCGTAGATGTAGGAAAGTGAAGCTGAAATGGCGTCAATATGTTATGGTGTTTTGTATATCCTTCAAAATTTCGGAATTTATTGGAATTAGCCCTTTGTTTTGAGTTCTAATACTCGCTTGTTAAAATAGTTCTCTTTGCAAATATCGACGACAAAGCTACTTCTAACAGTAGAATAAAAATTTCTTCTTACCTTGTCTTGGAAGTTAGCCGAGGGTCTTGTAGTTGTAATCAATTAATCAGTCTAATGCGAAATAAGTAGAACAACAACTTTATTACACAGTTGTAACATTGAAAAGCTTCTGAAATATTTGCAGATCCATTTTATAAAACAACTTACAGTTCTCTTGAAGTTTGTTCATTTTAAAGATTCGAAGTTCTTTGTGCCTGTTCTCATAATTTCTTCTGCTTTTAATCATCTAATCTATTCAACTGCTCCAGAATTCCAAATTTCCCTCTAAAATTAGAGAGAAGAACCCCGTATAGTTAAATGTCATTCTCTTACGGTCCGTGTGCCTTTAACTACATGTTTCCTTCGAAAAGTATAACAAATGCTGTTTCCAATATGTTCTCGAACGTATGAATGAAACAAAATATAATTCAGTTACATCTAGCTTTGTCATACGTTATAAAACGCTCTGCTTTACTGAGAAAAATCTTTAAACGTTGGGAAGAGTTATTATAACTTGAAAAATACGTGCGAATAAAACATCCCCCCCCCTCCTCATTTTTAAATAAGTGCCGTGATTCCAGCTCGTATAGGCGTGATTCAGAAATGGAGAGATTTCAGGTTCTTTGCTGGATACCATCCAAAATTGTCGAGTGAAATAATGACACCTGCTGTTTGTTAAATCTAACAGGATTTTTATTGTCCTTATTGTTAAATAGAAGCTTAGTGTGTGTCGTCCAGGTATATATATCTAAAAAATTATGAAATTATTTGCCATAGTATACAATGTAACTTTTTAATGCTTTATTAATATTATAGTATTATATTAATATAGCATCATATATTTAATACCTAAAAAAAGGAGAGGAGACATATTTTAGTGTATAATAAAACATATGTTGTAAATGGATTGTGTAAAGATGTAGACTTTTCTAGAAGGAAATCTGGTTTAAAATTATTGTAAAAAGTTAAAACTTAATTTTTTTGTTTTTTAAATAGTTATTTTAAAAATTAAATTTCACACAGTTAAAAAGTCGATTATCTATGAAATCACTTTGCCGAAATGTAAAGCGTATACTTCGTCATGTTATTTAAATTATTAAGTCATAAACATCAATATTCATTAATGTGAAGCTCTTGCAAAAATGTTACGACTGACATATCGTCGCACTTTGTAATGGTATTTCTGACTTCAACATTCGTTTTAATAATCCGAAAGTTTTCCTTAATTTATTAGGGAAACAGCTGTTGCAATGTGTGTGGCATGCCAGAAAACGGCACCTGTCTACCATTGTTGTCTATTTCGTAACTATTTTTTTCCTCGCACTGGTGCAACTTTCCTTCTTACTGTATTGTTGCTGTTTTCTGCCTTTTTTTCCCCTTCTATTTGCATTTGTGACATTGGGGCAGTTTTCCGGTTACGAAGAAGGAAAGTTAATCCCCTATAATACTACAGGAAAAATTGGCGGAATTTCTTTATTCCCCTTTTTTTTCTTAAAGTTATTTTTTGAATCAAAATTGTGATAATCGATTATGATGTAGCTAATCAGAGAATAATTTTAAAATAGGCGTGCGGGTATTTTTTTTTTTTTTTTTTGCGTCTTATTAATATGGTTTATCATCTAAATATATATATTTAGAGTAATTCCTATTCCATTTTGGTATATTTTTGTGGCTATTTTTTATTAACAAGCTTTTAATCAAAATTTTTGTGTAATTTAACTTGATCGAGAACTAGTGCAAAAACAAATTAAAAAAAGACAAAATTTAGAAAAGGATATTTGTCCAAAAAAAATCATTTGATTTAGAATTAAATTTTGAAGTATTTAAATGAATATTTATATTTTTTAGCTCAAAAATTATTTTAAAACCATTCCAACTAATTTGCTTTAAATGATAAACACATATCTAAGCAAAAAGATAACCAGGTGTTACGTTTAGATTATTTAGCTGGTAAAATGATCCGTCCCATTGTATGGAATGAACAGGTAACTTTACTATTTTATATATATGTATCGATTCAAAGCTCAATTAAAATGAGATTATAACCGTATTATTAAAATTTCAGGCATTGCATTGGTTTTTACTGAAAAGTCATTTCTGTGATGCGGTTTTTTTTTATTATTATTATTTTATTTCTTGTGTATTTTCAGTTTCTTGCAATATAACTTCTTTGTGTCCAAAAAAATAAATTAAAGAATAGAGGTCCTTTAAAATATTTCGATAATTAAGAAATTCGTGCCTTTTTAATGTGGTTTAAAAGGACGAACTTGATTTAAAAACCTTTCGGATTTGGTTGAAACTTTCAAACCATTTGATTCAGGAATTTCTGACAATGAATTTACTCATGCAGAGGAAAACTTCACTTCTCGGTTTCGGATCCGTGACATATTGCCATGTCGCGTGAAAGCGTGATTTTCGCACGTGCTACTCACGCCTGTCGAAATCGTCTGCTCACGCCCCTTTGTCACCTTTTGTTCACACGCACGTGTTGTTTCTGCCTTTTAGAACGTTCTTTACGATCCAAGCCGCTTTCAATCAAAACGGAATATTTATACGCATGTTTTCGAACGCGGATAGATCGCACCGATAAAAAGAGATTTAAGGTTGTTTTTTAGAAGTGGGGGGGAGAGGGGAGATCGAAACATATTGCGAAAATCGCTTTGATATTCCCCCTCCCCTTCATTTTTGGAATTGTCAAAGAATGAACGTAAAAGAGTCAAGAATGCGATTACGATTCCCGCATTCATACAGAAAACGAGGTTGGTAGGTTAGAGCACATTTATTTATTTTACAGAATTGTCACCGGAATAGCTGTGGGTTTAAGACTCGAATGCGATTTCAAATATCGAACTCTTAGTATTACATCTTTTATTTAGATACATAATGCTTATAATTGAATGTGCTTATTATTTTGTAAAACGACGTACTGTCTCTGGACGAAAAAATAATTGTGGATTTTTATAGTACTTATTTAAAAATAAGTTGAAACTTTTATCAATTAGGATTGTTTTCATGTTAGATGATCAGAAATATGTGCGCGCGGACGTCAAATTATGAAGGGCATAACATTAATTATCATTCATGCACCTGCGATGCAAAATTAATGAATATATAAACAAAAATTAATATTTTCAACCGTATCAATCAGATGGGAAAAGAAAATAAATCTTCATGTACCTTTTCTATCACAAATTGAAGCAGTAGGCTATACCGTTTTAATTGAAAATTAGTACAATTGTAATATACAGCACAACTTTTAAAAAAAATTCTTATTTCTGTTATCCCTTTCTACATATTTTCTGAAGTGAAAACATTAATTTGGGATTTCAATAAAAAAAAAAAGTTCATTATACTAGGATGTGTTCATTTTACTTTTCTGGAATCAAACTTATTTTAAATTATTATGTTTCTTGTTTTAATAAGTAATAGTAATAGATTTTTTACTGTTCCTCCTTCATTGGATGTCAAATTAATAAATTAAACTCGCATGTTTTTTAAGCCTTAATTCAATTTTTTTTATCTATTTTACCACATCTTGACAAAAGTCCACTATATATCGAAGCATGAGAAATAACTGCTACATTAAAATTGGATTATTCTATCAAAACCAGTTCGAAAGAGTTGTCTGTTCAATCTACTTTTATGTGAATTTTCTTTCTTAAAATGGGTGAAGCATTTGAATTTTTCATCTCTTCAGACGATAAATAAATCGCAGTTATTTATTTTGCCACTCGTAGATGGAATACGGTTTTATTTATTCAAAAGTAAAATTGAATTCCATCATGATGTCCTTGGCGTTCAAGGTCACTGAATTTAATAAATAGAAAATGGAATTCAGAGTCCGATAATTCGATTTTACGAAACGTGCTCAAAATTAAACGATCATTTTCCTGAAAGTTGCGCAAAAATCAAGGTCTGTGTTGCTTTTTTTTTTTCCCCTCTTGTTCCGTCGCGTCATACTCTCGAACTTTTCCCAACGAATCGTGAAATGGCATACGCTTTAATTGCGGCTTCTGTTGACACAGCTTGGTCGCTGAATGAGTAGGATTTGCTCATGGAGGCCGAAATCGGCATGAATTTTCTATGGCGTTTCACTTTTCCATTGCAACTTTTAGAGAAGGTCCGTAAAATGTCAGATAGTCTGTATATTAATTTTTTTTAAACGTCTAAAGTAAATTTCGGAATTATGTATGATTTTTCAATTCGCAACTATGTAACTAGGTTCTGAAGCAAATTGTCAACATTTTAAAAGTTAAATAAGTTTATTGGAGACATGTGAAATTCATAACCTCTCATGACGATGTTTTTTCTGTTCATATTTATGATTTGGACTGCATTAGCTCACTGTTCACGGTCGTGAGTGCCATTATAGATGATGTTCCAGTCGAGTCCAAATTTCAAGTTCTGATTCTACGAATATAGTTAGGCAAAAATAATGGTGGCTGCTGCGCTTTAAATTCGGTGATTCTCGAAGTCCATCCCAGGCGTGATTAATTTTTGATTTGGTGACATCGCTCTTAGAAGCAACTCGAGAGCTACTGGAGATGGACCGCGTAATTTTGATCCTCGGTCGACTGACGAGGACGATATCTGAGTTGGCACTATACTTTCCAAACTTCCACACCATCCAAACGTAAGAAGTTGGAACCTCGATCGATTTAACGTCATCGGCTCCACTACACAACGGGTCTTCTGTGGCATCAGGAATGGATTCGACTACTCCACGGGAAACGAGACGCGTGTGGTGACCGGGAATGACAAAAAATTCCCACTGTAGCTACTGTATGTCGTAAGAGGTGACTAAAATGGGTACCCAGCGTCTGGGGGTACACCTAAGCACCCTGTCCCTGGGCATTATATCAGGGGAACTCAGGGACTTGCCTTCTTGAGGTAAGTACGGGCATCATGACTCCGAGGGCATCCTAGTGATCTTTTTCTTTCCCTTGGGGTTTACTGTCTTTGGTAAACACGGGTGACGCACCCCGGTTACCCTAGCGATCCTTCTCTATTTTCGACCCTACTTCTTGTCAACTAATTTGTGTCTTTTCTTCAATTTCTTCTCGTCTGGACAACAGTTAAATCTTGTTTCGCACATCATAGCTATATCTGGCTCTTGCACCAATAAACTTTACATTCATTCACACACTCATTCCACGGGAACCGATGTCGTCCATGATCTCGGGACCGTGACCACTCAGCTACCGCGGCTACTTCTGGCGTAATGGGGAACCGAGAAGAGAGATGTATTAACTGATGTGTCGCCCTCGTTATCTTATTTAAAATATGAAGTCTGTTGGGATTTGTATTAGAGCAACGTTGAGGCTGTTTTCGTAGGAAAGTAAGGTGCCTGCTAAGTTTCATCTTTTCATCGCTTGACCGGGGTAATTTAAGTGCGAAATTTATCGAGATTTGTATTAGAGCAACTCTAGAATGACATTGTCTCTCCGGCTCTGCCAATAATTCGGCGCTTTTGCCGAGACTGACAAGTTATAGAAAATTATTTTATGCTCTCTACTTTAATGGAATAGTGTAGACTATCAATTCAAAGTAGTACTTTTTTGTAGTTTCATTTAGTGTATCTGGCGTTTTGTTTGCATGTACTGTATTCAATTTTATATAAAATACATAACTTTTACTGTTTCAATATCGAATGTCTGGATTACCGAGAGAGTACTGTGCATATTGAATAATGTTAGTCTCTATAGGAAATCGGATTACAATTGTATTTTGGTTAACGGCATTCTTGATTAACAACGAAATTGCTATAACCAAACAAATGTCTTGGGTAACGATCAGGCTTTGGTTTACAACGCCGCATCGATTGTTCCATTTTGTTTCAATACCTCTAGCAGCTGTTGAGTGATTATTTAAATGATCATAATACCAATTGGTTAATCAACGTGGAACTATCATTCGTGATAGAAGCCAGAAAGTATGAGTTGATTGCAGATTAGTAGATATCTGTTGGAAATCGCGCATTGCATAACGATGATTGTCGTTAACGACGATAATCCTGGAACAGATTAACGTAGTTAACCAATGTAACACTGTATTATATTAATATTGGAGCATTTTTCTGTAGGAAAAAAAATGCGTATAGTTTATAGGTTCCCCTAGGACAACCTTATTTCAAACCATTAACATTTGTAATTGTTTTCATCACATATGCTATCAGTAAATTGATTGACTTCATGCATGTGTCCAAAACTATAAAATACTCTTATGTTACGTTTATTTTTAATAGTTCTTGTCAAACTTTGTTCACGTTATATATTTTTCCTTTGTGTTTAGTGTATAAACATGACGGGAAATAAATCTGGCGGCGATCTACTTACTTAGAACCTATCTGAATTACATTATATGCGCACGTATGTGTATATGATATTTGTAGAGTTGCGAACAATGAATCGCGTGTGATGTTTTAATAGTTCACAATACGCACAGGCCCTTGTATGAGAATGCTATTGACGCTTTTAATAATGCATATCTGATAGAAAGCGAACTCAATCGCGAATGTAAAAGTTCTTTTAAAAATTTAAGCAAGTCCGATGAAAACAAAAGTAGCGTTGAATTTTATTTTTCAAAATCATTGATTTCGAAAAAGTTTCTTCAGGGAGCACGGAAATTATTTCCAAGCGTGACTTAAGGTTGTGGAAAGTAAGGGATCTGCTTACATTAAAAATAAAATTAATATACTAACTTAATACTTGCTTCAAGTGTGCAAAATTTATTTTCTATGTGAATTATTTTTAATTGTAAGTACAGTAAGCTTTTAGTAATACTGATCACTGAAAAACTATCGACTTGCCGCCAAAATCATTTCAATTAAAATCGCTCTCTGTTAATTCACTTCGCATCTATTATTTAGAACTAAACACGTGGTTTTATTGCAGTTACTTTATATACCACGGACAATTGCGACTTGTAATGAAGGAAGGGGGAGGTTAAGTGCTATGTATGTAATATCCAATCGTCCTTGTGTACTTATCACTTCTATTACTTTCCAATGGACGCAAGAGGTGAAGGTGTCGAGAAAGTTAATCTTTGACCGACCTTGTCTGGAAATGAATCTCAAGTAAGAGTCGCATATAATTTTCCTTCAACCACCGTACTATCCAGTTTCCTCTTTGTTAGGCAGAAATCCATGTCAAACTTTCTCAACAGGAGAAAGAAAGTAATTTTAAAAAAAAATAGTCATAAATAAATAAAACGAATCGAATGCTTGAGTAATCCATCAAACCAAAGGTGAAATCGAAACTTGTGAAAGGTTTGGAATGGTGCATGCGTTCCTTGCATCCGTATCCGGGTAAATCCTGTCACGAGTGGCACGGGCAATTAGTCGCCTCGGCCTAAACAATCGGGAAAAGAGTCAGTCTGTGGTTGTAATCCATGTTGCGGTAATGTCTTTTGTGATGATATGTTTGTTTTTCGAAATGAAAAGTTTTTCAAGGTCATATCTTGAACCGATGAAGGTCGGCTCTCTTGGATAATGGGTTATGGCGGTGCTTTTGCCCATTGCATGTTGCTTTTTAAAGGAAATTGTGTGGGTTTCATTGCGCAAAGAAACGGCTGTTACGGCGCTTGAGTAATTTGTTTTTGCGTCGAAAATAACTTTCTTCGCGCTCTGAAATTGCAATTCCATTCATTCCTTTGGAAATTTAGATGTTATTCTTAAGGCTTCCGTCTGCCAGCCAATTTTGATTTCATAAATGTAATATTAACCCTGTTGAATTGCTACTATCGTCCTCAAATCTACTCTATTTTACCTATTTGAATGCAAAAAAAAGAGTGTACTCGAAAGAGCAAAAAAAAATAATGGTTTTCTAAGGAATTTCACTCATCCTCCGATTTTCATAAATATTTTTATAATTATTTTAATAACTCTCCTGAGTAATAGGGTAAAAATATAATAACGCAAAAATTTTCCCCCGGATTTTTTTTTTTTTTTTTTTCCCTCTCATTCAAATTGGTAAAATAGTCTAGATTTAAGGTAAATGTAGAAATCTATATGGTTAAACATTACGTTTCCCTAGTTGATCGTTTTACATTCAAACTTGTTAATTTTTGCAATAGAATGTTTCTTAAAACTGATTTAAAGTTTCAATTTCCTTGTATTCAGCTGGTTTGAAAGAAGCATAGTATGCAATATTACTGATGCGTTTCGAAGCTTCATAACTTTTTGTGCACTTTTTCTTTGCCATGTAACAACTAAAAAATATTTTCTTAAATATAAAGGATTAACTGTTTGTGAAGTTAAGAACATTTGTATGTTGATTCCTTATCTTTTTCATCTATCCGTGTGAATAAATCGTTGTTTGCCTTACAAAATCTGTTCTTGTCGTTTCTCGGAGTGTTCTCTTCCTTAGAACAGCAGAACTTCTCGTTTTAGTGAGACGATTTCCATTTTTAAACAAAAAACAGTTTTGATCTTAAGAACCACTTCATCCAGTAAAATATCTTACAGATGAAAATTATAATGAAAATTTTTAATGTATTTAATATTAAATATTTCATATTAGTGTTATTAATAACTAGGCTTATTGGTTTTATCAATCTGCTATTATACAACGAAATGTACTGAAGTTGAATGTTTTTTTTTTTTTTCCCAGTAATTGTTTTCGTGAATATAATCCATCAAATCCGTCCTTATTCGTCAAAAAGGTTTATAAATTTTTCCAAATTTGGAATCGATTTCAGAATAAAATTTATAAAACCATCTGGTATCTTCTACTTTTTTTTTTTTTTTTTTCCCTTTGAATTTTTGCCCTCATTTTTTTCCCACAAAAATATTCGTTACTTCTCATAACATTATTGAATTGTAGTAATTTTGGATTACACAGGAATCAATGTGTACTGAAAAAAAAATTTTTTTTTTCAACTATGAGCCGTCAAAAATACAGTTCAAATTTTGTGATGGAAATTGGATTCTATCTTGAAACTTCTCTTTTTTGTAAATGCGGTTATTTCTTTAGCATAAAAAAAAATCATTGACGGGAGATATTAAACTGAGTTTGTTCTTATTACACGAACAGTATCATAATTAGTTTCATGACAGAACATTTTCTCTGCATCAGATATATATTATCCGGTTTTCTATTCAACAATATACAGCATTTGGAACTTTTTAGTTGGGGACTCCTTTCCTCTATCTAATATATTGAAAATCAATTTCAAATACTTAGTATTGTAAAGCGAAGATATTCTGAAGACCTTTCAAATCGAAATAAACTATTCTGTAGCTCTGTTGACAGAATCTGCTTATAGTGGCGCATCGATTGTCCGAAACAGTTGGTTGCCTGGGGGGGGGTAATCGGATAACTGATTTTTTCAGATTATTGATCATTTACGCGAAAATATGAGTTGTTAGGGGAGCAATTAAGAAATAAAGAAGCAGTAATATTAAACACAAACCTGCATAGGTTACAAATTATACAGAAAACTGACTAGGCTAGTTTGAGAAGCTCAAAATGGCCAATAAAGTAGAAAAATAAGTCCGAAATTTTCTTCTGCTTTAGATCTGAAACTTTTTTTTTTTCCGCAAAATTTTCAAACTTTTTAAAGACAACATTGGACAGTTTCATTTTCTTCTTGTTGTTCTAACTACCTCATAACTGTCTAAAGGCAGTGAAAATTTCTTTCCTGGGTGACTCTTTTCTCGCTTTCGGAATTCCTACATGGGGCGCAAATTTGGATTTGAAGATCGGCTCACTGATGCTTCGGTTGATTAGTATTCGGATAATCAATTATGTGCTTTTTTTCTGTAGAATAGGTTTGATTCAGAAAGGGGGAAATATGTTAGAAATAATTGCGTCATGTTAAATACTAGTAAATAAAACTGATAATTTGATTCCCCAAAATTTTGTTCCTGTCATAAGTATGGCTTGTATCTGCGGGTCATTTTGAGTTAGCTGTAATCGTGCCCAAAAAGTGAGTGCCCTACATTCATAGATTAATAATAAAGCTACACGCGCGAACGACATCTTCCTTGGAACTCTCGTTGGAACCGGGTTAACATCCATGCTCACGCACATATATTCGTCCGATTTCTCAACAAACGATAAAAAAAAAAAAAAATCTCTTGAATTAGTGGTTTGTTATTTATTACTCAACCGTTGCTTATTTATGACGTGTCTCAGACTTTTTTTTTTTTTTTTTATCTTCCTAAAATTTTGAAACATATGCCAATTATGGCTAACAACCAATCATTCAAATTACTGGGCATGACAAATGACATTCGAATTTTGTGAAAATTCGAATGTCATTACAGAGCTTTTCTTAATGTTTCTAACGACAAAACTCTGCCTTTGTTTCTTCAGATCACGTTAAGAAGTAGACTTAAGTAGATTTGTCATCCGGCAGAATTAGGTGTAAATTACTGTTCAGTCAATGTTTTGCATTGTGTATTCAAAAGAAAAACTTGTCGAATAATGTTCATTTCACTATTAAATACTGCAAAGCTTCTCGTTTTCATGATAAAAAAAAAAGAAGTCATAACTTATTTTTAATAGGGAGATGGTCACACGACGGCGGAAAAATATAAAATGTAACGGGGCTGCATATTTCACTTTATTTATTTATTTCTAAAAAAATATCGCATTTCGTACTCAAATTAATAAGTTTGAGTAGAAAATGCATCTTTTTTACGAAAATTGATCTGCGGGGAATTACAAATATATTATAAATGGTTTATTTTATACGAATTTGTCTTTTCTGAATATATGTCGTAAGCTCAACATCTGTTAAAATCAGTTATTATGTTTGTGATTAGTATATTTAATATTTCCTTCTAATATATGCTGTACAACGCTTGGAAGAAGTGTGTATCTGCAACATTTTTTTCTAATGACTCTCGTATCTTTATGTGTTTGTATTTTTTTAACTTATGTGGTATATGTCCGTTCCGACTTTTATTCATTTTATGGTAAAAGAAAAAGTTTTTTTTTTTTAAAAAAAAAAAAAAAATATTTGATTAATAGACAAAACAATTGATCTTTTTAGAAGGGGGTGCGTAAGGAAGTCATACTTAAAGTCACTTTTAAATATATTTCTTTTCCTGAAATCATCCCATTTTTTAAATTAAACTCTTGTTAGTTATTTATATTAAATAAATGTGAATGTAAAATCCTTTTCTGAGTTCCACATCTTTAATGTCGTTGAAGATACGAATTCTGAGTTATAAGTTTTCTTAGATATTCAGAGAGACGTGAACTCTCGTCTTTGACGCTGTATGAAAATGTCGACAGACAAAACCGAGGTTTTCATTTCTTCTTTAGGTATTTTTTGAGTTTGGTTGCCTTGGGCAAGCTTATCAGATTTTTCTCCAAGACCTGTTTCGACATTTTTTTTTTTTTTTTTACGTGTTCGACATGACGTGAAATAATGACGAGGTTCTCTGAGAAGGAGAAAAGCTGCGAAAAATGTGACCTTTGAACCTGGAGGGGATTTTGAGGGAACAGTTCTCTATTCGACTTAAATATTTGCTAATCTAACCAAAAAAAATTTGTGACCTGTATTAAATGCTGAGTGCGAAAGCTTCTTGTTTCGAAATCAAGCCTATTTGGCAGTTGGCCTTTCCGGCGTTAGTGAATTAGTTGCACCGCCATTGTCAAGAATATAATATTTTTAAGTCCTGAGGTGCCCCCCCCCCTTATGTGATTGCAAATGAGTTTCATTAAAAAAAAATGTATATCTAAATTTTCCAGAAATATTTTTTTTTTCTGAACTTTTATTCACCGTTCGCCTGAATTGGGAGGGGGGACATACCAGCTCACATGTATCGTCCTCGTCACTTGATCGAGGTTCAAAATTACGAGTTCCGTCGCCAATAGCCCTCGTGTTGCTTGTAATGCGACGTTAATAAAAAACTAAACTAATCACTATCTGTACTATCAATCATTTCGTCAATATCACTTTTCAGAAAAACTTTCATCTTAACTTTAATTATTATCACTGACTTCTGTATCAACCTTCCTTGGTTTGTTGTACTAATTTTATTTGCATAGTGTGTGTGAACTTCTCTATCAACTTTGATACAGTATATTTAAACATTCCTTAAATAAAAAGAAATTGTGAAGTGAAATGAAAATCTCATTTAGCATTATGTTGCAGGAGACGAAATATGGAACACATTTTGAACCAGAAAAAAAAAAATGGATTAATTCAAATAGAAATTCGAAGTATAATTAAAATAACGAAGTCAAAATATATTAATGTTGGAGCACTTTTCTTTCTAAAAAAATGTTCTGATTTTTGATTTCTGTTCTTTAACATTATGCGAAGACAACCCAAACTGCTCAACTATTCAAATTTCTTTTAGATGTGTGATAAATTGTACAATGTTCATCATACCGACAGCATTTGTAATATTGCTAGATGATAAATTGGGAGTTTTACTTCTGGAAAGCGACGGAACACTTTTCTGACCAATACCATAGATATATATAATTATTAGGAGGCCTTCCAACCTTTTTAAATTTTATAAGGCTGAACAAAGAAATTTTATTTACTACACATCATCTCGTCCATGATTTCTTGGGGACTTTCGGTTTCGTAACTTTCGATTAGATCGTATGGAATAAACCACAACAACATGTTCGTCTTTGTAATAATGCTAATTTTAATGTCGATCTTACGAGAAACTGTGGACTTGTTGACCAAAACGATTGTACTTTATCCAACTTCATGTTAGATATAGACTTCTCTTTTGTTTACTGTTAATAAATAGCTGCTTTGTGTTGGCTTATGTTAACACGGATTGCATCTCTGAAATACGTTCGGCTGCTGATGAATGAAAATCCCTTGCACAAAACATGTCATAAACATAGCTAAGTGTCACCCATTTGCATTTTATTTCATAGACGATGCGATCTTATTAAAGAAAAGGACTGGGATTTCCTTCAGAAGAGCGGCCAACTGCCGAGACGTGTTGTTCTGCGGAAGAGCGCCTCGCTTTGCACACAATGGGCAATTTGCATGTGCCGGGCCTCCGCCTCTCTGAGACCTTGACCCATCTCTTCTGCGTATCTGGAGGGGAATGACCACGCTCTCTGCAGATCGGGAATTCTGGAACTATCTTGTTGAGTAATGTCGTCGTGTTCCGATAAAAAAAAAAAAAAAGTGGAAAATATTTATCCAATATTTTGAAAAAAATTTCCGATCTTATTTTCTGCAAAACTGAAGTTCTAAAACATCCCATAATCGTTCTCTGTTCAATCTACAAATGCTGCTTGCTTTTAAGTTAAGTGACAAAATTCTTCGAGAGAATTCATTAGTTTTTGTTTTTTGACGAAACAAAGGGTACTAGCACGAAATTTTTGCTCTGCTTGATCAAAAATCATGCGATGCACAAATTAAACGATAAAATAAAGTAGTTTTGTTTTTAATTAAAATTTTTAAATTTTCGAAACTAAATGTGATGACAACTTGAGTTTCACTATTGGAACTCTTAATAAAATCAATTGAATTCGTGATTTGCGGCCTGTATTATGCTGCCTCTCTGCGGCGATGTTTCAAACGATCCACGTGTTTTAATCCTAGGTCCAATAAATAAATAAAAACATGAAGGCTGAAAGTCATCTCTTTGGTATGATGCGAATGCTTAAGAGAATAGGGTGCAAGTTTAGGTATCGTCCTCGTTGCTTGACCATGAGTTTAAAATTACAAGGTTTGTCATTAGCAGGGAGGCTGGTTTGTAGCTCTAAACCTTTTTTGGTGACCTCGGTTCCTTTCCTTTGGGTATTCCGCTAAAATATTGCTTCTTAGTGCGACTTAAATAATCAGTTAATTACGGTGTGAATTATGGTTCCAGATTATAAACGAGTGAGGTTCCAGTTGAAATGTTTTTTTTTTCCTCTAACCACATACATATACTATAATTCAAATTTTTTAAATCTGATGTCAGCAGTCCTTTATTGAACTGTAATGTCATGTGAATCAAAACAAATCAATCAAATGCTTTCGAACTCCCTTTAATACTAGCTTGTACTTCAGAATGGTCGATAATAATTAAATTAAATAATTTCTCATCAATAGTAATTTTTTAAAAAATAATTGCTACTGTGACAGCTGTACAATGACTTAATTTTAAAAGAAATAAGCTCGTGATTTAGAATACAGCATCTTTCTTTTTTTTTTTTTTTTTTTTGCCCCTAAATCGTTTCTCGGGATTTGAACCCATATTGTTGTTTATATCTTATGGCTATTCTTAATTGGGTGATTACACTTAAATCTATCTTCGAGAATAGCTTGAAAAAAACTTTTGACAAGGTTACTTCTGCTATAAAATTGCCCCATCTACGTCCGCTCTGGCTGAATGACATTTTTTTTTCAGTGACTGAAACTGAAATCGTATTTACTCATAATGAATTGGTAAACACGGGTGACGCACTCCCAGGATACTCTAGTGATCCTTCTCTATTTTCGACTCTCCTTCTTGTCAACCACTTTTACCTTTTTTCACCACGTCTAGACCACAGTTTAATCTTGTTTGGCGCAGCATAGCCATATCTGGCTCTTGCGCCAATAAACTTTACATTCACTCACTCACTTACTGTTAATGAATCATAATTTTATTTTGCTTATCAAAACAGTAGCTAACAATACCCGAAATTGAATTTATTTCTGTTCTCTACATACCTTAGAATGGCTTTGTTGCGAGGTACAAGCACTCCATACCAATAATCAGCAGTACTACATTCGAAATAACTAAACCCTTTTTTCAACATTGTAGAGTCTTGCTTATCCGTCATAAATGGAGCAACAGAAAGTCAGGTAAACGAAAATGTCTGTAGGGGGATGTTTGAAAAAAGCCTATTAAACGTCAAACTGTAATAATTTTACACACTACGAACCTAACAATCATGTATTGCAACAAAACAACTGAAAAATTTGATTTGAGCTTCGGTGGAGTTGGGAGCAACAAACGCACTCTGTTCGTGTTGCCGATTGATAAGTTTATTATTATTATTACTGTGAGACATCAGATATTTCGAATGTCGGATAAATGAGACTCTACTGTATGTTGTTAACACTTTAACGCTCTATCAGGAAACGCAAAAATATTTTTAAATTAGAAAGAAAAGAAAAAGTACGGAAATCCTGTCTTGGGTGTACATTAGACTTTCAATAATGGTAAATTAAACGATTAACATCGATGGTAAAACTATTTTAAAAATTATAATTGCTGCTCTTTAACATAGTTGCACAATACTTACTTTAAAAAAAGGCGCTTTTTAATAAGGTTTTTAACACTGCTGCGCTAAGGAAACTCATAATTATAGCCTGGCTTTCTTTTTAATTGGGTTGATGCAGTCGCTTCCCCGTATGGCATTAACTACCAGTTGTGGCCAAACTACTGGAAATAGATCAGCTGTGGCTTGTGTGTGATCGAAGACCGATGTAGATTGATCACTTTTCCCTGGAATGCTGTGATAAGTAAAAAATAATCTTGGTAGTGATTTCCTTGACTTAACGAGGTTGATTAGCAGGGTCATTGAATTGATGTGCTGAATATTAATTGGTACGTTAACTATTAAATATACAATGTGCCATTAACAGTTAGTTATCTAATTTGTAAATGTTCTAGTAATCGAGTTTATATCCGTATGAGAGCAACGCTTGTCACTTCCCCTCGTGTAGTAGAAAACAATGCACTCCTTGTATATCGATAATGGTAAACGTGCAATAATCACAAAAATTTAAGAAAAATTGTCAGAATCATTTAATCGAAGATTTTAGTTTCATTTATCATCCTTGCATTTAGTTTCGTTTAAATTTTGACCCTGTGCATTGACACTCCTTAATTAAAGTACTGCTTTCATCAAAGATTATTTTGCAGAATTGTGGAAACTGATGCATTTTAAATGAAAATAAGTCGTATATTTTCTAGCATTGTGTGGAAGTTATGTGGTGGAGGTTCCGTCTTTAGTGTCATCGTCGTCTGTAAATCGCAGTTCAAAATTACGTGGACCATCACTAATGATCTTCATGTAAGTTTTGTTCGACGTTAATCCAAACTAATTCTTACAATTGAACTTAACAGTATTCGAGTGTGGTTACCCATGTTAGGAAAGAGAAATTGTGTAATTCTCTGTAGGATTGTTCAGCCATGGTTTTTCTTTTTCCTATCAACTCCCTGAGTGTGATGCCTTTCGTACCTCCAAAAAATCGTCTTATAATTTTTCCAGCCGATGATACCCTCTTCTTTGGAGCAGATTCAGTGGAATCTGTTTTGGATTATGTTATGGAATCAGCCCATTGTTTTGATTATTACTTCATTTCTGGTACATAATGATGGATCCAACTCTTATCGACGGTGACAACTCGACGCAGTCGTAATCAAAAATTGATTTTGTCAGTAAATAGTTACCCAATCGAAATTATCCTCTAAATCAAGGTTAAATTTATTTTGGTGCCGTTTAACAGATGATAGTATCAACTTCCCTTATAACGACACTTGGTAACCTAGGTATTTTTTGGACCACCTTCGTATGGCAAAAATCAGCCTTCCAACTTGTAATTAGTTCATTATTAAGCTGCAATAGTACTAGCAATCGTTCTATGAACGCAAATTTTAATGGTCAATAAAAACTTTTGAATCAGAAGTTACATACAGTTATATGTATTTTTATATAATGAATCTTTTTATTCATACAAATTGTCAAAAAATACATGCCTCTCATTTTAAACTTGCTTCTGCGTTATCGTTTCACTTCATAATTGTATAAATTATTGAATCTTCTGTGCTAATATTTTTTTTCACTGTCAGATTAGAGATTAGCTATTAAACGCAGAACTTTTACATTATTAAATATTTGATTTTCTTTACTTGCCTTCAGCAGAGTTCTTTTGTATCTTCTAAGTCAATATAATTTGCAATGGCTCATTGGTTTTATTGTTTAGCAAATAATTGCATTGGTCATTATCTTAAACAAATGGACGAATAAATTCAGTTTCTTTACTGTCAATCATTTAGTTATTCACTTCATTCAGTTTCTGTTCATTACATTTCTGTCTATCCTATATTGCAAATAATTTCTTTTTAAGTAATCTTTTTTTGTGTTTTTGATCGTTTTGTTTCAATAGTTCTTTTTCTCTTAAATGTGTGCGCGCATCCCAAAAGAATTCGTATACAATCCTGCTCAACTAAAAATTCGATAACCCAATATAATTTTTTAAATTTTTTTCGTTTCAGGAAATGTACATTGCTGAGATGAGTGCTTTTTCAACTTGACAATTTGTTTAATTTGCCTCATAATGCATTGTTTCTAAGTATTTTTCTGATAGTACGATTAACAGTTATACAGGGTATTTACAAAATAACATCCCAACTTTGAAGAACTACAATTACAAAACTAAAGAAATTACAACCTTTTTGGACAAATTAAACTTAAGGTAACGCTTTAAAGTTAATAAAATTATTAATTATCGATGTGACCACTCCCAGTAATACAAACGATACCCGGTCCATAGAACTCATTAATAACTTTTTTCAATTTATGTTCAGTGTTACGGTTTAAATTGCTGCAGTTATTCGCAATTCCATTTCGTCAATGTCCGCAGGTATTGGGGGGGGGGGTACTTTAAAATATCCTCAAAGGAAAAAAAAATGACCGAGTTCAAGTAAAGGCTTCTTGGAGGGGGGGGGGGCCACTGATTTAAAAACAATAACTCCAGCAAAGTATAACTTTGAACATAATAAAGTGTGAAGGGAGTTCTACCATCGACTGAATATTATTCGTATTTCTGGTGAACATTTTTGATTTAAAAAAAATTAGAAGAGATGTTATATATTTTTAATTTGTTCAAAAAGATAGTAACTTCTTTAGTTATGTAGCAATAGTACTTCTGAAATGAGACATTCATTTGAAAACACTCTGTATGATTTTTAATATTTGTATAATATTTGTATTTATACAAATATTAAAAAACTTTATGCATTAAATATTTATTGTTGTCTGAATAACATTACTTCAAAAATTAAAAATGTTTCTTAGTTTGTAAAGGCCTACATATATCTAATTGTAATATAATAATCACTAGAAATTCGAAAAATTCTACTTTCAAGAAATTTTAAGTATTTACCTTTCAAAGTATACTTCGTTGAGGAAAAAAATTTTGATGTGGTGTAACTTCTAAAAAGTAAAAAAAAATCTGAATTGCCATCCCACTCTCTGATAAGATACCCTAGCGATCCTTCTCTGTTTTCGACCCTCCTTCTGGTTACCTAATTTTATATCTTTTTTCCCCATTTTTTCAAATATCTAGATCACTGGAACATATTGTGTGGCGCTGCATATTTATACCTGTCTATTACGCCGTGAAACTTGATCATCACCCTCACTTACCCAGTCTGATAAAAGTTCAAATTGAAATTTATAAATCCAAATTTAGCATTTGAACAAAATCAGGAACTAAACAACTTTAGCGAATTACGGTATATTATTTAGAATTCATAAAAATAACATTCGTTCGTAAAAAGGAAATGTGGGTATAAGATGAACTTAGAAATGCCGATTGTAGCAATTATTTCCTCAAAATTTCCCATGTTTAAGATGCAAGGTTAAAGGGATTTATACTAAATTTCGGATTCATTCTCGAAGTCAGTTTGGTTCATTTATACTCAGTGCAAAAGGACAAAGGTTTTTAAAACTATATACACAATCAAGGGGGGCTAAATCAGTTTTGAAAAGAAATGTTAAAACTCTTTTCTGAACGGCAGAGTCTGAAACGCTTGCAAAATACTTCTTTGAATAAGAATATAGCTCTAAACATTTGTTTTCAGTATTTCAAATCAACATACCGAAAAAAAAATATTTTTTTTTTTTTTTATTTCTACAAAATGTTCCAAAAGGAACAAATTTGTTAGATCGATAGTTCTTTAACCTCCTATGATACTTCCTTTAGTATATTTTAAAATTTCTTAACTGACCACAAATTGCAAGCGATTTTTCTTTGGGGCATTATGCAGGTGTTTTCTTTATAGGTCAAACAAGAACCCGATTGATACATGAGATTCAATTTCAGGACTACCCAATCCTGCTTTTAGGTCACTTGACACTTATTTATTGTCTTTCTATGACACAGTTGAAATGCTTTTACCACATACATGCGAACAAACAGCCGAAAAATGTGTGAAATCTGTTCGTGTTAAACGATTTTCTGTTTCATACTTTTTTTTTCGTTTAACTTGAAAGTTCATAGTATTGTGTCGGGACCGTAGTATAAATTCCATGATAACCGATTTTTCATGTTAAGCGTTTTCGTGTTAAACGTTTTTCCACTTTATTGTTTTGTAAAGCTGAGTGCTATGTATAAGCTCGTTACAATTCACTCTGGATTTTTTTTGTTTTTCAAAGATTTTCTATCAAAACGCCAGTAGTAATATTAAGTATTCCGTTGTTTGCACTGTTCATTGGTTCCTGTACTTGTCGAATGTGGGAACTTTAATTGAACGGTGAAGATACCGTTAAAAATCCCGTGCTTAATCCGGTGCCGTTGTGAGTGGGCCAGTGAAGCGCGGAATGCCGGGAATTCCGATTGTTCAGCTGGCTGAATCGGTCATCGTAGTTCTCGGAATATTTCGGTGCAGTAGGAATACGAGAACTATTAAATGGATCACATTTGTCTGGTTTCTCTTCACTGAATTAATTCTGTGCCTTTAGAGTTTTATTTATTTTAAATGTTTCCAACGAGGGAAATCGTATCTTGTTTCGTATTTTTAGAGTGTTAGGTAATTGAGAATCTCGTGAACCCTAATTTTTTTTCTCTTTGTCTTTTTAGTACATGCGCTTTTTGAAATGAATTTAATATTCTAGTAAATGCTTGGTTACCGACTCGTTACACAGGTTTAGAAAAATCGTATAAAACTAGTGAAAATGCAATGCAATACACATTGCATTAAACATATATGAAAGGATGAGTAGTAGAGTGGTCGTGGTTGCGAGCTCGTGGCTGTGCATTCTTTCCGTCGAGTCGTGGATTCGAGTTCTGATTCCACAATATTGACCCATCGTTAAGGGTGTACTAATTCCGGAAACAATGAAAATGTTAAATCAGTTACACCTTAAATCTGTCGAGCCGTGATGTATAAGTTTGGAAAGCGAGTTGGCAGCTCAGATGTCGTTAATCGTCACTTAATCGAGACTCAGAATTACGAGGTCCTTCGCCTTTATCATGTTGTGTTGATTCTAAGTGCGACGCTAATAAACAATCATTTATTCAATCAATGTGAAATGACGAATTAGCAAAATTATTTCTCTTAGAAATAAACTTACAGCAGTCTTTAATCAATAGAATTTCAATAAAACCCCGAAATATTTCAGTGTATTTAATCAATCTTTATAATTTTATTGTTCATTGTTAAAGTTAAAATATTTGCATTTTAGATTTGTTCTAATGCGTCACTTAGATAAATAAATGAAAGAATTATATATATTTTTTTCCCCATAACGTTTTTTACTGTGTATTAGACTGATGATACTTACTTTTTTTTTTTATCTGTTCATCGAAACGTTTCAAGGAAAGGTATTTCAACAACATATTAAAAATATATTATGTGTAGATGTGACTACCAGTTAATATTTGTTGTAAAATTATATTACTTAAACTGTAACAATTCGTGATTTTACCTAGCCATATCTTATGTTCATGTGAATTGAAAAAGTTTAACAGATTTTATAAAATAGAATAAACTTGTTATAAAAATCTAATATCTCTTTTCAAAGTAAATTAAAATGATATTGAATATTCCATAAGTGAACAATTCTCTTGGAGTTAAATGTTGTAGTTTCTATTCTGATTCTTGTGTAAGAAAAGACTTTATTTTCATAAAATCGGAATGTATCATATTCATAATAAAACTGATTTGGTTTTTGTCTAATTTATATACATTCAGATACGAGAGCATTTTTATATTCCTTTATGTCGCACGATCATCCTAATAGAGCACACCTGTCATATCCTGTACCTGAAAAAATTAGTTCAGCTGCACACTTAAACCAATTATGCTAAGTTTCTCCGATCAGCACTCTTGAAGACAATTTTGTGATATTGTAAGCGTAAATCGGAGAATGGAATGAAATGATGACAAATTCCTTTTGAATCGAATGAAACATTTTTGCAATCTACAGTATTTTTAAAACTCCTACAGCAAACGCAGAATCTCGTCTAATAAATATTTCAGATGGTTCGTCTGTCTGCATTTCTCTACTAGACTATATCATAGCAGACTTGCAACACAGGTGATATTAACAATAGAGTGATGACTAAGTAAACTGGATTTTCTGAATGATGTATTTTTCAAAAAATGGAAAAAAAATTTCAAGTTATAAGACGGATTTGGATTGATACTTTCTCTTTGAATCAATTGGATCATTTTATTTTCTAATAACTGATGATAAACTAGATACAATTGGTACCTCTTAAAAGAGGCTCCTCTATTTAAGGAACAATACTGTTGGTACAGTCCCTTTGAATAGTATATATATTTATCTCTTAAGGGACATCTATTTAAAGGGCAAAATGTCAAGCCCTGTGGTGTGCCTTATTGGGAGGTATTACTGCTCTTTATAAATTGTTTAAGGTATCTATACACCTTCGAAGAAAATTTTTTAAAATACATTGATATTTGCTTTTAATTCAAAAAAAAAAAATTTAAAGTGGAAAACATAGTGAAAATAGCACATAAATTGATTATTAGAATAAAGCTCTTAACTCAAAAGTAAACAAAAATATCATTATTCTGTAAATTTTATCTTATTCATCATAACATTTTTTTTTTTTTAGGCTTTCGTGATGAAAATCTTATTACAACAATTTTTATTGTGTTTCGAGTCAGATAACAATGAAAAATAAAAAAAAAAAAAATACTATACAATACATGATTTACACCTTTTTTACTAAAAATATATCAATTTCACAACTATGAAAGTAGTAGAGGTTCTTAAAAACTATATAAGAAAGATACTTGCAAATTTTAAATTAGTTTGGTTCATAACTTTTTCTGATATCTACGTTGCCATATGTGAATATGTTGAGAAAGCTCATTTTGAGAAAAATCAAAAACAAACTTTTAAATGCAATTTTTAATAATAAACATAATAAAATATATTTAAAATACCACTGATTTATAAATAACACTTTATTTGCTTTCTAATACATTATTTTTTTTTTTTTTCCTATGAGCTCTTAGTATTTTTTTGACGCTGCTTTACATTTAGTGTTGAATGACGTTCTGCATCAAAAATTCGACAACTGTCAAGATGTTTGTATGATTTTAAAATAAAATAACCTGTCGTTACATTAAGTTTCCTTAAAATTTCCACACAGTCCTTGTACCCATCATTAAACTATATGACAGCATCTAACGCACCAGATTTTAAAATTTTAAGGCACACAAAAACCTTTTTCGGTACCCTTTGCCAGATAATGCAATTAAAACATTCATTAGCATTCTGTGTCTTACCATGAAGGCACTACGATAGAAGTTCATTAGAACACAGTTCTAAGTATGTCAGTTTAATTATATTTAGTTTCATATGATAAGCCATTATACTTTTCTTTTGGGCTTTTTGCCGCATGACAGTGCTCGCTGATAATAACACCAGCTATCTTTCCCGATAGGGCACTGTCCATGCATTGGTTTCTTGCCACTCGATGAACAAAGGTACAATGCCGCAATAACATTCTGTTGAAATTTGAGTAGATTGCCTACATTACTTCGAACATCAATTCCATAATAATTTTGCAATCTGTCAATAAAAGACAGATTTACCTTTACCAGATAAACTTTTATTTTTCGATTTGAGTTTGCCCAATCTGGTACCTACACTTTTCTGGATTCTAGTTTAGTCACACTAGCCTTCCCATAAGTGTCTTTCACGCTGATGTAGCCTTTAGAGTTTCCTGTCCCCATAATAGTGTGAATATTTCAAACCTCGTTTCACCATTGATCGTTTGAAGATCCTGTTTGCGCCAACAGCTTCAATTTTTAATGAAGAACCTTTAAAATTACTTTGGCATTCATGATCTGCTTCAAGTGTCTCGGATACAATACCTTTAGGCATTTTTAAAAGCTTTCTGTAGGTCGGACAATATAACGACATTATTTCAATGTCCACTGCTTTGCCAGTGTCAATTGACAAAGCAGCAACACATCCATTCATAGAAGTGTAACCTCTACGCTGCCATGTTCCATCGACAGAAACACCGCATTCAGCTAATTTATTTTTAGAAGAATGCATACTCTAAACTTCATTAGCCACCTTTTGCATTGAGTTCACTAACTTCTGAATTCACAGACATAAGTTTATTCTCATGATTGGTGTATGCAGTTTTACTGAGCCTGAGTAAATTTAATGAAACACATAATTTATATGCAGCAGAAAAAACTTTTCCAATTTTTTTCATGGCATAAGCAAATCTTGCATTTACCTCAGGATGGTTTAATGTTTTCTTCGAGCTGGAAAATCCTGTACAAAAGTCACAATGTTAACATTTTACTGCAAAACTTGAGCACAATCCGTATCTCGAGTCTTCATGTAACAGCAAACCATCGTGGAAGCATTTGGAGGCAACAAAATTGTAAAATTGTGCATAAAAAAAGTTCTATGTCAATAATTATATTACAAGTTAGTGGTTTATTTTCATATTTAGCAATTTCTTCATCGAGAATGGCAGAAATATTAAATTTTGAAGCACTGACATTAGTAGTTACAGTACTATTTTTGCTATCATTTTAGTAAAACCATTACCACGAAATTGTCGTTTTCTTTTAATACTAATTCTTCTTTTTGAATTTCCTATTTTAAATGAAAATAATTGAACTTTTCTGCAATAAAAAAAATCTTAAACCGGAACTTATAACGATGAGAACAGAAACCAAAACAGATGTAAACAAACGATAACAATTCTCTTTTCTTGCCAGATTCAAGTTAAAATGTATTTGAAAACCTGTTGCCAATTGTATTTTCAAACTTTCTGAAAATTCAGATTCATGTTTAAAATTTATTTATTTTGTACCATTGTACATATAAACGATATTTTGAAAAAAATGTTAACAAGCATTTCTTCCAACTTCCTGCCTGCAAACATACACTTCCGGTTTCAAAAGTTAGCTACCTAGTAAAATTCAAATCCCTGTAATTTAAGTTCTAAATAAAGTATAAGCAAAATTCAAACACTATTAGAAAAAAAAAAGTTTATATTTTAAACCGACATTAAAATTAGAAAATCGAAAATTTTGACAAAAATGACATTTTAAAGGTGTACGGATGCCGTAAGAAAAATTGTTCAAAACATCGATTCGTCTCGTGTAGAGTCGCCCCGTAACCTAATGTTCATTTTCTTTAACCCATAGTCGGAGTTGTTTCCGTCGTTAGATCCAGACCTTCCATTTAGGAGGGGGATACAAGTTAAATCTGTCGGAGCTTAAAAGCGTTCACTTTGGCGTGGTGTGGAACTTTGCTGGGGGGGGTGCTTGCTCAGGTACCGTCCTTGTCACTTGACCGAGGTGTAAAATTACGAGATCTGTTG
This sequence comes from Nephila pilipes, assembly GCA_019974015.1. Taxonomy (NCBI): domain Eukaryota; kingdom Metazoa; phylum Arthropoda; class Arachnida; order Araneae; family Nephilidae; genus Nephila; species Nephila pilipes. The sequence goes on from BMAW01013335.1 coordinate 461,472, forward strand.
CCTATAAGATAGACGTTATTAAAAACAATCAAGCATTCGTCCCATTAGGGAGGGGATTTAGAACTTTTATATCCCTTTCGTTACATTTTAATTTCTGCTTACCGCTGGTAAAGGACGCTATGTTTTAAAAGCCAGTTGTCTAAAGTATAAATGCATAATAGATTAAGAAAAGATATTCATTAACAAGCAAGTTGTTAATAAAAACGCATAAAGGGAAAAAAAATTAAACTGCTCTCCTGTAAAATTTCAAAAATGGAAATAGTGCGTTCATCTCCGGCATACTGATGTTTGCACGTACTTGCATACGTCGTATTATCAATTAGGCTAAGTTGGCTGAGGTCTTAAGTCGTTGCAAAATCCAAGGCCTTGACTTTTCTCCCTTTTTCAGAATGTTCATTTACTGTACTCGGTGATAAAATGCGGGAGGAGATCTGAAATGTATCTAAAAAGACCTCAGCTTATTCCAAAAATAATTCTGTCATAAATGTGTATTAAATTATTAACAAGTAGAAAGCAAGTACATAATAGTTTTGTTTTCTTTCTTTTTCCCTCCTTCTTGGAAATTTAAAGTATTTAAAATATAAGAAATAAAGCGAAATATTTTTATTCATATATATATATTTTTTTTTTGTAATTAAAATTCTTTATTATGTGTCAGGCTGTTCTCTTCCGTGCTCGGTTCACTAATCTCATTATTAGTAAGAACAAGTGGGCCCCTTCAAAGGTATTCGGGAAACGAAGGTGCCGTGGAGCGCAAATGATCCCGAGTGAGAGCAGACGATTTCTTAGGTCATTCCCCCGTCGTCTGGAGGCTGTGGCCTATACAATGGAGATTCCAGCACGTGTCACTTCAATTTGACTGTCATGCCGTTTCAAGGACGTTTTCTGGGATAGAAATCCCGGAAAAGTCTTTTAATTACCCGGAATATGTTTGTTCCCATAGTGGTGTGGTGGTATTTAATAATCGAAAAAATTTTTTAATTAGGTATTCATAGCACATAATAGAATGAAATCACAATGTAGAACATCTTTAAAAAAAACTCAAGCATAGAATAGCGAAAATAAGACCAACTATTATTGTTGTTAAAGTTTTCGAAAGGAAAGCTATGTGCTTTAAAATTTCTTTCATCTTAATCGAAGTCAAATGGAAATGATCATTTTTATTTCACGAAAGCTTATTGATTCGGCTACGTGATTAATTTTTCTAATTAAAAAAAAAGGTAAGGTGACCTGTATAGAATAGTTGCTATGAAATTTTATTCGACATTAACCTAGTTTTTGTTTTCTTTGCTGTAAATTTATCTCCTTGCGGGATTGAGGATCTTGTTAACAAAAAATGTTGCATAATTTAAATGTCACCTACATGTATAATGGTTATTTGCAACATTTTTACCGCTGTGAACAACAGAGTTGTGTACATTTTGCCTAAAAATCTTAAGTGTCGCTTATTTAAAACCATTTTGTGAAATAATAGGAGCTAAAATTGGCATTTTAAATCATATTTGATTTAATCATACATCGCTTGATTGTAAATTACATCAAATAGCAAGACCTCGTTTAGCGCTTCCTCAATTGACATTTATTCGATATAACGCGGTCATTTTGTTTTGCTATTTCTCCCTTCGTATTTTCTTCTTCTTCGCTCTGTTTCTATTAGTTTTATAATAAATTTATTACAAGGGATGTATTCCGAAAGTAAGTTTCGTCATTTATTTTGGAAAAGCACATGGTACACCAGATGAAACAAACAACCGCCAAAAGAATACACACCCGTTGCTGGTTCAACGACGGAAGTAGCGTCATTGGAGGAGGAATGACGCATGCACAGAGCAAAGAAGAAAAGAGGGTAGCAGCAGACCAGTGTGCCTGAGACGCTACTGACAATGTGGTCAGCAATGAAAGTGCGTGCTGTTATCCGGTATGAATGGGCACGTGGGACAAGTCATCCATGAACGCCTACAGATCGTGTATGGTGAACAGTTCACGTTTCGTGAAATGGTTGGACGCTGGTATTGCATGTTCAGTGGAGGATGAAGATCGAAGGGGGTATCCATCTACATCCACGAATGTAAACAACGCTACTAGAGTACATGACATGGTGTTAGCGAACAGGCTCATAACGGTATCAGACGTGGCGTCCGCACTGCGTATTGGTCGTGCTTAGATCCATCCAAAATAATACTGAGGTGGAGCAGGCTGTGCGATAATTCCTTGCAACGCAGGACACCGAATTTTAACCGGATCGTTGCTTCAAACTGATTGCACGCTACTCAAATGTTTCAGTTTCATTTGCAACTATGTCGAAAAATAGTGTAAGGTATATAGTTTATGATAATTTGGGTTCTTTTTTATACAATACTTTTTTTTTTCCTTGTGAAAAAAATGAAAAAAACTTACTTTCGGAACATTCATCGTATAACCCAAATTGAAAAAACTAAACTGAAGATAAAAATTATTGCTGTATACTTGTAAAACTATGTAGTAATTTGGTAATACTAAGCAAGTGTATTTTATTATACATCTTGCACACATTGCTTATAAGTGTGCAATATACGAACACTATCTGCCAAACATACGCATTTGCGTATGTTTACTTTGTACACTAGGTTAGATTGAAGCACGGTACCCTTATTCATTTTGACTTTGCGGCGAAAGCAAAGAGGATTATTAGATAGGGATGTTTCAGCTTTGTGATGTATCACAAAAAAGTAAATTAAAGAATCAAAATTTCTTGCTAACTCTTATTAAGGTCAGAATCTTCTTTTAAAAAGGAATTGTATATTTTTGTGTGTTTGTTTATGTGTTATGCAAAAATTAATATGCATATAACCAAAAATTGAAGAAAATTTGTTTATTTTGAGTTGCATATTTTCTTTTCCCTGTATTTTCGAGTCCTGATGCCACTAAAGACCCGTCGTATTGAGGTGGCTATAGAAATTTCGATAGATCTGTGCTATCTCAAGAATCGTCCTCGTCACTTGACCGAGGCTCAAAATTACAGAGCCCGTCGCCAATAGCCCTCATTATACTCTTAAACTCGGCGTCAATAAAATGATCAATCTCCTTTCCATATCGGCTGTGTGTTAAAATGGCCTCAGTGAACGTTTTTTTTTTATATAGCATTGTCGTCTAGGGACGCAATCAAAGCACTGTACGGGGTCCTATTCCATTAATCCATTGTGTTGCTGTAGTGCAACGTTAATCTAGCTAAACTAAACCAAAGATGACGGTTGTTATCTGGAACAGATCAGTATATGGCCTCGAAGGATGACAACGATCTACTAATCGCTCTTCACGGTGCTCTGCAAAGGAAGGTTATCTTCCGAAAAGGTGATGTCTTTCCGCCATTTGCTTTTCTCGCTAAAGGCGATTGCTGGTGTTGTGTGTGACTTTTGCAAAACTTTACGCTTGCGCGGTTACCTATTTCAAAGAAATCTGTATGCGACTTCGTAACTGCCTTTTCTCATTATTCGGGTGCATTTTAAGTAAATTCAACGCAGGATTAATGGTTATTCTTCATTTACTGTGGGAAAAAGAACTCGTCTAACTAAGTAATGCACTTGATAACTACTCTAGATAAGAAAAAATGTTTCTTCCTATTTGAAAAAGGCAGAATTTTTGTTCTTTTTGAATTCTATTCTTTTAACTATATTCCCGATTAACCACATTCCAGTTTGCTCAATGGCATACATATTTATTACCTTTAGAATATTTCCTTCTACATGATTGTTTTCAGTTTTCTTTTCTGGCTTTAACAGGGAGACTTTCATGCCTTTTCATACGTTGCGGACATTTCCGCGTGTAAGGTGTTATGATTATTCTAGACAGATAACCCTTTTGGTTCTCAGTATCTAAAGTTACGGCAGTATATGCCTTTGCATTTATCTATGTGTTAATCATCTTACTCATAGATTTTGGGGCGTCGAAGTTCAAGCTAACGTATTGCTGTTCTCGTCCAGATGCTTTGGCCAAAATCCACTGTGCAATCTTTCTTCTGTTCATCACTTTTACAATATTGATGAAAAAGTTTAATATACAGTTTAATATAATAATTTACAGGTTCCATCCTTCAGTTAACTTTATCTCACGTAAAGATTATTTATACACATGTTTTTGGTATAATATTGATAAAAAGTTTGACTTTTTTTTATTATTATTATTAATTGTTTTATAAATCCCATTCCTGGTAATATATAAACTGTTTCTTATACTCCACGATGCATGTCACATAGTAAGATAAATTAAGGATGTATTTCGGATGATTCTGGACATTTGTTTAAAATTCTGTGTATTTTTTTTTTTTTTTTCCTTATCCATGTTTTATTATCTTTGCATCTTTTTTTTAAATTCAAGTTTTTGTTTCAATTAAGATTCTTCAATGTAGATCAATTAAAAATATATATTGTATTCATTTTATTTCGGTCTATTATAATGTATTAAATAAAACACACGTGTTTAAATTATTTTGTGACATTCGTCAAAGCGAATAAGACTACCAACATTTCCATTTAACCTAATTTACAAAGTAAACACTTGCCAATACGTATGTTTAACTTTCTGTGTACATACCCTTCATATTTATGAGTATTGTGTGTCATACATAATATATACATGCTCACAAGTATTATCAAATTATTATATACGAGAATACGCCAATTATTATCCCCCCCCCTGTTTAGTCTTTTCGATATGGATTCTCATAAGTAAATTGTTATAAAACTAGTATAAGGAACAAGACGAATAGCAAGAAAGTACGAAGTGAAATTCGTCATAAGAAATTGACCACATCATATCGAATCAGTGTTAATCGTAGAAGTGCTTAACTAGGGCTTATTACATTCGAATCCAAACTGATCCCAAATCCACGAAAATCTGTAGATCACCCACGGCTATGAATAATCCTATGAAGTAGGGTGCAGTGCTGTTAAGGGAACGCGCATCCTAAAGGTCAAGTTGGTAGTAGAATGCGAATCGTGCATTCCAGACACGGAAATCGCATATTTGAAACGCGACACTGAAGTATATACGAGGAAGAAGTAAAAAACCTCTTATTACAAAAATGCTTTTAAGAGAACAGGTTTTCGAGAATGGTAAGAAATACTCTCTCGATTCGTTTTACTTTTCCAACAAAAACCTTCCTGTTTTAAAAAGTTTTTATGGATATGAATAGAAGGTTGCGAGTTGTTAGGATAAACATGGTCTTGAAAAATCTCGGTCATTACACAAGACTTTTTACCGAAGTTTGACGTCTTTAATGCCTGTTTAGGATGATAAAATTGAGAAAAGTTACAGAATTGAAAAAGAGATTGAATAAATTTTTAGTAAATTGCGTTTGTTGAGTCGATGGCTGTGGTTTACTTTAAAATGAAATCAGGTTCGTTTCAAAATAAACATTAATTTTTTCATACATATATGCATAAACAACTGTGATTGCCGTGGGTTGTTCATTTAAGTGGAATTCAAAATAACATTATTTAACTGAAAGAAAAAAGCTACGAGCAAGCTTGTTTATCTTTCTATGTTGCACTAATGTACCTTTTATTAAAAAAAAAAAAAATCTAGAGGTCGCTTCGAATGAATTAGAATTAAGGAATGGGAGGTTGCGTTGAATTGGGAAAAGTATTATCTTTTCCTAACAAAAATAAGCATGGTACTTAACTGAAAGAATCAATTACTACGTATGATTCACCTATTGAAATATCGAAATCTAACAATCCTCCTGTAGTGGAAAGACACGTCATTTATATGTTAAAAGTGTTTTCATTTATCTTTTTAATTTATCATGCAAATTTAAAAATTTATTTTCAAACTGTTTACTTCAAATTCGTACTTTTTTTTAGTGCTGGATCAACATCTTTTGTTAAGGTAACCGAATCTGTAAAATGCTTCATTTTTATTTATTTATTTATTATTTTTGCGATTAAAAAATAAAGAACGTATTGCTGATTCCATAGAGTATTACATATGACACCTTGATAAATAGAACGTTCAAAAACTAAATTTTAAAATTGTAAATATGTGTCACTCGATGGAGAAAAATTTATACATTTGCATTTTTCTCAATGCAATTTTATAGGATTCTGGGTATAGTTTCCTCAAAATCTACTTAAATTGTAGTGTTGATATTTTGCATGTTATAATATGAGGCTATGAGTGAGCAGAAATTATTTCAAAGGAATCGTAAATTTGAAGTAATGTTCAATATATGTATAAAAATTATGATAAATTTAAATCGCATTTTTTAAATTTTTTTATTAAATTTAATATTTGAAATTTTAATTATATTAGGTGTATATAGAGTGTCATATTTATAAGTATTTTGTATAAGTATTTATTAAGCAAAATTATCAATGCGGTTGATGTACTTAAAGACAGATCCGTGACTTACAAATGTAAATATAGCTATTGATTGTTACTTGCTCATACATAATTATTTATGTTTATAAATGCAATTGTCTTTGTGTGTGCGTGAAAAGGTACACAAATATACGTATATCTCAATGTTAAAAAAAAATGACTTCCATTGCTTATAATTTTAAAAATGGGGGGATTATTGGAACTTCGCATAAAAGAAGCTCCTTTTTCCTTGTCAAAGGCTGCTGAATCACTGTAATAAATTATTTGTTATAAATAGAAGAAGAGGAAAATAGAATTTAAACAAATTAAGAACCATAAGAAATGTTGAACTTTTTTTTTTTTTTTCACTAAAACTGCTCTCACGCTTGAGAACATTAGATTTTGAAGAAAAAAACGATTACCTATCCAAAATGATGTGTAACACGCGGCGACCAATCAGGGTTGCATGTATAAGCGTTGCGCGCGAAACATGAACCCTTCTTACATATTTTTTGATGGTTTAAACATGTTTTCGGTAAAATTTGATAAATTTTCAGTGATAAACTAGAAGAAACTGAAATACATATTTTCACATAGAAATGTACTGCTTACTGTTAAATTTGAATACGAACAAAACTTACATGACTGTGAAATATCTTGATGAGAATATGATACGAAACACTAAACTATTTATCAATCTTAAAACTGTAGGAGACATCCAAACCGTATTGTTCCGTTTGAAGCGGAATTTATCTTGTGTATATTTTTACAGATTACAGTTACATAAGCTATTGTTACACAACAACGAATGATGCTATAAAAGTGTAAATAACCAAATGAAATTCATAAAGCTGTAACAATTAATTTAATTATACAACAATATATTTTTGATTCACGAAAATATCAAATGACGTATTTTAATTTTTAATGTGTCTTACGCTTTTCTGAAAATATGTATTTTCGAATATCTTTTTGAAGTGTTCATCTCTGATATTCAGTTATTCTTAAAATGTTGTTCTCTCTCTGGGGATTTTTAAAATCTTTTCTAAATACCGAGAAAATCGCCAGATGTGATAAAGAAAAAATAAGATTTTATATGTATAATACTGAAAAATGGCCTTTGACTGAATAAGGAAAAGGTGCACCTTATTTATTTTTAGATTTGATTATTGCATTGTAAAACTCACCCGTGTGGTGACTGGTTGTGAAAGAATAGACCCACTAGCTCATGCATGTAGTAAGAGGCGACTAAAATGGGCTACCAGTGTCTGGGGGTATAACAGGGCGCCCTACACCTGGGGATTATATCACGGGACTCCGGGGCTTGCCTTTGGTAGGTACGGGCATCGTGACCCCGAGGCACTCTAGTGATCTTTTTCTTTCCTATGGGGTTGACTGCCTTTGGTTAACATGGGTGACGCATCCCCGCGATATCCCATCGATCCTTCTCGATTTCGACCCTCCATCTTGTCAATATTTTTTTTTTTCCCAAATCTGTCACACGTCTCGATCACAGATTTGCCTTATTTAGCGCAGCTTAGCCACATTTGGTTCTTGCGCCATTGAACTCGACCATCACTCACTTATCTTGTAAAAACCTTCCTAAAATGTACGCTTGAAAAACTGTTTTTCTATACATAAACATATTTCTTTCTTAAGAAATTTCACTACATCATCTCAGAAAGAAGAGTAATTATTCCATGCTGAATATATATTATAAATGTGGAGGTGGCATAATCTTCATTCACACATGGTTCATTGACTAAATGAGCAAAAAAGTAAATTCGGCAATTCCCCTTCCCCCAGAGAAACTATAGGCTAGCTTTAGATTGTTAATATTTTTATTAACGTTACTTCATGGAAAATGGGATCGTTGTGTTGAATTAAGTAATTCTGTTCATAACAGTATCAGATTTCACGGGGCAAGAATTTTTTCACTTAATTTCCCTGAAGTGTTTTTTTTTATATTTGGTTCTGCTATTTCTTGGGATTGAAAGTACCATAATTAAATACGAAAAATAATTAACATATCAGCTCGCTTCCCACCTACTTTTTAAACATGTGTTAACATGTTATTTTGAGAAAATTGCGTCAGTAAAAATGCTTGGCATAAAATAAAGGATGTATGAAATTACGTTCATAAGATTGACATTATGATTATAATAATTATATTTAGTATCATCTGTTTTTATCTTGATATCCGAACTGAATATTATTGTCTATATTAATAATTTATTGTTTGCTCTTGTTTTGATTCTAATTTAAGAATTAATTTTTATGGCAGAATCGTGTTTATTCCTTTTTGCATTTTACATTTTGGCAATGTTTTTGTAATTTGAAATGTTTTCTTGTGAAAATAAAAATGCATTAGGAATTGGAAGAAAGTATGACCTTTTCTTGATTGATTCGTTATTGCTTCTGTGGAGCCTGGAGCTCGTAAGTACCTCAAATTAATATTCATTTTGAATAACTCTGTTTTTTCGAGAACTTAACAGGTAGTGGGACCGTTAGCACATGTTAAAATGAAATCACCAAATCCAATTTCATTTTTTAATCAGAGTTTTTGCAATTTTATAACACCTTTTTCAACACACCATATCAGTTTTCTTTCCTAATCAGTTTGATAAGTGTCAGAAGAAAAAAAGGCAAATTCGTAAACTAAATATTCACTAATACAAGCCCCCAAGCTGGGTTTTTTTTTTTTTTTTTTTTTTTTTTTTTTATAGCCCTCGTGTTGCTTCTAGTGCGATGTTAATAAAACCAAACCGTACTTCATAAGATATTTTCCTCTATCTACATACTCATTCAGGTGTACAGGGCTTGTTAGCATTGTTTTCTGAATAACACAGTGACAATTAATTTAAATATCAATAATTGTTTTCTTTCTCTGGCAGCAGATGAAACACAAACTATATCATTTGTCTATCCATTGCAAAATGTGCAAATATGCATCGTAATAATCCTTCTACCTTTATTAATTGTTTTAGCTGAGTGGAATGTATTCCAGCTTGGCATTTTCCCTCCTAATTAATAGCTAACATAAATTAACATTAGTTTCTAAAAACCACTGAGAAATTTTTTTTTAATTGATTGTTAGAAATTACAAAAGACTGGGGTTCTTTATTCTGTGGACAGATTTTGCGAGTATGACCGCCAAATTTATGCATTGAATTTAAAGTCAACTCTTACAGTGTCTCATTGTTAATGTGTACACTTATTATTTAATACAGCATTATTTAAAATATTTTATTACTGAAAAAAATATGAGAGTTTATTTCCCCATATATCAAAAACTTCAAATTTCCCATACTTACTCGTTGATCAAAAATATGTAAAAAAAAACTGATCTAGGATAATATTTACGGTTCATATGAATCAGGACTGTACTGAAATTACAATTCAAGGATTTTCCTGAATCATGTTTAGGTACTTAAAAGTAATCAGGAAAAAATCGTTTATTTTCATTTAAATCTGGAAAATCAACATAGCAATTTGAATTATATTAAAAATGCAGCGAAAAGCAATCATCTGTAAAGTTTTATTGGAATTCTGTGGAGACAAAATTCTTTTTTTTTTTAATTCTTCTATTACATTCATTGAAATTGGAACATGGGCTATTTGCGAAACTTCCTTTAACTAGTTAGTATCTGAGGTTTCTTTCTACCTTTATTTTAAAGTTTCCAGCTTCTTCCATCAAATGGAACGTGATGGTGCAGATTAAATAAACTTTAGAAGTGGAGTGAATAGATATAGTCAAATCGTATGAAAGCGACAGGAAATTGAAGGATATTACGGTGGCGGTAATAGGAAAGGTATTAATGTGAAGTGGACGAGAGCTTTCTTGCATGTCCACTTGATTTGTTGAGACTAGGATCCAACGTCATCTGGTTGATTGAATTTTCGGAGGTTATACTAGCATCGCATTCCGGCAAGCATATTCTTTGATTCATTATAGAAGTTGTTAGTACTCGGGGATGTAGGCTTGGTACTGGCGAAGAACAGATCCCCTTGTTAGAGGATTAATAAATTCTATTTTAAAATATAATTGACTATTCTAGTTGCACACTTTGTTTGTGCTTGATTTTAAGTTGAAATTTAGGTTTTGGGATCAGAGTAACATTTAAGATGACAGACGAGACGGGTAACAGGAGTACGTCGCAAAGTTCAACTATATTTTGATTTACCCTTTATTTCCTTTGTTTCTGCATGTATATGTCATGTTCCATGTATCGTTCATCATATTTTAATTGCCTGTTTGGTGTTTCATCATCATTGTCTAAAACATTTATTTTTTTTAATTCTTCTGTTTTAAACTTGTCTGCATGGTGAGAAATGACCCTCGCCGTAACTAATTTGCCTTTTGCATAAAATTGACCTTATACAACAGTTTTAAGATTTTTACCATTTCTGATTTCATTTGTTTTAATCAACCATTGTATTTTAATAATTTGTTTTTAAATGGAATTTAAATAAAGAAAAAAAAACTTGATATTCTGAACCATATGTTTGGCTCAACTTGAGTCAGATTTTCCTCTTGTGCAGAGACCTTAGTCAGATCTGTCACTCACTGCTGCTGCATTGTATACCTTCTACCTTTAACTTGATGATTCTTTTTGAACACTTAAATACTGGAAACAAAAAAAAAATCTTCTATTTTCCATTTTGTAAAATATTTGGAATTGAGAATTAGTTTTGGACTATTCCTAGAGTTTTTGTTCCTGAAAACTGACATTTTTTTTACTTTTGAAGTCAAGTAAGAATTGCATTAGTTCCGGAATTTTCTCAGATTATATCAACGGACGAGAAAAAGCAAAGGAATAATCACAATATGGCGTTAACTTGAGTTTGACGAAACTGTTTTCTTTTCTTGCAACCACTTTAAAAGCCATGTAATATTTAGGTTGCAGTTACTAAAAAGGTTGATATCGAAGGTGCTGCTTTATTGAAGAGATATATTTCAAAAGACAAAACAGAATGTGGCATAAAATGCTCCTTTTTTCCCTTAAAAAGCGGCAAGTGATTGGTATATTGCCCTCGATAGTGACCATCTTCAATAAATTAAACTAGAAGTTCAGATAACAATATAAAAGTTACATTTCCCTTTCAAAAGCTTTTTTGGAGTTTTTTTTTCCCGTAAAGAGGAACACAATGGAATGTGTAATGTAAAGGACGAGTTTAAACTAGTTGTATTCAAGTACGCTTCAATTTTCTTCTTCTGTTCGCTCGATTCTATAACTTGAATTCACTACCCGAAACATTACAAAATTAAAAAAAAACAAGCATATCGAATTGAAAATGGAAAACTCCTATAATTTATCAGAGAAACCTTGGTAGGTAGACAGCAAATATTCACTGTATCATAAATCTTCAAAATAATGGGTCTGTTTTATGTTAACTCTGAGAGAGCTGTCCAATCTGCAGAAAAATAATCTAAATAAAATAAAATTATGTCATGTGCTTTTTTCTCACATTGTGAATTTGCTGATAACATTGTTCATAAGTGTGAGGATGGCTCAAAAAGTTGATAACAAATGGCGTTGTAATGTAAAGTTGGTGTTACCATTGTGTGCTGCCATCTGTTAAACGGTTCGAAACAAATTTGATTAGTGCCTCATCGAATTGCAGTCATTTTGCGTCGAGTTGTCAAAGCTAATGAGACTAAGATTCATCGTTATACACCAGAAACCAAGCAACAAAACTGTGGTTTTCTTCCGTGAATCTGCTCCATTGAAGGCAAAGACGAATTCACTTGCTGAATATATGGCTTATTGGGGGTACAGAGAGTATAGCTCTCGTCGACTTTTTGGAAAAGAAAGGGGTGGGGAGGATCACTGGACAAAACTGCAGTGAATTCCTATTTCTAACAAGGTCACTTTTTGAACACTCCTATATTTAAACAGAACTTATCTCTTCCGCCCAATTCTCCTTGATGTTACAAACAAAGGCCGGGGAAATATTTCCCATCAAATACTACAATATCCATAATTTTGTAGATTCTAATTAATCTTTTCATAATTTTCAATGAAGATTAACATTTTCAGGTAATAAATATTGGTTGATATATGTTGTTAATTTGGTAAAAAAGAAATAGAACCATCGTGTACGCTTTTTAATTGTCATGTAATTGGAAATTAGTTAAGAGTCGTTTTTTACATAGTGCGCGCGTGAAAGTTGGGGGGGGGGGAATAATAAACTGATGTATTTATGTTAAAAGGCAACTAATAAGTAATAAACAACTTATGAAAAGAAATCAAGACGTCTGCGTGGTACGAATAAAACTTCCTTAAAAAAATGAAGTAGTGCAATAAAGCGCGCATTGCAGGTTTTACAAAGCTTTACTGTTGGAGACTATATATTATATAATGTTCACGCGTTAATGTTTGCCATTTGCTTTTAGTTAATCATGTCAAGATATAACGCAGCAATAGATGTAATATTTTTTATTCGGTATTTGTCAAAATATCTCGTATATAATTTATCTTACTTTTGAGGTGTTCTCATTTAAAGTATCACAACAGAATCCGTTTGAGAACTCGAAATCGAGTAAACGTGCTGCGGAAGCTCTGAGTGAAGTGTTTACGTTATCAGTATCGAGGATAAATATTTATCCGATATCTAGATGATGTATATTTACTTCCTTTTCTCGTCTTTTCCAAGAATTTCCTTTAATTTTATCCCGTTCTCTATGCGTGAAATTGAGAGGGGGGGGGGGTTAAATAATATTTTAAAAAGTTAAGTTGTATTTTATATATACATATGTTCATCCTCAAATTTTTTTTTAATTAATGCATCTTTGATTAAACTGTACTGAGCTTGAAGATACGAATTTTGTCCTTAGTGGCAACAGGACTAGAGTCCACGTCGTGTAGTGGGGCTGTTGTACGTTAAATCTGTCGAGGTTCCAAGTCCTCGTTGTCGTGGTGTGAAAATTTTGGGAGAGGTGCCAGCTCCAGTTTCGTATTCGTCACTTGACTGAGGTTCCTAATATACGTTAATAAATCCTCCCTCCGACGTTAGTAAATAATCAATCAATAGCACATTAGTATTCAAATACGAAAACAAATGCAAGAAATGAGGCTCATGGGTGAAATATGTCTAAGGAAATCGATTAGTAATTCACATTCAACTTTTAAAACGTTAGACAATTAGTGTTAATTGTTCCTCATTCGGTTGCATAATAAAATAAATTTCTCCTCTGAACTGTATTGTCTCATTTATACAGTTATTTGGACCAATTTGTATTATTATTATCTACAACTCACTTAGGTTTACATTCAATATGTTTTATTTTATTGATATGTATTTTGCATAAGATAATGATATTGTCATGTCACTCACCTACAATATCCATATATATTTATCTTATATTTTAATCAATTGTTTGTTCATTATTAACTGTCGTTTGTTATGTTTCATTTGTATTACGTTCAATTTCTGCCTATTTTAGTAATGCGTATTCTATGTAAAATAATTATTTCTCATTATGCTACTCCCAGGCCATCTACCCAGTATTTATCTGTCGCGCGTTGGCAACTTCTTTTTTTGTTTGGAACTAGAACTGGGTTTGGCGGGAGACGCCATTAATGTACTTATATGCCGCACTAAACTGATGGCTGTTGTTTAAATGTACTTGTTCGCCGCATTATTAGCTGCTGGCTGTTGTTGAAATAAATAGTTTATTACGAAGTTTTTTTTTTTTATTATTATTCACTCGCAACGACTAATAGTGTTGTTTTAGAGCAAGCATGTCAAATTCGAGGGTTGCATGCAGCCCACTACGAATACCTTTGCTCAGCCAACTTATCAGCTCGTAAAAAAATATATATTAAAAATATCTTGGTTTAATTCTTAAAATTCCTAATTATTTTTAATTATTGGTAACGATTCATAATATTATTCGGCAATGAACTATTACTCGTGTTGAATTGACACGCCATATTTCCCCTACCAATAGCGGGCGAATATATTACAATAATACCTATGTTACGCCATTACTCTTCTATCTAGTAAGGTGTGCTGAATATTACATATTCCGCTTTCAAAAAACAAGAATTAGTTTTATTACATTACAATTATTAATTCGTGCAGTTATTCTGTATCTGCTTAGTTAATGTTCTAGAAAGAATATATATATATTTGTGATAACGATGACTCGAATATTTTAGACAGTAGCAATCAGTATATCCTTATCGAAACCGTCAGGTTGTAAAACTAAGCAAAAAGGACTAACGAACATCAGTTTTTCCATGAAATGTGGGAAATGGAGTATTTTTGCTGCGACATAAAATATAAAATACTTTGCGTAATATGCAATAATTCTACAAGTGTACCAAAGTTATATAACACGAAATCATAAGCACTGTGATAAAAATCGCAATAGAACGGTTCTCCTGTGAAATGAAAGTAAATTCACAAAAGAAATTACATTACAATTATTAATTTGTATAACACTGTTACTACAGTTGTTATACAGATGATTTTTACACGTATAATACCTGTAGTAACAGTGACAGGCCTACGTGACTTTTATTTGTTGAATATTGGCCCGTAACTAGAAATCAATCTTTCGTCATCCCTGTTTTAGGAAATAAAATTGACGTATGCGTATATGCTCTATACTAGTTTCTATTTCGCTATCATACTGTACTAACCAAATGCATATGGGTGTTGTGTTTCTTGAAAAGGGTTTCTCTTCCTTTTAGTTTCAATAAAAGGTGAACATTCAACTCGGTTTCTCTTTTTCTTGTTTTGTGTTGCTGACTCATACAGTTAGGGTCCTATATAGTGATTATTTAGGATCAGACATCTTTGAGTATTGTTTTCGGTGATAACCCTACCGCGACTTACACACTAAATTGAATTTGAACAATCACCCCAAAAAATGAGACAACAATGAAATCTGTAAAAGATTAAAAACGTATTTTGAATACATTGTTTAAAAAATCATTGCTACATTGAAGTAGCCGATATTGTGGCAAAAGTTTTGTTTATTGAACGATCCCATCTGCGTATTTCTGCCTTATTCGTGATCCGCTTATTCAAGAAAATGTCGCATAAAACTCTGGTGTATATGCGGAAGACGATGTCGGCATTGGAGTTGATATCCTATTTTTTTTTTAAAGCATACAATGAGGGAAATCTCTACAAACATGCTTTTAAGTGCACTGGGATTTTAATTCTTATGATGAATTATCCCATCATCGCCACAAAGACTGAAATGACGAAATGAATTTGCATGTGTGTGTTCCATTCTTTCTGAAAAATAAACTGTTGACTCTGACATCTGACTTCGTAAAGCAGAAGCTAGAAGTTCGAGATACGGTTCTAACAATATCCAACAAACCATCAAAAGAATTAAGCTGATAATGAATTCTCCCATTCGTGTGAAGTAGAAGTTTAGGGAATGATATTCTGATTCACACAAATATCATTACTAATACTCCGCTTTTGCGATATATGTCTAATTAAAACGAAATACTGCCCAATACATTTTGTGTAAAAGATATATGTAGACGAATTAGTCGTAATTTAGCTAGAATTTTTTGAAATAAGTATATTGATAATATGATTTCGTTTGTCATTCTCAAAAATTGTCTTATTATGTTACTGGTATTGTTTTGGAATAAAATTAGGGCAAGTTATAAGATGATTCGGCCTTTTGAATTGTATTTGAGAAAAATATTTAATAACTATATTTCTGTGCAGTCTACATTTCAAATTAATTTTCTTAACAGTTCGAGGTTACCCTAGCGATCCTTCTCCATTTTTGACCCTCCTTCTTGTCAACCAATTTGTGTCTTTTCTTCAATTTCTTCACGTCTAGACCACAGTTAAATCTTGTATGGCGCAGCATAGCCACATCTGGCTCTTGCGCCAATAAACTTTACGTTCACCCACTCAACAGTTCGAGGGAGAAAATGACAAAACAACTCGTTAAAAGTATTCTTAGGTTCGTAATAAGCAGGGTTCAGACTAGGTTCGGAAATAAAAATAGGGTACGATAAGTTCAAAAGGGGGCATTTTGTTTCGTAAAAGAGCATTTTTTATTATAATAAATAACTTGCTTACTAAGCATGAAAAATGCTTATCAATTAAAATATAATGATGTAATGTGCGTAAAGAAACAAAAAGATATATCAAACGCTAATTGAAAATTATCGTTGCAAAAGCTTAAAATTTGAGTTCTTATACGAGTCATAATTCTGTCTGAATAAGAGAATAAGTTATCTGCGCAGCTGTGTGACACGTAATTTTGTTTTAAAGAACTGGATGCAGTAGAAAAAGTTTCATTTTTACGATTCGATAAAAATAGTGATGTCTTTAAAATGTCGTTATGATATCATGACAAACGCACGATATTCATGAGGTAACAAAAGCCGTTTTGTTTCATCCTGTGGCGTCATGATTTTTATTGTGAATAAGCAAGGACGTCAGGATTTGCTATTTGGGACCATGCGGAAATGATTTGATTTTGATCGGTGGGTGACTTTTTATGTACTATATATTTGTGCGTGATGAACGATTTTGATAACTCAATGTAACAAAAATGTGTTATGACTATTGACTATAGCATTAGACTTTAGAATATAAAAAGTTTCCTTGCAAAAAATATATTTTTTAAATTTCGGTTATTTTTTAAAAATTTATTCCTCTAATTTGATTCGAAATCGAAAATTTTTCTGCAAACTTTTCAGTTTCTCATCAATTGTAATCTGTCACGTGGTCGCGGTAGCTTAAAGGTCATGATCGCAGACTCGCGGCCGGCGTTGTTTATGTCGAGTCGTGTGTTCGATCCCTGATGCCAGTCAGGACCCGCCATTTAGTGGGGGTGGTGCACGTTAAATCTTATCGAGGTTGTAAGTTTTACCTTTGTATGGTGGGGAGGTTTGGAGAGGGAAGTGCCAGTTTAGGTTTCTTCCTCATCTCCTTACCCAAATTCAAAACTACGAAGTCCGTCACCAAAAGCCCTCGTGCTGCTGCTGCTCACTGCGTTGTTATTAAGCAATCATAATCACATGTTTAATTTGTTATGCTAAGTACTTAACGGTTTACATTCTTGATTCATAACTAAGATCTATACGCTAATGATAAATTTGGTATAAAAATGTTTATAAATTTATTTAAAAATGACATTAATGTGTTAACATTGTTTTCAGTTGTGATTTTTACATACAATCTTCAGTTCTTCTCAACCTTATAGTAAGTAAAAATATTCTCGCAAAGATTCTCAGAATTGTTAACGAGTTAGGAGAAAGGGGAGCCAGCTCAGGAGTCATCTCCTCCACTTTAACTGACGCTCAAATTTACGAGGTCCGTCGCCAATAAACGCTGTATATTTGTATGTGGTAATTGAGTGTCGCTTTTGAGTGCGACGTTAGTAGACAATCAAATAAATTCAGCTGAACGAAGACAATGTTATTGCCCAATTCATTTTTTTTTTTTTCTGTCGATTCAAAAACATCCGTTTTTAAGGAATCAATATACTTTTAAGATGCAAAGTCCTCCCCACCCGGAAAAAAAAACAAAAACTCGAGAAATTACCGAATAATTACACATTTCTATAATCTAAGTCTTTTTTTTTTTTTTTTTTTTTTTTTTTTTTTTTTTATAAATTAACATTGTGTTCAGAGAGATTCGTGTTAAAAAGAGCAATTTCGTCAGAGTCTGGGCGGCTGCAGTACCCGAATGATCATGGTCGCGAGCTCATAGCCGGTTCGTGTCCTAATGTCACAAAATCCCCGTCTTGTATTGGGGTTGAGGCTCTTCTCCTCATGTGAGATGATATGGAAGTTTGGAGAAAGGGATGCCAGCTCTGGTGTCGACCTCGTCACTTGACAGTGATTCAAAATTACGATGTCTGTCACCAAAAGCTCCTGCGATGCTTTTAATGCGACGTTTATAAACTATCATTAAATTAGAATCCGGGGAATGGAGTAATAGCTTACTGATTATGATTTCCGAGTTCCATGATCGGCATGATTCAAGTCGAATATGTATTAAAGTTCCAATTCCATCAAAGATCGTCTTGCAGGATAACGAGGAGTTCCGCAAGCAAGTCTCAAAGCTTCCTGGTTAGGAATAGTGAAGTAGCGGCTCAAAGATATCTTCGTCATTCGATCTAAGTTTTAAATTAAGAGAAACGTCGCCAATAGGCCCTCTTGTATCTGTGTAGAGTGACGTTAATTCAATCCTATCAATCATCCGAATGCGAGCATTGCTTGTAACCAAGGCAACGATTCATGCTTGAGTATTTTTTAAGATGTCTTCTTAATCTTTGCGAGTCCGTGCGCATTCATGCAGTAGGTATGAGACAACCTTTCACGTATAATGTCCATCAACTATTGAAGCGTCATATATCTTTCGTTTCACCGTATTTCGTAATTACTTGAGAATGTAAAGAAAAAAAATTATGGAAAGAAGTGACCTTGAAGTTCCTAATTTCAGGAAACAGGTTGCAACGCTAAGGGGTTAGTTTGTTGCGTGAAACAGTGTGTCTCTGTTCAGAACTCCTACGAAAAGTGCTTTACGAACTAAATGCCGAGTTCAAAAACCTTTTGCGTCAAAAACACCCCGGGCCTTAACTTCTTATCGCCTTGAGGACCCAAAAACAGCGACCCAAATCCTTTGGTACGTAAACTGTTCATCCCGAAAAGGGTGAGGAGATGTTTGTGAGTAATCGTTTGCATTTTTTTTTTTTTTTTTTTTTTTTCTCCCACTAGTTACGGAATTGATCGTTTAAGGAGGAAGTAGAGATGCAAGAAATGTTGCACAAAACGTCGGAAACGTCTAAAAGTGTCTTTTTTCAAGTGGGAAAAATCCAATACCTTGATTTGATGTTGTGTACGAGTTGTTAAAATTACCGTGACTAAAATAGTTTTTTTGGAAATACTCATCAAAATCGTTTTACGTTTACTTCATACATTTAGATTGTTGTAATAAAACGCACAATTTTATATTTAATGATATCAGAAAAGGTGATTAAAAATTGCATTTTTATCTTTTTATATTTATTTTTTAACAAAAACTTGTTGTTATATATATACCAAAATTGTGTGATTAACTTTTTTTATCCTTTCAAAAGCTAGTAAAATAATTTTTGGGGAGTATTTTTGAATTTTAAAAGAACCATAAAAATTGTTTGAATTCGATTTTTTTATAACAATGCATGCATGAATCTTTAAATTATGCTGGGTTTTATATATATATATATAATTTACTTACATTTTTTCAAAGTGGCCCCTGTAGCCTAGTGGTCATGGTCACGGACTCGCGGCTGGCGGTTTTCGTCGAGTTGCGGGTTCGGGCCTTGATGTCACTAAAGGACCACCGTGTAGCCGGGGCTGATGCACGTTAAATCTGTCGGGGCCCAAAATCCTCCCGTTGGCGTGGTGTGGAAGTAAGGAATAGGATGTGCCATCACAGGTGTCGTCTTCGTCACTTGACCGAGGTTCAAAATTACGAGGTCCGTCGCCAATAGCTCTCGTGTTGCTTCTAGTGCGACGCTAATAAAACCAAACTTAACCAAGCCGTTAAAGACCCTCCATGTAATCGGGCTAATGTGCGTTAAATCTGTCAAGGTCCTAAACTCTCCCTTTTGCGTGGGGTGCTGAGAGAAGTGCCAGCTCATGTGTCGTCCTCAACCGTAGTTCAAAATTACGAGGTCCATCTGTAATAGCTGTCGTGTGGCTTGTCAGTCTGAGGTTAATAAACAATCGCATCACATATATTGTTTTAAATATTTTGACAAAATGGCACATATCCAGTGGGAAGGATCATTCAAATTTAATCATTTGTTCATAAATTTACCATCGCTATATTGATTTTTTTTAAAAAAAAAAAAAAAAAAAACATTATTTTTTCTTATGCACAAAATGTGAAAGTAAAAGCACTTCGTCCGTAAACACTTATTTTGTGGTTGTTCCTCAACTGCTTTCGATATCACATTGAATCAAATATGATAATCTTTTTTTTTTTTTAATTATTGTTTTGGTGTAATTTTATTGTTGACATGTTTGCTTTGACTATGGTCGTATTATGTTTTCTGTTACTTGAGTATGCAGCTCTCACAATTCGTATTGTTTTCAAATATTGTCAAAACAACAGGTATTTTATAAAATTTAAAAACAATAACTAAAATTGATTTTGAATTTTGTTTTCATTTAATTTCTTTGGTATGTTTTGTACGGAGGGATAGTTTGTTTTACTGTAATCAAAATGTTTCGAAATGCGTTTCCTTCTTGATTCATCTGGTTGAAATATCAACGGATGCAGATATTCCCCCTAGCTGCTTGAAATCTTAATTCATCAACGATTCGGAAATGACTTGACTCTTTTTTGACTCAGTCATCACTCTATAATCCGCGAAGAATTACTCATTTCCGTTCTGAATGTAATTATAAAATTTCGATTGTTTTATTTTTATATTTAACCTCGAGGGGGGGGGATGGTATGCTTAACGCGTGACCATACATCTCGATTTGAATGGAACGATCCCTTCTTCGGTAGCCTGTCTGGTTGTCCCCAAACACAGCTTCAGGACGTCGAAGAGTCCTATTCTCAGATAGAAAGCAACTTTAAATAACAATTTCAAGGAAAGGCGCTATTTTTTTTTTTTTTTTTTTTTTTCAATCTGCTGGCAGTGCTTCTCGTAGCTCTATGATGACGGTATGTCGAGTTCTATAAATTAAGCAAATACTGTACACCCTCTGTAATCCGGCCCTTCACCTTTCTGCGCTTTCACACAGGCAGACAAGTCACTGCTACTTATTTTGTTCCTTCTCATACTTCACTGGAACAATATAGACTGTTAATACATAGCTTTTGCTATACATTATTATTAGAAAATTTCCGGTGATCCGGCTGTGTTCTGGTCCGATACCTTTCAGATTATCTAAAGAGTAATTTGTAATTGTCTGAAAACTGTAATTGTCAAGTTTAAAAGAAAAGATATTGGAATGGACGAATTTGAGTAAAATACCTAAGTGAGAAGAAATTCAAAGTGTAATGGATTTATTGATTGAAAAAGGATTTATAGAAGTATTTGAGTGTTTTCGCCTATTTGACTACATTACACCGCAAAAAGTAACAGAATAGAACACTGGGAATGTTTCAAACGTATGGTTCAAGAACTTTCTCGCAAATAATCTGAATCACACTAACCGACGTATGATTATTAATTCGTTGACTGTCAACTTCGAGATAACTCGGTAGTTTGCGTTCTTGGCTAGGACGTCGGCTAGGACTTATCTCGTAGTTTGTTTACTCGCCGTATTCGTGCAGCTGTGATTAAATTAATTCATAGTAAATCAGTGTTTATTTGAATAGATAGTTTCAGGGAAAAGAACAAATAATCAAGGGTGGTTTACATGAACAGAAAATTTATTAATAAATGAACAGGTAGAGTTTTTAATAATATGATTCGATTTTTATTTTATTTATTGAATTGACTCTTAAGACCGGAATCCTGAAAATTACAATGACAAGTCAATAAGACCGGAATCCTGAAAATTACAATGACAAGTCAATAAGACCGGAATCCTGAAAATTACAATGACAAGTCAATGTGTTAATATATTTTGTCTTCTTGGCACCAAGCACCCAAATAAAGAATCTGCTGTTATGAATAAATTGTGGAGGAGAGGGGGAAAAAATTGCAGTTGCAAGTCGCGCTGTTTTTAAAACAATGGTAATTATACATAGTAAATTTTAAGAAATCCTCCCTGGAATTTCATTCTGAGTTAAAATCAACGGCAAATAAACTTAAGCTAATATGTTCTTCAGAAAAGTGAGACCACATAAATTATTTTCACGTAATCATTTCTGTTCTTTTCATTGGTAAATAAAAGCTGTGGAAAAATTGCGTTTTTTTTTTCCCAAACACATACCAATATTTAATAATTAGTCTCTGTCTCGTTTTAAGGGGGGAAATAAATGATCTTGAAGTTCCCTGGTAGTTTAACTCCCGGGATACCCTAGCGATCCTTCTTTATTTTCGACCTCCCCCCCTTCTCAACCAATTTTTTCCCCCAATTTTTTCATGTCTAGACCGCATTTAAATCTTGCTTGGCGCAGCATGACCGCATCTGGCTCTTGTGCCTATAACCTTTACATTTACTCACTCACTCACTCTCTGGTAGTTTAGTGGGAATTGTGACTATGAAAGTCGAGTTATGAGGAGAATTTCTTATTCTACCCAAAATTTATCATGTGAAATTATTAGGGCTGCTGTACTTTGAATCGAACTGATCCTCAATAGTATTCATATAGCGTAATGTAGAAGATAATGACGCATCAGCTCAAATGTCACCTTACCGAGATTCAGAAATATGTCCAGAATTAGCTCTCGTTTAGCTGTAGAAATGTACTAATTAAAATCAAGCCAATCAAACAAATAACTTGGTCATTTGGTTGGTAGATTTGCGACTCTGTATTCAAAAGGTGATTGATTCAAGTCTCGATTCCCCTTAACAACTGTCGAATAGCTTAATTGGGACGGCTGGATGTTGTTACAAAACTGCAGATTATATCACTTAGAAATCGAGAAGGTAACATTTTATCTCGGATAAATTCCTCATTATATTTGAAAAAAACATTGTTCAAAACAACTTCAAATAATTATCATGTATGCAGTTGGTATTCGACGTCAATCTTAGCTAAACTGAGTATTCAACCATCGTTTCTGTGGTCTGATTTCATGGGGATCGTTCCGGGTTTTCAACCGTCATTAAAAATGCTTTAAAAATTCTTTCAGAAAAAACGCCTTTTTTTATTATGTTGTATACCCAACATAACAAACAGGTATTCAAGGAGCGTAGGTTTTCAATCTAGTGTTATATCACAATCCCCAAAACTTTGCGGTATGCTCGTTAGTTTTCTTCATTAATGAATTTTCGAATGACTAAGTTAGTCTACTACGCAGTTCTGTTTTGATTACTTCAACTAAGTGTGCTGAATTAGTTTTTGCTGGGTCTTACGATTAAGATTTATCACGCATAAATGCTCTAATTGCGCTGCAAATCAGATCAACTCGGATTTAATCTAATTTGAGCTATAAAATACAATTTTACTCACAGCTTTGTGAGCAATTAAACTACCATCCCAAACAATAATTCGTGTGCATCACTTGCACGTGGTCACCATGATAATAAAAATAAATCACTCCAGCGAGGGAGACGTAACTACTTCCACATCTTTGCGCCGTCTTGGCACTACCAACTAGAATGGCAGGATATGTCCAAGTCCCATTTGTTTGCACAAAACAGGGTTGTTCAGCCTTGAAACCACTCTCATCACGTGATGCAAGACATTCCCCCCCCTTCTCCATTCCATCTATAAAAAAAATTTCTTAAATACGTTTATCTAGTTTCGTTTCTTGGTTTGATCGAATGTTTTTCACCATCATTTTGTGATTATGATGGACGACGCTCAACCGTCGCCCATTCGGACGAGTTTTGATTGAAATAGCTTCCGCATTCCCTCTCATTTAGGAGCCATTAATTAATTGGTTGTTAAAATTTCCTTTACCTCATTGGGAATGACGGAGTTTGAGTCATTTTTTACGGCCCAGTGAACGGGGGTTATTGGAACATTAAAAAATATGTATACACTTTCTGAAATCCGTTTCGGTGAGCGTGCTTTTTTTTTCTTACCTGATTTCGACGATTTTTCTGAGAAGGAAGAAAAACATCCGAACATGTGTTTCGGTTGAAATATTTTCTTTGTTCATTTCAGCAAGGAAACAATGTAGTATTAGCACGAACAATTTATTTTGTTATTTACATTTAGAATGTGGGGTATCTTTAAAAAGAGAAACTTCTCTTTAATGATATCTATGGGTATTAATTCGTGATTTTGAACCCGTCATATGATTCTGATTAATAACTTGATCTGTAGACTGTTAGAATCAATGTTCAATTTCATTATTAACTAAGTTTTATTTATTTCATCTCTGTTTGTATTTAATTTCTGTATAATTTCTATTAATGAGTTCTTGTAAAATGATTATTTTATCTCATGTCTCACACTCTTGCGCTATCTATCAAGTACAGTACTCTCGCGGTAATCCCTACAGATATGGAACCAGAGCACCGTCGAATTACTGGAAAACCACTTATAATAACGCATTTTAACAACAAAAGCTATGTATTTTTGTATAAATTGTAATACAGTATACGGAAATGAGGTGGCAAACACTCGAAACAACTTAAGCTACGAAAAATGTATCGATAGCCTATATTATTCCATTGAAGTTTATGACATGAAATATTCTATTTGTCAGCTTGTGTAAAAGCGCCGAATTACTGGTAAGATTGGAAGATATATAGGGAGTACTGTATCATTTGCGTGATGATAAATACAATATTTCCTCTATAATCCGGCTTGATTTTTTTTTTTTTTTTTTTTTTTTCGCATGGGAGTGAGTATAAATGAGACCCAAACTTTTGCGGCCGTCCGCCTGCTTGTATATGTTCGGCGCAAAAAGCTACTAGCTCATGTTTAAAGTTTTTTTCGTAGGATAAAATTGTGTTTCATTTCGAGAGTTTTTAATACTACTTCAACTGTAAACAGTGTTGAAGAATGTATAATCTGATCGGGGTTTGCCTTAGTAAAAAAATTGAGAAAATTAAAAAAAATTATAAAATTTAAATATTATATAAATAGTGATGGGGGAAATTTTTGGCACTTGCAACAAAATTCTATTATGCTTTTAAAAATGGTTTGAAGTATCTAAAAACTGTACTTTTAGTGATAAAAATAATTTGGGATGTTGTTTGAAGGATTTCGTTTCTGCATTTTTATGTCATTTAAGAAGGTTTTTTTTTAAATCCTTTTGCTAGTATTGGGGGGGGGGGAAAGCCGTTAACTCAAACTAATTATTCTAAATCATTTAATGTTTAGCTCCGTCACTTTTATTTCTATTTTTGTATTTGAATTTCCTCAGAATCTTGTGTAATTAACTTTTGATTTTGTTGCATCATTTTTGAATGATTTTATTCCATTCTGTCGATAACACTTCTTGCGATTATGCGGCTTCAGTAACCAAATGGTCATGGCCGACGCTGTTTCAGTCGAATCGGGGACTCAGTCATGATTCCAATAAAAATCCGTCGTATAGTGGGGGTGATGCACGTTAAATCTCACGTTGGCATGGTGTTTCGTCTTTGTCACTTGATTGTATCTCAAAATTACCGAGTTCCGTCGCCAATAGCCATTGTATTGTTTTTAAGTACAAAATTAATGAATCAAGTTAACTGCATATTTGTCCTTATATACAGTATGGAAAATGAACATTAATTTTCTTGTGGTGAACTGGAGAAATCCATTCTACTTAATTTATAACTGAGTTGATGTGTATTTTACCTGGAAAATGGCGAATATGAATTTAACAGTAATTGTTTATTGAGAGTGAGTGTACATGTTATTGACTACAGAAAGCGTTGCTTAGACAATTTGGTGTTACAACTGAGAGCTATCATTTGTTTAACGGTGTGGCCGCGGTAGCCTAGTGGTCATGGTCGCATACTCGCGGCTGGCGTTGTTTTCGTCGAGTCGCGGACTCGAGTCCCGGTGCCACCAAAAACCCACTGTGTAAAGGATAGCTGCATGTCAAATCTGTCGGTCTCAGGTTCTCTGTTTTTTTTTGCGTGATGAGGAAGTTAGGAGAGGGAGGTGCCAGCTCAGGTTTCGTCCTTCTCGTGGCTCAAAATTACAGCTAACTTCATGTTGTTTCCAAGTTTGATGTTAATAATGAATCAATCTGTTAAGAAGCGCCAAAATATATTTCACACTGATTCATGCGTCAGTCTTGATGTGGTAACCATTTGCTACCGCATGACAATTTTATTGTTGTTGTATCAAGTTGTCACCATCGATGGGACCTGAATTCATCGGCGCGACCATTGGGAAACCAAGCAATGGACAAAATATAAACTTATTTTCGGTGAGTCTGCTCCAAAGAAAGCGAAGACGGCTGGAAAAGGTAGAAAGTCGATTTTCTAAGATGCGAAGGATGTCAAACTCTTGGACCCCTTAGAAAAATGATCAGTGGACATTACTACAGTGAGTTATACCTCATTTTCATACCTAACTCAGGTACTTTTTGAACTGCTACCGTACATGATTTTAAAAAAAAATCCGACTCGTATGTACGTATACTATCGCGAACAAACAATTGTCACTTGTATAACTTGTCGAAACTCAAATGTCATGTTCTTAGGAACCCTGTATTATGGTACTTGTATAATGAATCTGCCGTTAGAAAATGACTCGTGACTTATTAAAGAAGCATTACATCATTGACGAAACTACCTTGAAACTTTTTTGCGTTTTGATTGATTGTACGAGGAAAAAACTCGTCTTCGTTTAATGCAGCAGCATTGCGACACTCCGCCAGTTTCACTAGTTGACCTACTACTCCTCTCCTGACCTTCGCTTTATTCCTGGCACAAAAAGTAAGAAGCAGCTGTATCACCACTCGTATTCCAAACATCGTGTCAAACAATTTATCGAACCTCCTCTAGAAACGTGACTAAGGCTTTGGTCTTGTGTAGTATACCCATTCTGAAACACACTACGCATCTTTCCACCATGTTGCTATCATTGGCGTCGTACAATTGGTTTTATCTTTTTCCGAACTGATAACGGCAGATAAATTTCTTTTTATCGGCGATGAGTTTCTTTGTTCCGTAATCAAAGAGGGCTCTTGTTTAGTAACTAGATGTGTTACCAGTTTGGCCTAATATTGAAAATGATCACAATTGTATGGTGTTTTTTTAATGGAAAAAGAAATTACTCAGAATACGCAAAAAAGTTGAGTTGTGAAAACTCGACATGTGTTCAAGATTACGTGTATCCGATTTGGAGATTTTCGAGTATGTAACAGCGAAAAAAAAAAAATGTTTTGCGTATTATTGACGTGGTTTACAAATAATTATTTGTGATAATGTCATACGATTGTTTATTTTTCGTTGATGGTTTTAAATCAGTATTACTACTCGATTGCAGCTTTTTCAATTTTATTAAACAGTGTTGTGTAATCGGCAATTCTTGTATGAAGTTAACAAAAATAAGAGTGGATTAATAAAAGGAATTGTGTGTTGTTATTCGCGTCGTAAATACCTAATATGTGGTATTCTGATGAAATAAAGTGAAAGGTGTTTTTTTTTTAAAAAAAAAAATAGAATATTTATTGTTATAGAATGTATTATCTTTTTCCTATTCAGAGAATTTGAGTGTTTTTAGGTACATGAGTGTTAATCCAAATTTTGAATTCTTTAAAAAGTGCTTCTATTTTTTTTTTTATAAATTCATTCTGTATATTAAAGGCTGATGTGTATTGTTTAATATTAATCTTGTTTAGTATACTGGAATAAAATATGCTGATTTCTTTCATGCCTTATTTAAAAAAAAAAAAAAAAAAGTCGCTTAAGAATGAAAATTGCGCCTCATATGTTTTATTATTATTATTATTATTTATTTATTTATTTAGAATGAGTTAATTTTAGATACTCTTACCGTTGGCTGTATCCTATTCCAGTCCACAGCGACTTGGTTGCTAGAAAATTGTAGATTACAATCTTACTTCCACTGAAGCTCGCCATATAGATCTGATATGGATAGGCAGCCTGCGGTTTGGATACAATTGTATCTGAAAATTCTCACGTAGCGCGGGGTGGGGGAAGTTAAGAAATTCAAGTGGTAGCTCAATATTATGAGGTCCTTAGCCTTTGATCAATTGCGAAGTTCTAGAGGGATGTTAAGCACCAGCTAAACTGTATGAGTCCGCTGTAGTAGTTGGATGCGACTGGTGCTATTTCCGTCCAGTCGAGGTTTTCAGCCTGATGCCACAACGACACACAATGTAGCGGGACTGATGCACGTTAAATCCTGTCCAGGTCCCAAGTCTTGCCGTGGCGTGGTGTTGAAGTTTGGAGAGGAAGATGCCAGCTCAGGTGTCGTGTTCATCCCTTGACCGAGGTTCAAAATTACGAGGTCCGTCGACAAAAACCATCGTGCTGCTTCCAAGTCCAACGTTAATTAGCATTCAGTCAATTAAAAACTGCAGTAGTTGGGTGATGAAGTTACATACTTTAATGTTGGTGGACTTAAAAATTTATTCTAGGTTATGAAAGGGGATAAGAAATTAGAAACAAAAATTATTGGAGAAAGCTTTTTTTCATGCTTAAAACGGCACTATTTTGCTTAATTGAGTGCGAAAATTTGGAAAAAACAAATTTATCATTAATACTAAAGTAATTTTTCTCTTAGAAATTTTCAATGTTTGCTCATTGAGAATGAAACTAGTTTAAATCATGCTATAATTAATGGTTAACATAAAGAAAAGATAGTTGACAACCAAACAGCTGGCAAGGCGCGTCACCTCGCAAAATTTATTTTAGAATGAACACTGTAAAATAAATTGCAGGAAGCGGCATGTATTCGTCCCAATCAGGATTTTCGAATGAGTCCTCTAAAATAATTAAAAGTAAGCTCTTTTGAGGTTTTTGGGGGAAAGAATAATCAACTTTTCTGAGTAATTTTTTTCGTTTTAAAAAAAAAAGTTATTTTTAAATTGTTCTCTGTTGGTATTAATCAGAATTGAGGTATCCTCTGCTATGTTTATTTCCGTAATTTAATTTCACTATTCCAAACCAAAATAAATCACTGCTACATTTTCGCCCTGAAACGCTATTTAATGTCTTAATTTCAAAATTATTTTTTGGAGGAAAAAAATCTCAATTATTATTGACTTTATTAATAATTATACGAGTCCCCTCCAGATGTCCGGTTCAAAGCTTGAAATTCTGAAGATGAAATAAAATTCTGTTTCGATTCGGTGTCCTGTTTCGACTCCTAACTTAGGTTTTTTTTTTTTTTTTTCTCCTAAAAGATTCTGCGAAATGAAATTTCACAAACTAAACGCTCTATTAACGTTTTTAGACTGTTCGTTAACTTTGAATGCTAATCAAAATGTTTGCACTTTTGTTTGTTAATTTTTTAATTAAAATGTGATACATCCGTAATCCGTAAAATTTCATGACGTGATGACACCCGCAATTATTCTGCAAGACAATACAATCCTGTTAACGCCTTACGTGTGATGAAAATTCATATAGTTTTGTTGTAAAGTCGTTCCCCTAAGAATTCATACGGCAATTAATATTTTCTGAAAATAAATAAAAAAAAAAATGGATATAAAATAAAGAATGGAGCTGTTTGAAAGAAATATTTAGAACCAGAATGTTCCATCGCAAATAACGTAGTGTATATTTCTAATGTCATATTAATAAAATGGAATTAAAATTGTTTTTTGTATTAAATTTGTGTGAACAGAATTGACTGAATAAATCAACCAATCAGTTTTTTTTTATTCACTTTATATTGAACTTGGCGATGTACATTTCTATCTTGAAGTGATGAATCTACTCTTTTAAATAAATGCGTAAGATAATATAAATTTCTATCATTCGGGCATGTATGAGGTCTGACGTTAATCATATTACTATTTATGGTTTTAAGAGTTTCCAAGAAGTTAGATTCGCTAT
Source organism: Nephila pilipes (assembly GCA_019974015.1). Classification (NCBI taxonomy): domain Eukaryota; kingdom Metazoa; phylum Arthropoda; class Arachnida; order Araneae; family Nephilidae; genus Nephila; species Nephila pilipes. The sequence goes on from BMAW01013335.1 coordinate 491,351, forward strand.
AGTGAAATTAATTAGAATTCTTTTAATTTGAAAATGTTTTCACAAATTCTCAGTTTGAAGTAAACAGAAAAATTTTAGAAAAAGAGATAAGGTATTTGAGTGATAACTGAAATTCGAGAAACTAAGTAGATACCGTATCGACGTATTACAAATAAATCTACAACGGTAGTTGACGGTTATTCTTCTCCAATAACTGGTGGAATTAACAATATCAATCTCTCCTCTCGACAGTGTCCAAAAACGAAATGCAGCTCACTTCAGTTCTGTTTACATTTGTATAAATAATTTCGAGAAATGGGCTTGCTGGAAAAAGAAGTTCCCTATAGATTAGAATACAAGAAAATGCATAATTAAATATAACTGCTACCTCTCACGTATAGTATATTTGTTAAAAAGGAGAAACTCTATTTTTCTCCCCCAATTCTGCTTTCAACTTTTTCTTTATATCGTCGATCGATTGTTATTAAACTTAATCGACAGGTCCGAATCATTTTTTTCGAAAAAAAAAAGGCGAACTTTTGACGCATGTTGGTTTTCTTGAAACTCTAAAAATTTTTGAGGTAAAACTTTCTTTTAATTTGTAAAGCTCGAAAAAAAACGTGTATTTTTTTATTTAGAGTTCCTTGAAATTGGTTTTTGTTCAAAGAATAATTTTAATTGGCAATGCTTTGAATGCAACTTTTTGTTTTAAAAAAAATTGTTGAATTTTTTTCAGAAATTGCTAGGCGGCAACTCGAAATTGCAATTTTGTTTTTAAAAAAAAGTTTTAAAAACATTTCAAATTCCTGTTACAAAATAAATGCAATTTTATTCATGAAAATATTTTTTTCGATTTTCGCTGTGAATTTCAAATACCAAACTGTTACTCAAAATAGAAATAGAATTATATATTGACATCAGTTAGCAAAACCTTTACATATCTTTCCATGTTACTGAAAACATGAAACTAACTCAAACCCAAAATAAAACTGATTAATTATTTATTATTTGATATAAAAAAAACCAATTTTTTGAATTGCAGCTTTTTTTTTTCCCCTTTAAATGTTTTGTTGATGCTTTTTACGTGCTAATCTTTTACGTCACTGTCGAAAAAGAAATATTTTAGTAGGTTACTAAGTATGTATAGTGTCATTATTTTTTTTTCTCTCAATCCGTAATAATTTAAATTTTACTGTAGACTTTTTTTTTTTTCCCCATTTTGAAACCAAACATCCTGTTGCATAGATTTCGAAGTAAATCATAGATTGAAAATTTTATTTCGAACCTACTGTTTCAATATCTAAAATAATCATTGGGTGTAAGAAAAAAAAATTTTCTTTCAAGCCGGATATATCCATTTTTTCGCTGGAGCCTTGCGTGCGTCTAAGTTAAGCACCCGTGTCCTAGATAGGGGTCCTTTTTTAACATTGGGAGTCTTTTGAGAAGCGCTAAATGATGTCGCAATAGGGCGTTCCTTTCTCTCTCTCCTGTTAGTGTCCTTGATGCCTGTTTGTGTGTGGGACAGCGGAAACGATTACCATTGTCTTCTGCCTTTGTCGGGAATGGTGGGCGACATCTCAATCCCAGATAGTATTGTCTGGAGATAATATTTTGTAAGTTTTCGATGGGATTCCGTCCTCGAGTGTATCCGAGAAACGGGGAGTCGTCATCATCAAACTCTTCCGAGCATTCTTTGATACAATGTTGGGTCTTTAAATGACTGATGGAAAACAAAGCTGTTGCTCAATGTGTATGTTATATGCTGTTTTCTCTTTCTCTTAAATAAAACCGTCACACAGAAGAGATAAGCTGTGTTTTGTTTCTAAGAAATAGTGATGTATTTTTAATTAACATCCCACTAAAAACGTATAGTTGGCTGTTGACAATGAACCTTTTGCAATTTAAGCCGCTGTTCTTATGGCCAGGACGAACTTGGACAGACACTGCACCAAGATGTGATAGTCTTGTTGGTGTTTATGTTAAACCTTTGCCGGTGCCGCCCGAATTCAGTTCCGTCAACGCAAACAAGCGACATTTGTGACGTCCAAGCAGAGTTCGGGCGGGCGAAATATTAATGTTTCTACAGCTTGAAGGATTAGCTGAGTTTTTTTCAATTTGTATAGGGGCCGCGGTAGCCTAGTGGTCATGGTTTCGGATTCGTGGCTGGTGGTTTTCGTTTAGTCGCGGGTTCGATCCTTGGCCGCCAAAGACCCGCCGTGCAGCCGGGGCTGATGCACGTTAAATCTGTTCGGGGCCCAAAGTCCTCCCGTTGGCGTGGTGTGGATGTTAGGATAGGGGGTGCCAGCTCAAGTGTCGTCCTCGTCACTTGACCATGGTTCAAAATTACGAGGTCCGTCGCCAATAGCCCTCATGTTGCTTCTAGTGCGACGTTAATAAAAACTAATTTTAATTTGAATAGACATTTAATATGTAATTCACTTTTATAATGGATTGCAATATTTTTCTTTCATCAGAAAGAATAATTAGTGTAACCACAGCTATCCAAAGGAGGGTATAGTTATTTCAAACAGATAGTCAGATTTTTTAATTTTTCATAGTCATTTTCTGCAAATTTTATGCAGAAAAAGAAATTTGTTTGCAATGTTAAGTTTAAACGTCGATGAAAAATACAATTTAGGCTCTTGAGACTCAGATACTTACTTGTGGACTGTGCTATGTTTTGGTACATATTACACTGTAAAGGACATGTGAAATTCGTATATTCAAACTCATATTGTTGTATTAAGTTTAACTTTAGTTTATCTCATATTTACTTTCAAAATTACTATGCTATTCAATTTATTTTTTTACTATAGAAATAATTTAAGTGAAACGTAAAAGTATTAATGTGATCCAATATTTTTCCGCGTGTATTAAAAAGTAGCTACTTCATTTAAAATTTTAATTTTTTTTTATAAAAAATAATTTCTTAGCCTTATAATTGTATAAATGTACAAAATTAAGCAGTATTAAGAGCATTTTTCTGAAATGTATGATACACTTAAGGGGTTAAGCAGCTTCCAATCATTCATCTGAACATCCGTAATTTATTTGGAAACCCTGATATTTTCCTGATAATGTGATAGATCTGCACATTGCACTACCGAGTTTCCGTCGGGACCTATTTTTGTATTACAATCTAATCCGTTTAAAATGAATATTTTTATACTATTGGTCGTCATTCTTCATTTCGTTGAGTTTTAGGTTGGCAAACCTGAAAAGTTGGAGTGGGACCCACTTCCATACTAACGCCTTATGAGGTACTTTTAATATCTTACGCCCCAAAGATTTGAGATCTGTTACTCTTAAACTAGGCTTCCAGAACTATGTGCACAGTAAAGCTGGCCTACTTCCCACTTGGGGATTAAGTTGCTGGTGTAGGTGCCTTGATCGTGGTGACTGGTAGTTAAAAGAATTCTGCTTCTCGGAGTGTTTAATCCTTTTGGGCTTTTATTCTCGTTATGGCTGAAAATTGTTGTGACTCTGAACTATGGAATCGATACTTGCCTAGAAGTATTTAAAGACCATAAAGCGCAGCAAAAGGTATTTGAAGACCTTTCTATAGTTGTATTAAGAGTTAATTAATTGGTGCAAATAAAAAGATTTTAAAGAAATTAAATCAAAGTTTATTATAGGGATGAAAATTTATATTGCAATTGCCACGAGACTTTCGGCCTTTTCTCGGTACTTTATTGCCATTATACTGAATGCGAATATTATGTGTCCATTTGAAAACTAAGGATAGTCTTCGTTGTAATAAAATTTAATGGAAAAAAAATTTATTACTTAAAAGGTGAAGTTAAATCAAAGGTTTTTCGCATGTAGTTGTCTGGATGAGGGTGGAATCAGGGTTCGGATGGAAATTCTGGAAGCAGCAGTCCTTGGCTTGAATTTGGAAAAGAATTTGAGCGGATAAATTTGTTCTCGGTGAAGCCGAGAGAGGGAGTTATCTGATTGGCGAATGGGGAAGTACCTATAGGATTGTTTTGAAGTTTTATACTTTGATAGAAAGAAAAAAAAATGTGAGGGGGATTTTAAAAAGATAAATCCAATAAAATTCCTTGGGGCCTGTGTAGTTGTACATTGTTTCTACATGTGGCAAATTTTTTCTTTTTTTTTTTTTTCTAGGGTAGTATTAGGGAAGTTGTCTAATTTATTGAAGATTTTAATGGAAAGATTTTTAATGATTTCTGAAGGAGGGGTATTTAATGAAATTTCAGATATCATCGTTTTTCATGTACCAATAAGTTATAAACATTACGTTTTGAATTTTTCGAGTTGGTTCTATGGTATTTTTGCTGCATGTCTCCAGATTGGACAAGCGTAGATTAGGACTAGTCTAATTATCCAACCAATAAACAGTTTATTACGTCTACTTGATTTAGATTTGTGCGAGAAGGGAACTAAATCATGAGTTATCATTTTATATTGTATTTTAATCTGTGTTAATATGTTGTTTGAAAGTGAGAATTTCATATATCTTCACACATCACGATATTTGGTGGTCCAGAGCCAAGGAATCTTTTTATTGCAAAAGAAAAAGTTTAGTTCAAATTTCCTATGACTTCTGGAAAAGAAAACACTCTTGGAAACTTTCAGAGCTATTAAGGTGACTGGTAGAGATTTGTATATTTAAAACTAGCTTTCCTCTTACAAGGCTTTCCTCTTCGGGTTGTAACTTACAAACACACTTCCGCATCTAAAGAACAGTCAAAGTCACAAAACTGTGTGATAAAACATCGATCGAGTAACTAGTGATGAAACGGCATCGACGCAGTTATGAATTGTGTATTTGAATTGGTTGAACTTGAACTGAGAACGACTTTAAGAACTCCAAGGTAGTTTGGTGTAGCATAACATGTCTAGCTTTTGGTTTAAAAGTTCTGTCTTATTGAGGATCTGAAATCGAAAAAATTATATAAATTCGAGTTAAGTCATCTAACCGTTCATAAATATGTGACATTTGTAGCTTACGATATATTCTGTTGCTCTAGGGCTAAATACTTTGATTACTCTAAAAATTCACATGACGGTTTTGATGACATCGGGTTCCGAATTCCAAAAAAAGTAATAGCCTTCTACTGTGACTCTAGGGTCCAATTGCGAATTCAGGGATTAGATTATGACATAGACTGACCCTCGTAATATGGACTTGTGATTTCTGACTAATTTTCTTAGAAAGCTGACCTCTTTTTTTTTTTAGTGTAATCTGGAAGTTTTGAGAGAAATGTCCCGGTTCATCATTTGTTTGACTGTAATTTAGAATTACTGAATTGCCAATACTTCAAAGCGTGGTTTTCATGTGACTTTGATGAAAATAAATAATGGGTTAAATAAGGTTTTTTAAATTATTTGGGTTATATTGATTAGATTCGATGCTTGAGTTAGAAATCTGCGTCATTTGTGCATAGAGAATATACATAGTATCTATATTTCCGCGTGTTTCTAATTTTAGATTGCTGTATTCTATCAGATAAGTTAAAGGTAATGGGATTTTTATGACTGATAACATGTCATCGATATTGTACTTTAATTTCTTTATTATCTCTTATCTATCAATTCTTTCGTCACCAACTTTAGGGGTTATGAAACCAGCAGTTTCTTTCTTTTTTTTTTTTTTTTTTTTTTTTGTAACAGGCTTTCTCTCTCTCTCTCTCTCTCTCTCTCTCTCTCTCGTTGCCAAGTGCCTAAGCATTCAATTTTATTTGTTCATTGGGTTAATTGATTGATAATTTTGATTCCAATCTGAAAAAGTAATTAAAAATCTGCTTTTACCAGTGATGAATGAAAAATTCATTCCCCCCCCCTTCCCCTTTGTTATCATGACCGGAAATTACGTTCGATGTTATTATAAGAATTTTTTGGAAGGAAACAGTTATGTATAATACACAGAATTATTTATTAGCATTGAATTTTCTTACCATATATTATTTTGATGCGCTCTTTACGTATAAAACACTTTTTTAAAAGAGAATCGCCTGGTTTTTCCCCCTCTATTTTTTGCTCATAATTTATTTTTCTAAGGGAATTATAACTGTAGAAAACTTTCCCATTTTGTCTTCCTCGCTAAATGCATTTGCAAAGTAACTCATTCCAAGAATTCCTGGAATTATTTCAAATGATTTTTTGTTGTTTGTTGTTTTCCCTAATACAAGAAAGTATTAAATGGGATTACAAAATTAGTATTTATGTTTGAAATATCGTTTAGCAATAAAATTAACTATATACGAAACAATTTTCATGGTAAAATAGAATCCATTTTAAAATTTGATAGCTCACCTTTTTTGCATTCGTAAATATATATATATATATATATATATTAAAAATAACCCCACCACCACCAATACATTAAATTAGCATACGTGTGATACTTATTTTTCTTATCATGCACCCAAATTTTATGTAAAAATATGTTTAAAATAGTTTGTAATAAATTCAGTAAATGAATTATGCTATTTTCTTGTTAAGATCCAGTTATTAAGATCTCTCTCTTGACCTCCTATAAAATTCAGGAATTCATTCTAGAAAATTTAAATAAAGGAATTTTTTTTTTTTATCGAATTGCCTTTTTTTAAAAAAAAAAAAAAAAAACGCACCCGTGAATTAGTAACACTAGTTAATGTAAGTAAAAGATTTTTTATTTGTTTGTAAAAAGCTTTTGTAATTCTCAATTGCTGACATTCTTTCAAATATATTTAAACTTATTATACTGTCAGTACCTCAATTAAATTTTTGCTTTCTGAACCTTACTTCTGTGAGAGTAAAAATTTAATAAGGGGAACTGTGTGCAATTAATATTCTACATGCTCTGTTATATTGCATCTTCAATATTCTGTTGTATCGTAAGAAATTTGTTCATTTAAAATGCCCTCCCCAACTGCAAGCTGTTTTATAAGCTACGTTACTTTAGTATAAATTTTATTGGTGAAAGAAATGTAACTATTAATGGAAATTTTTGCTACCCGATTTTTAAATTCCTTGTTAACATTTAACTAGGACATGAATTTAATATGTGAAACGTTAAAAAGAATTGTCAATGGTAGTAAAAACTCCGAAAATTCTTATAATTTTATTTTTTTAATTTCTTGTCAACATGTAATTTAATAGGAAAATAAATATTAAAAAGTCATTAATAAAAATAAGCGGAAATAAAGTGAAATTTCAACGAGTAACACATTACGAAATTTAGCAACGAAAATAAGCTAATTTTATTCTCTCCGTCATAAAATTAAATCCTGAATGTTTATTTTATTACTCGGAATCGGGGTCTTCGTGAAAAAGCTGTATTTTAGAGTAATATTCGAATTTAACGATCATAATTTTTCTTTCCAAGGACCTTATCTGTTTGTCGTGATATAAGCATTATCACCCTGAAACATGCAATAATTTTTTTTGTCCTCTCCTTGTCACATTTATGCTCCGAGGTGTTTCTCTCAAGGCTTTTGTGTTCAATGCGCTCGTCCAAGATAAACACGCGAAATACGTGTCACCATGTCGGCTCCGGGCAGTAATCATTGCCACATTGCGCATGCTCTTAGTGGACTGTTTTCGGAAGCCGGTGTAGAAGTCGAATTATGCGTATTTACTGAAACTTCTACTCAGTTATATCGATACAGAGTCAATAATGAACGTACATCTTCACATTTCAAAAATTTAACAAAATATACTCAGTTGTAAAAATATATATAATATCAATGTAAGACAATTAAATTTATGAAACATAATGAATATCTTTACAATATTTGAAATTGTAATGAAACGTTTAATAAATATGTCTCTGAACTCAACAGAATCATTAGAGAGAAATCGTCGTGCACGTACAAGGATTTTAACTGACTTAAATTCGTTAACTTAAAATTCAAAAATTGATATTTGTTAATCTACCTCACTAGATTTTATTGCTGTTTTAAGTACTGCTTGTGTACAGTACTGTACTGTACAATCACTTTTGACTTGAAGAATTTAATAATTATTCATAAATACGTAAGCAAAATGTTTGCATAATCCAGCCTTTTGGGTTCTACCTTCTCTGGTACTTGTAAAATTAATGTAGCCGCGAACAGTCATTTGATCATGATCACGAGTTATGGTCATGATCGGTAGTTTTGTTTCCATCGATTCGTTGATTCGAGTCCTGATACCTCCAAATAATTGCCGTGTAACGTGGCTGATGCACGTTAAATCTGCTGAAACTTCAAAATCCTCCTATGGCGTGGTGTGGAAGTTTGGATGTCGAGGTGCCTACTTAGGTGTCGTCCTCATCACTTGATCGAGGTCCGTCGCCAGTCGTCCTCGTTTACGACGTTAATGAACACTCGATGTAATTGATTGATATATTTTTTATTTGTCATTAAAAATTTTCAATTGGTTATTTATTATGCTTTTTTTAAAATGTTTTAATTTGTAAAGCATTTAGTGTACGCTCATGCCATAATTGACTGTATATAATATCAATAATGCCTATAGTTTGATGAATAAAACTGTAGAGAAACATAAGGGAAAATAAAATATAACCTTATTTGAGATGTGAAATAAATAGTATGGTATAGTGTAGCATTTGGTATTCAATTGAATTCTTCCACTTAGAGTGAAATGGGTTTATAAAAATCCTATTTCAATTAATGTTTAATTATTTGGTGGCTCCAGAAAGAACAAAATTTTCCAAATAAACTGGTGTCTTAAATTTTTTGTGTACTTTATTTTTCAAGATTCACGTTATATTTATGTGTAGTTTCGATACGGTTTAAGGAGAATTACTTTAAAAAAAATTTTTCAATGGATAGCTGAAAAATAAAAATATTGTTAAGAATGTCTTTGATATAAAGTATGTCGGACTAGTTTAAACTACATGAAAATAAAGTTTCAAAAAGAATTCTTTAAAAATGTTATTGTTTTAAAATAAAGAGTTTCTGTTGACAAAAAAAACTTTCATTTCTAGAAAGAAGGGAATTAAAAAAGATATGTTTATCTCATCGTGAAAAAAAAATAGTTGCAAAAAACGAAGTATTCTGCCTGCGTTCATTACCTTTAGTGAGGGTTTCTAAATTATTGTTTGTTTGCATAATTCCTGTACAACTATGGTGACAATCGTTCTCCTTTTGCAGGTTCTGTCCTCCCTCGAAAAGTGTCCTCCTTTTCGATATTTTAAAACTAATCTGTTAATATCTGTATTCACAGATCCCCGCCAAACTGTTATGCAAATGCGAAATACAAAGAACTTTTAGGATATTCAAAAGTTATATGTCTCGCTCTAACACTTGCTATAGAACATATTTTACAATTATTTGAGCTTCTCTGTTCATTCCAATACGTCGAAATAGCTCTCGTGTTGCTTCTAGTGCGACGTTAATAAACCCAAACCAATCCAATATATCGAAGAATGGCCTGAAACAAATATCACAGGAAATAACAGGTTTCAATGGTGTTTTTTTTTTTTTTTTTTTTTTTTTTTTTTTTACTTCATTGCAAGTAAATTGGGCAGATATTGGAAATTGTGTTGAATTTTTATCGAAAGAATAGCCTGTATTAAAATAGATGACAATTGTCTGTTTTAAAAAATTAGAAGACTGAATGTATATTTAAATTTTAACAAATTAAAGCAATGGGAAAATCAGCACTTTGAAATTGATAAAAAAAGATGGGTGAAAATATTTAACCATTTCAAAAATAAACACATTCCATATGAAAATTCAGTTATTCTAGTTGAATTTACATTGTGCTGCCCTGGAACTAAAGCAGCAGTTGAAAGATTTTTTTTCATATTGGTAATGATTTTTGGACGAGTGAGAAATCAAGGTTGAATTCTAACTGCAGCGCTCACCGTAAAATTCAATATGAAGGGTATCTCTTGATCCGAAGTTTCTAATACATTGTTAGAAAATGATAAATTGACAAAAAAAAAATATTCATTCAATGGGAAAATATTCTTTTAGTTAAATAATTAAAAGGGATGTAAGCATAATTAATGTACTTTTGTTTCAATTAATAAAATGTTTGATTTATTTACGCTGTACTTTTTTCTTAAATTTTTTCGTCCTCCAATTCATAATAATAAAAAAAAAAATTGGTCACTTTTGTACAACTATATATTTCCTACCGATATCTGTTGCATTTCAATGCGAGAGTGTATTTCTAAGGTTTTCTGCAAGTGCTGTGTATATCTATATGAGAAGTATGTGTTCTAAGAAGCTGAATTATCAATATCTTCGAAAGTGGTGCATCTACCCATATGACGTAAATATAAGGTTTCGAAATAAGATTTAAAAAAAAAAAAAATTGAGAAATTGCAGTCGGAACTAATTCTCGAAAGTGGCATGTTTGGTGAAGCAACGATGTGATAGAACGCGATTTCGAAACTTGTCTTCTCTGAAGACTGCCGTATGGAATAGTGTTTGCGAACCGATGGACACGTGTGTCAGAAGTGTCACGTTAAAACATTTTGTGCAACACGCACAGTTCACGTACGATCATCGTCCAAGAATGGTCTACACGAAACTGACAATAAGCCGGAATAGCCAATTGAAATAATTTATCAAAATGTAGCAGTCTACAGTGCTTTGTAATTGAATGGTTTCCAATCGATACTAATTGATGATTTGATGCAACTCTCAGAATTTCCAGAGAACGTCTGAGCTCAAGTGTTTGTCGATTTGAGGTCGAAGTTTAAAAATCAGGAAAGAAATCGCATGGAGAATGAAGAAAAGTGTCATTACGAACAAGAAATTTGGAGTGCTTGCAACCGGTTACCGGACACTTTTAGTACAATGAAATATCTAGCGATGGCTTTACTAACAGTTTTTCTTTCTACATACTTTCATGAGTTCTTATTTTCGGCGTCGAATTATATTAAAACCAATAAAAGAAACCGACTAATAGATGAAGTTAGCAGCGCTTGAAGGTGTACCAAATACCAACCCTCTACTGAAGTTTTAGCAAATATAATTAGGCAACGAAAATGCCACAGATGTAAAGAATTACTTGTGTTTGCTAATTTTATTATAAGCGTTCTTCCGAGTCCCAGGCTCCGCAAAAGCATTTAATATCCAGAAAGGAAAATACCTTCTTCAAATTTCTAATGCATTTTTATTTTCGCAAGGAAAACATTCCGAAGTACAAAAACGTTGCTCATGTTAACAAAAAAAAATGAAATCGGATGATTCTGCAATAAAAGTCAATTATTAAATAAAATATTAAAATAAGAGCAAACGATAAATTATTAAAGTAGACTATGTTCTGTTCGAATTTTAAAATAAATTAGGACGATAAAAGTAATATTAACGTATACCTCATCCAAACTAAATGTATTTGTTACAATCATAAGCCTAACACTATATATCCTTTATTTCATGCCCATGCATTTTTGTTGGCGCTATTTTCTTTAAACGACAGGTTGGCTAATGTTAATATATTTTTAAAAAAATATTTATTTTTACAATGATTTTAAGTGAAGGGCACAAAAATGTGAATATTTCTAGATGCGGCATGGCACCAAATCTTTTTTTTTTTTTTTTTTTAAACAAATTCTGAAAGCTTGAAAGTTCGGAATTGGATCTCAAAGCTGTGAGTGCCGTGATTGAGCGTTAGAAAGATAAACTAGTTCAGATGTTCGCGCTTTTTGTAAGTCTAGTGCACACAGCCTTTATTAAACGAATCAAACCCGTAGATTTAACTGTAATGATGTTTTGATTTGTGAGCATGCGCATTCGACCGATCCAAGCTTTCTCGTCCGTGACCTGCAACCTTCCCGCGCTGGAGCAGGTGTTTCCCCGGAGAAAGGGGGTGAAGGCCGAAAAAAGAATTCGCTTCAGAAGCTAGGTTTCCCCACGTGCAAAGCATGGGGCTGAAAGGTATTTTCCTCCAAAGAATCCAGTGGAATGTGTTTTGGAGCAGATCTTCCTTCAGGTCTTTTTTTTTTCCTTCAGGTCTACAAACCTTTAATCGCGATCCCCCTCTAGATAGCCTATGGGTGAATTCTGCTGATATGCGAAGACAGCAGGGTGCCTTTGCGAAACAAATTCCAACCCCAATATCCGACTCTGTGACGTTTATTCTTGTATGTTTAATCTCGCCTCCACTCTTAAAGCCGTGTCAACTATTCTTCGTAATGCTGATTAATGTAGCTTTGGAAGCTACTCGAAGATTTGTTGCCCGTCAACTTCTTATGTGGAATGTGTTCTTGCATAATTTTAAGCGATACTGAGTGAGCCCTAAATATCTACAAACCTTTAGGCCCGTTGAATACTTAAAACAGTCCCCATTCTTCCTCATGGGTCATCTTTTTGTAATGCGATTCGTTGCGGTATACTTCAATCCAACATGTGGATAAATGCAGTCTTAAAAGAATCGAAACTTTTTTTAATGGGTCGCTTAATACGGTCATAAATCCAATTTATTTCCGGTGAGAATGAATTGTGTAAGTGTTGGAAGATCTAGTGACAGTATTATACAGTTGTAGAAATTATAAGCGTTGATATTTTAATCAAATTCCAATATAGAATGGTTTCTAAATTCTATTCCTTTATAGCAGTGTAGCTCTGCTTGTTTCTTATTATTGAATGTAATGTAATTTGTGAGAAATTGAAATTTTGTGTTGTCTGACTTAACTAAATTAAAGATGCAAAAGCAGACGATCTCGTTAGACGTTCTTTAATATCTACTAAAAGTTGTAATTTTTTATATTATATGAAAAAATAAAAAATTTGTAATTTATTTTCCTACTTTTTTTTTCCCCCAATTAAGTCAAAGTTTTACTATGAAATTAGAACGGGGAAACAAGCTGCAATAAACTTTAAGAAATAAATCTTCAAAACTCTTTATCAATAGGGTTTTAACGGTAAATGTTTCAATTTCCTGGAACAATTTTGTACTTTTGAAATTGATGTATTCAAGCTTGAACGACTTAGTTAACCTTCTTTTACGATTAATCAACTAAGTTTTATGCTTTTGTTTGTATATCGAGTGTTCAAGTGATTAAAATCAAGAAATGTATTTCAAAATATAAATTAGTCTTGTTTATTAATTCAGTCTGACTCATAGAACTTAAGAGTAAAACTAATCGGTGATATATATATATATAGTTTACATTATTTACGAGGGTGGTTCAAAAAGTTGTCTGCTTTTGAATACAGGTAGCGTTACTAAGGCAAGTTGTTGCTACCATTGTGTTCTGACGTCTGTTAAATAGCGCAAAACCAATTTCACATTAATTCATAGGTTAGTTTTGATTGCTGCCGCGTGGAGATGTCCCCGTTGGTGAGCCTTGGACTCATCTTTATTTACTGACAACAGAGCAACAATCAAAACGAGGTTGTTTCCAGTGTATCTGCTCCAAAGAAGGCGAAAGTGGTGGTGACGATTTTTGGGGTGCATAGGGCGCCATACTCATGAACTTCTTTAAAAATGGATGAAAGTCACTGGGTCGGTATTACCATTGAGTTGCCCCATTCTTAATACTTATGCTTTTTATATCACCCTCATGTATGTTAATATTTATATCATTACTAAAATAAATTTGCAAGTTTGCTAATCATGGCGTGATACAATTTTACGAGGAAAATTCAAATTCATTGAAATTGTTTACCAATTAACTATTCCTACTTATATAAAAATGATCTCAGATTTATAATAAAAAAATAGCAAAATAAGGTACCAGTCCTTTTTAACCATAAAATTGAATTGCTTAATAAAATTGCAGTATTTCCTTATGGGAATAATACATATTTCCCGATAAACCGGTTTGGTCAGATTTATGTGGTACTATTTCATGTAAAATGTCTGCTATGACGTAAAATGTCGTTTCGCTGTAAAATTTCTCCGTGATCAGTGAAGAAACTTCAACACAATGTTCCTTTTTATAAAATTAGAAGTTAGTGTCTCCTGTTCACTAACACTCTGAAACGGCTATGGCAGTTTTTCTTTGAATAGTTGTGTTATATCCAGATTGCCTTCCATGACATTTTTACTACTCTTGAACAGTGTATTTATTTATTTGATTGAATTCAGATTTATGTTACTCAAAAAGAATTTGATGTTTTAATAACAATTATGAATTTTAAATGTATAGAATCACCAATGTATGCACACAAAAAACTGTAAATTTTGAAAGAAAAAAAAAACATTAATTTATTTACGTTCGGCATTTTCTTAGTATGTTACATTTGGATATCAATTTATTATGAAATGATTGATGATCAAACTTTGAGAATGAAATATGAATATTACACAAATAAAAAAAAATGTTGACAAAACACAGTTGTTTATTAGAAACTTCAAAACGTAGTGTCATTGTTTACTATCGAAAATTTCATAGTAAACAAACTCCAAGCATTCCTATTTGAGACTATCTTAGTGAACATATTTAAATCATTACACGCATAATTGATGGAGTGATTAGAATAATGATAAAATTCGCTGTAAAATGTGGTTTGTAGGTAGAGAGTTTGGAATAAAAATGTTCTTCTCTGAATATTCTTTTTCCATGAAGTTTGATATCATATTTTATATATATATTTATTTTCCTCTGTAAAAATAGATTGCGCAAATACTGGTCAAAGGGCTATCTTACTTAGATTCGTCATATTTTTAGAACTTATCCTTTTTTCCAATCACTCATTTAATAATCATTGCGGGTTTGTTTATAGTTTTAGTTTCATATTTGCTTATACATTTGAAGTCGCATCGTTGTTTAAAATTTAGATTTATTTGTCAGCCAGTTGTAAACTGATTTTAACTATTGCAAAAAAAAAAATGTAATTTCGTGTAAGTTAGTTTATAATTTTTATTTTTGTTATTCATTTCCTCATCGATTAGTTTTGTCATACACTGTTGCCAAATTCTTAACACAAATGCAGCCAAATATGGATTTGTAGTGATATACTAAATTTATCGCTTTTGATATGCTTGCTTGGATATCTGTGTATATGTTAAATACATTATCATTTGCCTTTCTTTAATGTTTATCCTTTCTCTTGTTAAAGGATGGCAAAGCGAACGGATCCGCTGCTCCTACTGCAAACGGAACGCAAGAGAAGAAGCCTCCACCAGTCGAAGAAGAGGAGAAGCCCAGCCCTAAAATCGTCAAAGCAAAAGTCCTTGACAGTCCCATTCAGAAAACCAAAGAAGAGGTTCGTAATAAAAAAAAAAGACTTATGTACATCGTCAATTTAGCTATATAAATTTTTACCCATTGGCTTACTAACATTTTTTCCCATTGTCGACTCTATATTTACTCTGTAATTTTAAGAAAAAATCGAAAATGTTATCCACCATTCAATAGATGGATGTCTCAGCTTTCCAGTGGTCTATAACATGTCGCCATCTATTGACGGAAAGAAGGAAACACTAAGGTGATCAGTCCGTCTCACAGCCGATAATATAATAATGGACTTGAAATGTGTGACCGGCTGTGTAAGCCAATGGGTTAACTGACAGAAATAATTCTACCTATACGATATACTTTTCGATAACTTTAGGATAATTTTTCACTCTTGGAATTTTAAGGCTGTTTCCTGAGCCTGATAATAAAATTTCATGGGAATGCAATGCTACAATTTGATCCTGTCAACACGCGGCAGCCGAGGGTCCATTGTGACAAAACCGCGAGTTATATTATCGTTCAGTTCATATTAATATTATAAGTTCCAACATCGACATGAACATTTGCGTTAAATTACTGAGTAATTCATTCATTTGAGAAAACAAAATTATAGTATCGTGTGCTACTTTTACAATATTCGAATCAATTGCCTGTAAAGGAGTATATACCAATAATCTGAATAAAGCTGTAGACTTTAAAATAGTGTCTGACAGTCAGTTAACAATGTGATGTCTATCGTATATCATGTTGGTCTTTGTAAAATGCAACCTGTTTTTGTAAAAATACGTGATAAAATAAAATAAATTGGTATGTAGAAGTATTAATAAAACCCATTCTTATACAAGTCATTCCCGTAAGTTGGATAAATTCCGGTTCACCTTTTGCTTTTGCTGGACCCATTGATTAAGATTGTTTCATTTTTGAACAGCTTATTGCACTCAAACACCAAAGATGCATTAAGTACTTTAAGCAGTTGTTCAGGTGAAAGAAATGTAATGACTAGGCAATCTGTGAGGTTTTTTATGTGTATCATTAGTGAAGTTCAACTGAACTTGCTGATCTGGAAGAAGGCTAATCATAATGATTGCCTATTTGACATTTCTATTCAAATACTTGTAAATTATTGAACTTAAATCTTCGAAGATAGGCCATCACCAGTAGCACAACGTAATGAATCATTTGTGAATTGAATACTCTTGAGTGTAATCCATATTTTAACATTTACGATTCATCTCGTTTTATTTAAATTAATTTTCTTTTTTACGCAGGCGAATACTTCTCGCAGCTCCACTCCCATGGACGGAAATCCTTCCATCCCTGACTCCCCTCATTCAACGAAGAGCTCTCGTAGCACCAACAGCATGGGTGGAGGCAGCACTTCTAATGGCCCAACCTCCCTTGAGGATGGTATGCTCAACCTCAACATGAGCGCCTCCGAGATGCGCCAAATGCTCGCCAACCGGCGCAAAAAGGATCCTAAGAAGGAGCCAATGGACATCAGGCAAAAATATGAGATCATCCAGCAGATGTAGATAATCCAAAACCTCTACTCCGGTGGCCCTCTGTGACATCGCTCGAGTTACTGGACCCTCATCATCTGTGTGATTGTCCAACCCTTATTTTCGTACTTTTTATAATTCACAAAAATTATTTGTTAAGTTAAGGAACGGATAATTTAAATTGTAATTCTCGTAACTTGAATTCAAATAGAATTGCATACTACATACAATTTGTTTCTATAAAATGGCAATTAAAAATCTTTTTTTTTTTTTTATAAATTTTAAATCTTAATTTTGATAAAACACAATAAAATTAAGATTGATAACTTTAAGTTACTAACGTATTAATATGCAATGGATAACTTTATTTAGTTACTACTGTATTAATGTGCAATACATATTGTTTCAAATAGTGTGTGAAATCAATTTTTAATCGTTATATATCCATCATTTTCTTTAAATGTGATTTATATTCATATTAAGTCATAAGCAAACATTCTTTTAAATTATTACACAATATAAGATAAATTCAAAATTTCCTTTAAATCTTATTGTATCTTAATGTTCTGTTAACTACAATTGTCCAGACAGAACAGAAACTAAAAAATAATAAAACCTTGAAAATTTGAATAATGTTAGGGTTGAAAGAAAAAAAAATTTCAATGACCTTTAGATACTTTACTTATCATAAAGTCCTTGAGAGAAGCGATGGCCACCGTAGCGATGTCACTAGAAGGCTCTGGTAAATTTGTGCTTCGTTTTCAGTGTTTTTACAGTTGAAACAATCAATAAAAAAATGTATCTGTGGAAATGCTGCCGCTTGTTGAGTATCTATTCCGTTTCTCTATCAACAAGTTTCAGCATCATCCGCAGTAATGCTGTTTAAACTGCTTCAACTGTTGTACATTTTTAAATGAGGAAATATGTTGGTGTCGGTCAAAAATTTTCGTATTAATTTGTACGGTGAATTTTTCTTTTTCTCATCGCAAGGAATATCCACTTACAGCTGTAATCGACTGATTATTTGAATCTATTCGGTTGATTTTGGAAGCATTGAAAAGGCAGAGTTGAGCTTTTATTAGATATAATTTGTGTTTATATTATTCAAAGCATTTCCTTTCCTTCCTATATCCAACCATTTCAATATTATGTGTAGAATTTCAAGAATCTTTTAATATACTGTAGATAAAATAAATGCATGCTTCCGTTGAGTTGTTGTAGTACCGTTATCTCTGGACGATAATAGATATTCCTTGCTGTTAAAAAAGAGCCATCTGATAAATTTTAAAAATATAAAGAAGTCATTTTCTGTCAGTTCAATGAATGTCTGTGGATAGTATTCCATATTTTCTTGTTACCTTTTCCTTGTGGAAAAAAAAAAAAGAAATATTAGTTTTATTTGTTTTTGTTGTTTTTTTTAAATTGTGTGTTTCCATTACTATTCTACTTTATACATTTCCTCTTTTTTTTTGTTTACTGGAACATTTCTTTTTCTGCATTCTTAATTAGATAGTGTATATTCTATGATATATATATTATATAATCCCCAAGTGCCTTATTAGATAGTTTTAATTAATTTACCATTTCAAATTTTGTGTGCTGTTTATATTTAAATCTTTTTCATGTATGTTCTATTTGTTCACTTAATTGCGTTAACTTTTGTGAAAAATTACTCGGTTCTTTTTATCTGTACATTTCTTTCTTTCAACTTTAAAAAAAATGTTAGAAATTTCATTTTCATACTTAAACTAAATGATTATTTGGAGTTAAATTGTACTTTTGATTCATTTTACTCTGAACAATCGTATGAAAGACCTGTCTTGTTGACAAAAGCATATCATGAGATATTTCGACAATTGTTCTTAAAAGAAATTTTTACTTACTTGTTTTAAAAAAATCAAGTGCCTTATATTATATGAAATGATGATGCATATCATCGTACAAAATGCACATATTTTTTGTAACCTGCATACTTTTGAGAAATTACCCTCTATTGGATAAATTCTCAAGCTTTATAATTAAACAGAGTTCTATACTTTTGGGTCCAAACAATTTTCAATATTTTATGTTTATGGAAAAGTAGATTAATTTTTTGTATTGTATGCCTCTGAGGCAAATATTTTGCATATGTGAAATAAAGTCAACTGTTCACGTTAAAAGGTTCAGTGTCATTATTTCTTTATTTCCCACATTATGAACATGTGTATTTAGACTGAAAAATAACACAATTGAACTATGATATAAAAATAACATTTTTAAACTGCACCTTTCAATATAGGATTCGCATCTTGGATAATATTTTTCTGCACAGGGGGAAAAAATAGTTACAAGGAACCTTCATAATATTAAAACCTTGAAAGAAAATAGTGTAGAAACCTTCCGTTGCAATTTTGTCTTTCAAAGGTTTATTATTTTAACCAAAGATAAAGTTAGCAAGATGGTTTTGATTGATTATCTATTAATGTCGCACGAAGAAGCAATACAAAAGCGATAAGCGATGAACATCGGCCCACGCCTGAGCTGACACTTCCCTTTCCAAGCTTTTGCACCACGCCAACGGGTGGACTTGGGGCATCGACAGATTTGATGTACATCAGCCCCGCTGCACGGCAGTTTTTCAATGGCATCAGGATTCGAACCCATACTCAACGAAATAACACCAGCCATGAGTTCGCGTCCGTGACCATTAGGCTATTGTGGACATATTTAGAAAGATGGAGCTTATGTCGTTCCTTGGGAACAGATATCTCTATTGCTATTGATTTGCAAAAAATCATTTTGAAGTTGATTTGCCATTGATTAACTTATAAGGCTTAATAAAAATTCATAATTGTCAGATTTCAAGACTGTTATTAAAAGTCTGATAGTTTTGAATTTGTGCTTGGTTCTGTTTATCATTAATGTAGACCAAGGTATGCCAAACGTTTTTGATCATCGACCCCCAAAAATTTAATAATTCTCTTATCGGCCCCCTCTATAAAAATTGATTTAAAAAAAAAAAGAAAGAAAGACTTACCAGTTTCTGAAATGATTTATTTTATTTTGACAAAATCAAATTTTAACATTGATCAATGACAAGGATGTGCTTGATGACGCTTGACTAAATTAGCAATGTTTGGTTCGAAATTTGAAATAGAACTAACTTGGACTGCAGGTCAACTTATAATTCAATGACTTCATCTTGCAAATGACTGTCGTTATTTTTGAACAGAAAGTGACTCGATAGTCCATTCTGGGATATCCATATTTTCCAAATCTGCAAAGCGTCATTTAAAATCATCTGTTAATTTTTGGAGATGATTTGTATATATTTCCAAATCTTCTTCAGTAATATCCAAATATCGAAAATTTGAAAAGTATTGAAAATTTTTACGTAACAATGGAGACTTGGAAGAAGTTTAACTTGAAGGCTTAAAAAATTGTCTGTGCTTGAATTAATGTAATATCTTTCCCTTGGAGACGTGTTCGAATATCATTGGACTTCGCGAATACATTTGCCAAATAAAAATGTTTTTTTTTTTTTTCCTATTCGTCGTTTAAGGCTGATTTAATTTCTGTTAGAAATTCTTTAACTATTTCATAGAATTCAACACGTCTTTGTAAACATTTACCTCTTGACAACCATCGTATTTCGTTGTGTAATAATAATTGTTTTGATACTTCATCATTTTCCTCGCAAAGTTTAGCAAACAGTCATGATTTAAGGGGTTGTTCTCTAACTTAATTGATTTAATACGCAACTGTAATGTATAATTGTGACAGAATTAATGGTACATATACCATATACACACACAGGTTCTGTTTCCTTTAGTAAAGTTGCAAACCTCGGTAGCAGCCTATCTAAGTAGGCGCCCCCATCTATAGCTACTGCAGAAAAATTACTTATTATAATTGTATACTTATTCAAGAATTCTTTCAAGATCTGATATACTTTGTTCCATTTTTGTCAGTTTCAAGATATTTAGCAAACAAAAATTCGTCAATAATCTGACATTTTACTTAACTAAAATATTTTACATAAGCCATAAGAAAAGAACTTCCAAAAGTTGCTTCATCAAGTTGGGTAGAAAACTTGCAATATCTTAGTACCGAAACCGCAATATTTTCCACATACTCGCACATTTTATCGATGCGCCTTTTCACTGAATTCGTGCCCAGTGGTAGTCTTCTTAAAACAGTGACAGAATCTATTTTAATTACAGTTCCAGTGACATCTTTAATAGTAGGTATAATTATATCTACTGCGGTTGAATAAGTTTTTTTTTTTTTTTTTTTTTTTTTTTTTTTTTTTTTTTTTTTCATTTTTTTTTTTGCAATATTGAGAGAAATATTGTACGGACACTTGTTAACCTGCCTTCATTATCAACTTCAGTTTACGGTTTAATAAATTGTTTTGGGATTAGTCGTATAGCAGATGCTTCTCTAAGCTTTTAAAATAATCCAAATTTTTATTCAAATGCATTCTCTCAAGATGATCTTTTAATTTGGCCGGTTTCATGGCATCATTGTTAAAGTTTTCTCATAAGAAGGCAAAACGGTTTTCTTTCGTTAATTGGGGAAGGTATAAAACCAAATTTTAAATATTCCACTGAATATTGTCGGCATTTTTGTTTAGAAGTCGATGCTACCGTTCAGAATCATTCAGCGTGCGTTTGTCATCGTTAATCATGCCCTTACAAAAAAAAAAAAAAAAAACAGATCGAGCTTTACTGGTAAAACTCTTTTATCAGAATGGCAGCAACCATTTAGCTCCTCTGCGAGAATATCGTCGTTTAAAGGATCTGCGGAAAGGCCCCATATCGAGGATTGATTTGAGGAAGATGATCATGAAATTTGAAGAGACTGGAGATTTGGCTGCGCTGCCCGAAAGAGGACGGAAACCGGTTGGGACTGTAACTGTCGAAGAAGTCGCTACTGTTGTGATTGAAAGAGCCTCCAGTTCCATCTATTCTTCAGCAAGTGGTCAATCAGTGTCACGCGAGTTGGAGATTCCGTGGTCGACAGTACGAAAAATTCTGCGATCCATTTTAAAATGGTATCCGTATAAGATCCACTTGATGCAAACGCTAAAACCTCAAAATCACAAAACACACCTCGAATTTGCTTGCCAATTTTTGGCGAGAATGGAAATTGATGACAGGGGGCCTTGGAAAATTCTATGGTCAGATGAGGCACACTTTTATTTAGATAGAGCTGTGAATAGTCAAAATTGCTGCATATGGGATACTTCTCCTAATGTCATGCATCAACAACCACTGCATTCTATTTACGTGACTGCTTGGTGTGGATTTACTGCTGAGTTTATCCTCAGACCTTTTAATTTGAAACTCTCATTCCACAAGGTCTTAAAAGATGCTTTGTCACGAGTGAACTCCCTTCAACAGCAGATTATTCTCGCTTTACAAGAACGGCAATGTTTGCAAACCATTATCTTTATGAGAGATGGAGCAACTCCTCACATTGGGCGCCAAGTCAAAGCACTGCTTTAGTACTAACTTTGGCGATAATCATGTAATATCCAGATATTTTCCGGATGCATGGCCTTCTCGTTCACCCGACTTAAATCCTTGTTATTTCTGGTTGTGGGGATTTCTAAGAGACTGAGTTTTTAAAGGATTAATTAGGATTTTACCTTATTTGAAAGCTAACATTATACGCCATGTGGCTGAAATCCTTCGTGAGTTGCTTCGTGCTACCATTGAAACCACTGTAATGCACTTTCAACACGTTATTGATGTCAATGGAGCACATATTGTGCTTATTCTGTAATTGAATAAATTTTAACGATTCTAACATATTTTTTGTCCTTCTTTGGACACCACATTTCCTCCTAGTGGTCAAAATTAGAACTATTTTTTTTTTTTATTATTATTATTGCAGAAACCTTTTCCCCATGATCCATATAGCATATATTCCAAGTTTCATCAAAATCCGATAAGCGGAACGGGTTCTACAGGCCTCCGAATAGTGTAACTTTAATTATAACCACCCGATATAATTATTGAAAATACATTAAAGTTATGAATTAGTAATCTATTGGATTTTGGGTGCAAATTTAAGAAAGTAGTAATGGAAGGACGAAGTTCCATTACTGAGTTTGTAGCGTTATGAAGAGCAGATGATATAATTAAAAGGCTTTTGATTAGAAAATAAAATTGCTTTTGCTCGGAAATTTTTTTTTTTTAAATAAATTGGCAGCAGTAGAGATTGGAGTATCCTGCATGTTCATCCTGTCTGGTATTTTCCTATGACGTTGCGAGTTGGTCTCTCGATATCTGATTGGCTGTTGTAGAGGTTAGTTATCATTAGATGGGTGAGTTTGGGTTATCTGTGCAGTTTAAAAGAAATATCAAAACAAACTGGAATAAATTCAAACAAGAAATTAATAAAAATATAAATATAATAAACTTCACTAACATCAACACCACAAGTATTCTTGATCAAAAAATTACAGAACTCACAAATCACATCTACACAGTACATCAAACAGCATCAGAACCCATTACCACAAAAAATGAAAGATACACTCCTCCACATATTAAACAACTCATTAAACTTAGAAATAAAACTAAAAAACAATATCAAAAAACCCTGGATCCCAATATAAAAACACAACTCAATAGAATACAAAACAAAATTAAAAAAGAAATTCACACCTTCACTCAAAACAGCTGGACACAGACCCTACAAACACTCAATACTCAAGATAAATCAGTATGGAAAATTACAAAATCATTCAAAACCAAAAGAAGCAACATTCCCCCCTCCAAAACAATAACACAATTGCAGAATCTGAAATTGACAAATCAAATCTCATTGCTCAAACATTACTTCACAACTTCTCAGAAAACAAAAGACCAATTAACTATAAAACTGACATTGATAAAAAAGTTCAAGAAACACTACACAAACATTTTAGCAATCCTGTTCCCCCACTCACACACCCACACACCGTCTGGCCCAATGAAATCACAGCTTACATAAAACGCATCTCCATCAACAAAGCACCCGGTAAAGACCAAATTACAAATAAAATGCTTAAAAATTTCACTCCTAAACTCATTTTCTTATTAACATACTTAATTAATCAAATACTAAAATTACAACACTTTCCCAATACTTGGAAAACATCAATAATCTTCCCAATACTAAAACCGGGGGAAAATCCCCGCCTCCCAGACAGCTATCGGCCAATAGCATTACTCTCATCACTCAGTAAACTCACAGAATCAATCATACTAACACGCATTAACAAACACATAGACAACACGAAATCCAAATCAATACGGTTTTACAAAAAACCTTGCCACTACACACCCTTTAATTAAACTCACGGAATATATCACTTCAGGTTTAGAAAAAACTAAATCAACAGGCGCCGTTTTTCTAGACATACAAAAAGCCTTTGACCGCGTCTAGATAGAAGGCTTAACATACAAACTGATAAACTACAATTTTCCCACACCACTAATTAATTTAATTTATTCATACCTAAACAACAGACAATATCAAGTTAAAATAAATAACACTCTTTCAAACACACACAATACAACATATGGAGTCGTTCAGGGATCGTTAATCGGTCCCATTTTGTACAATTTGTACCTGAATGACATTCCAGAATACAATCTCACCATACTAAACATGTACGCTGATGACACAGCGATACTAGCCAAATTTAAAAATATCAAAACTATCACTTTTGCACTTAACAAACATTTACAAATTCTTGAAAACTACTACAACGACTGGAAAATAAAGATCAATGTCGAAAAATCGGCAGTGGTCTTGTGTGTGTGTGTTTTCCAGAAAAAGAAACACAAACATTCCACCACCCACTTTTTACAACATACAAATCCCGTGGTCTCAGAATACTAAGTATCTAGGACTAGTACTAGATAAATCACTAACTTGGAAACAACACATACTACACACGCGAGATAAATTCCGGAAAGCAAAACGCAGTATTTACCCCCTAATTTGCCGGGATTCAGAAATGAATTTACAAAACAAGTTGCTTCTGTACACAGCCGTCCTCAGACCCATCATCACATATGCATGTCCCGTTTGGGCGTATGCGGCTAAATCTAATATTAATATCCTTGAAATCACACAAAGCTCAACACTACGTATGATCACAAAAGCAAGATGGTATATAAGAAATAATTAAAGCCACTAAAATTCCTACTTTCAAAACTTTCATTCAAAAAATATCTAAAAAAATTTTTAACTCACTATCACTTACTAACAACACCAACATAATAAACTTAGAAAACTATATCCCTAGACACAATGCTAAAAGACCAAGAACAGTCCTACTCGATTCATACAACCCCCCCTTAATTTAATTACACATTATTTATATGAATAATCACACTTAACAACTCATATAATACTGCTAATAATACATTATCACTAACAGCCGCATACGACCCCATCAGATAAATCATGAACTCAACTTGGTTCAAAAATGCAGCACTCAATATCACGGTCATTCAACGGGAGTGTGACCGCTTGACGGTCCCCTCCACTTTTACACAAACACAGCAGTCAGGAACATCCAATAGGAAAGCTCCCCTCCAAGAATCAACATCCAATAGGAAAGCGAGGATCCAACGCCACCCCTGACCGAAACCTAAGCCTTCAAGTCACCCATTTTACCAGACTTCCCAGACAGCCAATAGCAAACCTATCTAAGATCGCACTTTACAGAATGACTTAACACCAAATCCACCAAGTTTAATTGCTTAATTTTATCGACCCGAGCTTGAAGGCCGCTCCGCGGCCTATGTGCTCGATTAGCTTTCCAGCGTATCTGTGCAGTTTTGGATGGAGGAATTTTCGAAGATGTAGAAATAAAAATTTATTAATTAATCAATTAAAATTTCTCTGGGTCTGTAGTTGTTGTTTCTTTATGGAGTATATTTTTCGATAGCTTGATGGTTCTATTGGTGGATGTGTCTATTTTATGGAAGAACTTTTTGGATAATTTTTAATGTAATTTTTGAGTAAAAGGTATTTAATGGATTTTCGAATGTCATTATTACGCATGTACCAGCTAGTTTTAACAATACTTCTTTGGGCTACTGATTGGGATATTTTGAGGATATCTAATGTTGTATCAGCACAGTGTGGGGGGAGCATAGTAGTCCAAACCGCATTGTTGATGTTAAAATTAAATTTTAAAATCTGTTAAGAACTTTTGGTCTACCTTATATATTTACTGGTGGGGAAGAGTGTAGAAGCCATATGGTACTTAGAAAAAAATAAAGGAAGCATATAAAAAACGGACCATCACATTTAATTAATATTGATAGATTTCGATACTGTTTTATACAATAGGATTGTTTCAGATTGGAAAAAAATACAATTTAGTTTTGTGTATCTTTTTTTTAATAACGCATAGTAACGCTAAAATATACATTGCACAATTAAGTTTGATGATAACGGACTTCAGTTTATTAATGAAATTCTAACATAAGAGATGAATTGCTACGCATATTTACCAAATAATTCTAAAAATATTTTACACAAAAACTTTATCTGGATACAATATTAATATACAACGGATATTCAAAAAATAAATTATACATGATCCTCATGGAATGCAGGCCAGCAACGGTTAGCACATCAGATGTGTCATAGCAACAAAAAATATTTTGCGATTGCGGAGGAATTGTTTTCACCGAGTGCGTAGAAGGGGGAAACTATTAATGCTGAGTCGTACTAAGAAGCTTCCGCAAAGCTATGAAAAACTAGAGTCGTGGAAACTTAAGCAAATGCATTGTCCTCATGCACGACAATGCAAGACCTCAAATGGCACGCTCAACACGAAGTTTGCTTCGCAGTTTTAGATGGGAGGTCTCGCAGCACATACACATCCGCCGTACAGTCCCGATCTAGTACTCTTCGACTTTCATGTGTTCGTCAAGCTCAAAGAACATTTGGGTGGAAGACAATCCTTTAACGATGCCCAGGCTTCAGTTGTAAACTTGCTCCAGGACTAGGGAGTGATTTCTGTCGCCAGGGCATCAAATGATTAATGGAATGTTCTGGCAAATGACTGGGATATTATGTACAGAAATAGTGTGCTGTAGTGTGTCATATTACGTTGTAGTACATTATCAGTAAAGTATTTTTGACCTACATTGTTCGCGTATAATTTACTTTTTGAATGCCCCTAGTATGTTACGAAGTTAGTATTATAATCTTATGACATATGGTTATAAAATTCCTCTTTGATTTTCAATTCAGCATGTATTTGCCCCATTATAAAAACTAGAAATATTGCTCTAATAAAGGTAATTTCTTAAAACTTATTAGTCTATCCAAATCTCGTGTAACGTTGAGCTAATGCTGTTTTGAAATGAAGAAATAACACGTTTACACTGGTGCTGCAATTCATGTTTCTTTTCCATAGATGGCTACTCTAACAGCGCTTTGCTTTACAGGGAGGGGGGGGGGCGAACTGAAATGAAATTTTATCGCAATCGGAATAACCATTGCTGCATTTTATTTTTTTAGTAACATGTTGTTTTAAGAAAATGGTGTCAATAAAAATGCGTGCTCATAAAGAACAGAATCCATAGTGTTAGGTTCAAAAGATTGGCATATAATACATTACGATTATAATAATCCCATTTAATTTGCTTAAGGTATGTTTACATTGCTGAGATATGTATCTAGTTTAATATTTTATCCTCTGATTTTGTTTTAATATCCGAACAGATTATCATAGTGTACTTTTAATTATTTATTGTTTGCTCTTATTTTAATATTTAGTTTAATAATTCATTTCTTAGTAAAATAGTCTTTTTTTTTTTTTATTCTTTTTGTTAACATTGACAACGTTTTTGTACTTTAGAATGTTTTGCAATTGAAAATAAAAATACGGTTTTTTGTTTATTTATTTGTTTTTTTGCCTATATTGCTAAAGCTAAAAAAATGTTTAAACAAAAGTCAGCAATCAAAAGAACAAAATGTACGAGGCTTTATTGTTAATTAATAAGCCAGTTATATATAAGGAAAAACAAGCACCTTTAAGCTGCTTTTTTGTTAAATTTTACAAATGGTCATAAAGTCCTTAATCATCGGCATACAGATATATTCTTTTAGCATGATTTCGGAAGAAAACACTTTATTTCTCAACAGGCCAAAACTTTATATCCCAACAGGTCAAAAAGGAGAAGACAAAAATTGATCCCACTTGTCATCCAATACTAGCTTGGAAAAAGTAGTGCGCTTCGCGTTGCTTTTAATCTCTTAGCTATCCGTTGCATTGAATTTCAAAAATTTTCCATTCCATTCAATTTATGGAAGGATTAAACATGTTCCATTTAAGCATTTTCATTGGAATGAATCATTTTATAACTATATATTTAGAATGTGTGTTTCAAAACTGTACTTTTCCCTCCTGAAAAGCATAACAAGCCTTTTCTAAAGCGTTACAGTGTTTTTAATATTGTTACGAAAAATTTTCCAGTTTGTTTGATTGAGTGAAATCTAGTCCAGCTCGGAGGATAACGACAAATGACACTTTATTCGAAATCTTCAGGACAACATACAGGTAGCACAGCTTGGACAATAACAGTACAAACAGTAATTTCGTGACACAGATTCAAGAACAAAACCCACTTTTCAAGACACTCACATTATAACGTCAACGTTCAGCTCGTCAGCTTACTAGTTTTCACTACAGACTACTTCCGCAGCAGAAATACTCTGCATTTCCAGGGCAGGCTCCGACAATTCCTGGCAGATACACGCTGATTATCCGCAAATTCACTTGGCACGCTTCACTCGATGTAATTCATTGTAATATTGTTTAGTGATCATTTTCCTTTTTTTAAGAAGTCAGTGAGCGTGACTCCCTTCGCATTCCAAAAAATCTTCGACGAAAAGTTTTTGGACAATGAAATAGTCTTTGCTTTCTTTGAAGAAGATTCACGGGAAGCAACCCATTGAGATTGTTGTTTGTTTTCTGATGTTTTTTTGACAAATCGACGT
Organism: Nephila pilipes; assembly: GCA_019974015.1. NCBI lineage: Eukaryota > Metazoa > Arthropoda > Arachnida > Araneae > Nephilidae > Nephila > Nephila pilipes. The sequence continues at coordinate 519,929 of BMAW01013335.1, forward strand.
GGCAGCAATCAAATTTTAATTTGTCTCCCTACGGCTGTTGAATCAAAACTAACCTATGAATCAGTGTCCAATTTGTTTTGGCATCGTTAACACAATGGTAAAAGCAACTTACCTTAGCAATGTCATCCGTCATCAAAAACAAATACTTTTTGAAATATCTTCGTAATTTGGGAACTTGAAAAGAAAACTGCAGCATAAAGGCTGCTTAATTTAAGAAGTTTTGCTTCGCATTAACTGAAAATCTGATAAGTTCTACCCATCATTTTCAAAATTCTTTATTAAGATGACACAAAATTTTAATTTCTGATAAAATCATTTCATCCCATCGAGCTAATAGGTGAAAGTCGGTCCCTACCCCGGACATTCCTGGATCATTTTTCTCTGAGGTCCAGAATGCAGAAAATGAGCATCATTTTGTGAATCTTCAGGGCAACAAAAAAAAAAATCTGTTAGCTGTGTCTTATCGTTTGTTATTCTTATGTTTTCCAAGCACCCAATGCTTTTCACTTCCTCTGAAAGACCCAAAAGCACTGAAGCGAGTTCCATTACGGAACGACACTGCTTTCACAGCAGCCTTGGACGAATCATTATATCAGCGCGATTCGCAATCTTTGTGAGAAGTCGTTCTTTCAACATCAGCACGTAAACACAATGATTTTTTCTTTCTTTTTTTTTAAAAAAAAAACAATAACAATAAGCTAGTTTTAAATTTTCTTGTTTTAGGTGTGTTTTTTTTACCTTGAACTTAAAGAGCCATAGTTTCCGAGCTTCGAATATATAATACTCGAGTTGTTTGCTTTTGAAACTTTAGTCAAAAAAACTAAAACATCTCATTATTTCCGATATACAAACGACTGGAATTGTTTACAACCTAAAACTACTGTCATCTGTCGACAACGACTTGGCATCTGTCCGAGAAAATCGAGATGAATAAAAAACGCAGTAGTATCTACTATAAGAGGCACCTCTATTTATGGGACAGTTCTGTCGGTCTGGATCCCTTTGAGTAGAGACTCTAATGTATTTTCCTTTTAATATGGGACACTGAAAAAAAAATTTAAAAAACAAAAGAAAGAAAAAAGGAGAAATAAATAAAAGAAAGAGAAACAAAGAAAAATACAAGTTTTATGCAAAAAACAGATTTAGCTACCTAAGGTGCGTTTTTTCTTATAATTATTATTAAATTACTCCATTAAGTATACGAATTAAAGTAAACGATGAAATATCGAGGAATGGACAATAGTAAACTTTTCCGGTATTAAAATTACAGACAACGATAAATTATTAAATTGAATATATTTAAGCTACATGTAATTAAAATCGAAGCAAACGATAAAAAATTGAAAAGTGATATCGTTCGCCAAAACAACCCACCTGAAACAATAGCCCCTTAAGGTGTCTAATAATAAAAATAGAAATACTCTTGTAATCTTATGAGGTTTCAAAAGCAAATTTGTGTTTAGAGAAGATAGTTTTGTGACAAGGAAATAATTAAATAAAAAAATTAATTCCTCTCTTTTAAAAATTGCTTTTTAGTCAAGAAACGGGGAACAATACATTGGAAAAAAGATAGCTGAGGTGCAATCGAAATAATATTTTCAAATCATAGAATTCAAAATCTAATTATTCTTGCTACAGTTCTCAGTAAGGAGAGAGAAAACAGTGTTAGCAATCTGTAAGGCATTCCATGACACAGACCAATGGGAAGCAGGCTTTGAAATTTCAAATACCCTCAGTAAAAAATACCATTCGTGAAAATGAATTGGTTAAATTTGTCAATATCAGCGACGATGTTCAAATGCAAGAATGTTTAGAATTTAATGAAAACTTGTGTCTTTTTGAAGACACCATTGACAAAATAAAATTTTATTATAGCTTTAGTTGAAAATAGCGAGGAAGACGAAAAGTGTGACCAAAAAAAAAATTAAAACTATGCAGATGCTTCAAAATACACTTCTCAATTAAAAATAATCATGATATACGTATATTGCTGACAGTGAAGGACTTAAGATTATCTGTGACTATAATATGAGCTTGGAAAAAGAATATTTGCAATGCACAAACTTTCAAACAAACCTGTGAAGCGGATTATTTTTAATAAATTTCTGTATGTGCAAAACTCTGTTCATTTCAAAACATTTCGAATCTAGATGAATAAAATATGCAGTGTAGTATCTCTATAAGAGATATCTCTATTTATGGGGCAGTCAGAAAGAATGTTTGCAATGCACAGACTTTCAAACAAACCCGTTAAATGGATTGTTTTCCATAAATGTCTGCAAGTATTAGACTCTGTTGTTCATTTCAAAACATTTTTGTAATAATTGAATTTTTCTTAACTAAGAATTTTCATTTTTCATTCAAATTCAAATAAATGCCTATGACTGTATTATTTATTTATTTAAACCTTAATACATCCTGCATTTGTAATTAAATTACATTTTAAAAATGAATCTTTTGAAGAAGGGTCACCTCTTACTTATTTAAGGGACAAAATGTCTGGTCTGGTGTGTGTCCCTTATTGGGAAGTACTACTGAATTTTCGAAGAGGAATGGTGTCTTCGTGTTTATGCGATAGACATTTCGGATTTTATATCATAGACCATCAGATTTCTGGCTTCTGCATAATACTCGAGATGCTCGTTTTAGATGCTTCAGTTAAAGAGCCAAAACTTCTCATTGTTTCTGACTTACGAATCTTCCGGGTTTGTTATAATCTATAATGACTTAATTGTAGACAACGTCCTGGTATCTATTTTTAGAAAAGTTTCCGAATATATATACATATATATGTGTGTGTGTGATGATTTAACTTAAATTCATATTAGTTTCTCATAATAATAATTTAATTTCCTAATTTACCCCATTCTCTCATTTAAAAGTAAAGCGTTCATTCTTATTTCCTGATACCATTCCTTTTTAACTTTAATGTATGCAATCATGCGTTCTTAAAAATTCGCTGATAACGCTGTTCACCCGGCTCCACACCTGTAGGGATGATCCCTACCAGACTTTAGGTCTGCACTTAAATTCCCTCGAAATCCCTTCATTCATACCTCATGCTCTATGACGTTTATCGTAAAATATCCCTGCTATATAACCAGAAACATAAGGAAAAGCCCCCTCTTGCTTTTATACTCTCTAATAATTTTACACTCTAACTGATCTATAGGTATCTCTCTCTCTCCGCTGCAGTAAAATAATTACTTAAAAATGAAATTGGCTTTCGACTGTTGTACTTCGTTTCAGTTACGTATTACTGTTTGAAGTAAATATAAGATATTCTGACTTTATATATATGATACTGAGTTGTAAGTAGAGCAAGATGGAAAGGAATGTGTAGATAAAATAACGTCCAGGTTGCGTGTAGCTCAAAGATTTCTTCAAAACTAAAACTGAAGTAAAATAAAACTCTGGGCTTTTTTTTTATCAATCCAGATTAAGTTATTTCTATGTAGTAGATCACAGAAGTATTTCATTATAGAACTTTAATTCCTTAAGAAGACATGGTGTCACATTTTAATGGTTTTAAAAAAAAGTAATTACCTACTGAATCTAAGTCAAGAGTCGTACAATTTACAATGTGCCAGCTCACATAAATTTCTAAATGCAGGAAGAAGAAACAAAGAAATGAAAACGATTAAACGAAACCAGCTAGTTTAGACATTGAGCAAAATAGTATTCAAAAATAACACCGTATGAAGTTGGAAGAATGATA
>BMAW01013335.1:527528-548233 GCA_019974015.1 Nephila pilipes
CTGTTTTGAAACATAGTGAATAGTTCTATTTAGTAAAAAAAAAAAAAAATTAGAGCTTTAACTTTATATATATATATATATATAAGTTTCGAACTCGAAATTCGTTTCAGGTGTTTCAGTCCATAGAAACTAAGCATCTCATTACTTCTGACTTACAAATCGGCTGAAAAAAAGTTATTGGGTTCTGAACCGTCTGTCAGTTATTGACAATGAACTGGCCTATATTTAAAAAAAAAAAATCGTATTTCTAAATACGCATTACTGCAAATTTACGGAAGCGAAATATTAGATCTATGTATGTGACATGAGTATTTGAAGTAGCTTTTGTGCGCTGCATAGGGTGACTGTTCAAAATAAGCCGATCCAGCCAATGAAAACTAACCTGATCTTCGAAAGTTTTCATTAGAATTTTCATATGAACTATCATGATGGTAAAATTTCAACGAAATAAGTGTAGTTTCGTTGGATGCTACTTGATAATTGGAGGTTACCAGACAATGAAAACATACTAAGGTACACATTTGGCACAGTATACGAAGATAGAGAAGACAATTGAGATGCCAAACATTCAAAATTTTGTTCTTCAATTGTGACTCAAGGTCATTCATTGTGCCACACATTTCTACTGACTTTTATCTATTCAAATGCAAAAGAACTGCTCAATCGTTGAGTTTAACGATATATGGAAACGCCGGAAGTTGGTACCTGATTTTCATTCTACATTTTTTTTTTTTTTTTTTGAGGAAGTGCGTTCCATTTTATTAGATTATTCTTAAAATGGAAATTTTTACTATACAATCAACAGTCAGAAACATTACCTTTCTTAATACCAATTAGAAAGATGAAAAATTTTTTGTAAAATAATTAACACTACTCTCTACACACACACAAGATACAAATATTAATATATTATGTCATATTTGTAGAATATCTGGAATGCGAAAATTTTAGAGTTTCTTTAAGTCAGATGTATTTTTAAATTGTTTCAGTTTGAATTGAATATACTTTTCTGTTCTAAAATCATTTTTTTTTTTACTGAGAATTCTAAAAATGTATGAATATAGCTTCATTTGATTATTTTACTGCAAATCGGTTCAACAATGCTGGTATTTAATAAGCATTATTGAAACTGCTTTTTTTAAAAAGATTAATTGAATAATAAAAAAGTTACGACCTGTTTCTCAGGTCTTAAGTTGAATAAGATTCCTGCTAGTAAGTTCGGACTTGAGCAATCTACGAATAAAATTAGTCATCGGTTCCATTATGTTCGAGGTCATTGTGGTATCCGGGACTGGATCCACGATGAGTATATCCTGGTCTTGATAAGTGACCCGGCTAACTGCACACACTACAACGGACGAGTACAAGCTGTGTCACATTAAAGGACAATAGCTTTGTTGTATATCCCCACTGAATATTCTTAGACGCTTTCTCTCACATAAACGGCTTTGCTATGCGATGCTGCTGAAGAGCTTTTTAAATAGAATTTCTAAAATAGAGCTACAAAGCGTAGCGTGAGTACTCGTGGTACCTGGCAAATGGGACTTATATACGTCCAACTGCCATTATGCAAACAGTGTCGCGTTCCTGGAATTTTCAAGCATAGATACCAGCTATATATATGAACATTTTTTACAGAGGTTACATCGCCTTTAAGGCGAAAATTGCCACTGCGACTTAAGCTTCTAGAAATTGCAGTAATGTATTTGTTTTGCTGCCTGGCTGCCAAAATTTGTAAAGTGACAAAGCCGTAGCTTCCGGTGTATCATTTGCCATTCACTCAATTACCACAATGCCTGCTGACATTGTTCTACAGTCACTTGCCCTTATCAGCAAAACTTAGCAATAGTAAATCGTTATTCATTCTCCGAAGGCAACATTATGCATATCAAATCTAATACCTTACAAATTGAATTTAATAATTTTCTGAAACTTCTACTTCAAAAACTCTTTCATTATTTTTACTTACCTGTATTATTTATCAATGATATCTTTGCTCTCTATCTTACAGAAACAATTCATGATTTAAGGTATTACTCCCGAAAGTTCTGTCTAGATTGAACCGATACATATATACAAAAAAAGTATTTTGCTCTACTTTCTTCAAAGTGCTGACTCTTCAAGTCAGAATAACGAGGACAAAAAATAATAAAGTTCGATAATTTACAGCGAGAATGAATCATAAGTGTTGGAAAAGTAAGATAAAAGAACAAATAAAACATCAGATGCAATAAATCAGTAGCATTTGTTTTCGCTGATCCACGAGCTTTTGCTGGCGATTTAAGTACGGTTTGTAAACGCCTTTATCTCGAGGAATGGAAAATAATCTGTGACAGGAGGATCTCGTTATCTGCGATGCCAAGGACGAATGAAGATGAGTGATTATGTCGTGTCAATGTAGGAAAAAATAATGAATTCACCAAAAAAAAAAAAAGCGTTTCAAAATAAAAGCGACTTTAACGTTAAAGCGATCCAGCAAATAAACTAATTCAGTCTGGTTTTAAAGCTACAGGTTGCATTTTTCACACATTTCTTTTTACAGATAATATTTAAAATTAACTAAATACACTTAAAGATTTCGATTTTGAATAAAAATTTATTAAATCATTATTGATCAAATTGATTGATTGATTGAGGGTTGTGGTGCTCTTTTGACCGTATTTCCAGCTGTCTGGGCTGCGGTAACCTAAAGATCAATGGTCTTGGAAAAGTTCAAAATAAATAAACACAGAAAAAAACCGAAAGGATTAGGCAGAAGAAAATTATTGACAGCGCAAAGGGTCAAAATAGCAACAGATCCGCTAGGGTGTCTCGGGGGTGAGTCATCCGTGTTTTACCAGGCAATGAACTCCATGGAAAAGAAAAAAAAATCACTAAGGTACTTTTAGGTCATGATTCCAAGAATTTTGCATAGAAGGCAAGCTCCGGTACGTGTGTGAGGAAGGGCGGGGGGTCAGAGTCAACTCTCGATGCGGCGTTGTTGTATCGTGTCGCGGTTGAATCTAATATGCCTACGTTTGGCTGGGCTGATCACTGTAAATCTGTTGAGGATTTAAATTATCCCAGTGGCATGTGTGGAAGTTTGGAGAGGAGACTCAGGTTTGTCCTCCTCTCTTAACAGAGGTCAAATTACGAGTTCCATCGCCTATGTGTCTGTTGCAGTGTTACGTTAATAAAGAATATCGATCCAACACAGTTTAATAGACACAACCAAATGACCTCCACATTTTGAATGTCGGGGTTAATCCCTAGTGTACTACTGCTCACATCCACATACCTCCCGTGAGGACTGACCTTACATATTTAACGTGCATCAGCCAAGATGATAGGGTCTAGCAGGAACTGGATTTTTAACTTCAAAGTATTAAGAATTCTTGTGCTTTATTAACTTCTTATTTTGCACTTTACGTATCATTCTAATTGAGAATTAAATTCTTCTAGCATAAAAGATCGTTTTAGGGATTTCATCACCAACAGGAAAAAAAATCTAAAGATCATTCTATTCCATATATCGAATCACAGTAACCTACTGGTGTAATCGTCAACTCTACGAAGTCGGCGTTGTTTCGTTGAGTCGTGGAGTTTGGGTCCGATACCATGAAAAGAACCGCCATTAAGACGTGGCTGATTCAAGTTAAATCTGATCGAGATCCCAAGTCCATCTTCAACGTAGCCTGGGATGCTGGAGATGGAGGTGCGAGCTCAGGTGTCATGCTGTGACTGGGCAGAGGTTCGAAATTAAGGTCTGTCCTAATAACCCTTGTGTTGCTCTCAGTGTGACGGTTATGAGCAATCACTCAGAAACTCGATCTGGTTTTTTTTTTTTTTTTTTTTTTTTTTTCTTATTTTCCTATTTCGGTAGATGATGAACATAATAAACACAGGACGGGCGAACCTACTCCTCCCTCAGTAGTTTTCAACCTATATTAATGTTCTATACAGTACTAACTCTCCTGATGTTCTGTAGCACTAATTCTCCTGTTTCTCTAAGAAAAGATTATTTATTTTACGAGTGTATGGAATTTTTGAAAAGTCCTTACTTTTTTGGTAATGTTGGTCCAAGGGTTCTGTTTACGAACACACACCGCAAAGTCGTCTTTGTACATATAATTTTAAAACATTTTTTAATTTTTATTTATCTTATACCTGTGTTAAATACTGTATACTGCAAAAAATATTTTTATTCTGTAAGCATGAATTTTTTCCAGCGTGAGTTGTAAGTGGGTTTAAATTTCGATGACTTTGACACACTCAGACACTGTGTTAACGGTGATATGGCAGGAAATAGTAATAGTGCTACGCGAATGGTTTGTTATCCTCTGCAGAATGTTTCTTATGATCTGAAATATCATAAGAACATTCATGCGAGAAGATAATCATTGAAATACGTGATATATCTCAGGCAATGTTGAAATACGTAGTTGTGTAGCAATCTAGGAGCAACTCGGTGACAAATTGGTCCAAAATGTCTGGGCATTGGCGACAAAACTAAAGCCACTAGAGGACGAATAGAACGTCGTAGACTCTAGGTATTCTTTAGTTTAGCCAAGTCTGAATGAATTAGGAATGTTGTTAATATATGTGATTTACGCTTTATGTACGATATCGGGATCTGAATTGTGTTCAGTTATTGTGCGAACTTAAATTTATGCTGTTATTAATTTTATGGCTATTGATAGGCAAATTGCTCCTTTTAAAGAAAATATTGTTCTTGAGAGATTCTAAAGATTATAAAATTAGGATTTGTAAAGGGAAAAGAACCCAATTTTTTAGGCAAGTATGAACGTCTTGGTTAAAAAACAAATGTTACACGTATAAGCCCCATAAAATATTCTAGACATAAGTAATAGATTTTAATAAATTCAAAAAAAATTTGCGGACATTTTCAAAACATTTTTTGAGTGTGTATAAACCTGAATTAAGATCATTCGTATTGAACGTTATGAGGTTCATGAAAAAAAATTAAAGTTTAGCATTTTTAAAATTCCATATTTTTTTTATGAAATAAATACTGTTGTCAGTGGCTTGAAAAGTAGAATTCATAACTTCACTGTTTGTAACTCCCCCCCTGAATTTTTTTCAGTGTTACCTGTTACTTAGTCTGAGGTGTGTGTTCAGTTTCGTAATTCATAAATAAATGTCTTTCAACGTCATTGTTATCGTGATTTCAAACACTTATAATGAAAATATCTTAAAAAAGATTTTTTAAAAGAATATAGCATGAGAAATTTTGCAACAATATGACATAAAAAGTATTATTTTATTCAATTTTAAAACTCAACACATCAGTGTGTTATTTACTGAGTTTAAATTAAAATTACAGCCATATCATCTGGTACATTTTCGAAGATGAAAATAATGAGATGGCATGCATAAGAATCTTTCTTTCTGTAAAAGTAAGCAGTAACAAAGTTTCACACCAATTTAAGCTTTCTTTCTTCATTTATGCACTTCATTCCTAACTTTTCCAGTTGTATATAATTGCAGCATTCGTGAAAAATGGATTTAATTTGGTTTATTTTATTAACGTCGCACTAAACAAAACGAAGGCTAAATTGTGTTTAATTAGTTTTTTCACAGGGTTATATATATATATATATGACACAAAAAAAGGGCTTATTCTATATTAGACGTGGCTTATAAATTTGAATGTTATGGATAGCATTTATGTCGTTTTGCATCATAAAATTAATGTTGTATCATTTCCGCTCAAGTATGTGTTAAAACAAATTATAAAGAGGAGTATATACTTGATTAAAAATATCTGCAATTCTACATTTCTAGTTAATATCATTTTTTTACAAAGACATAATATTGATTGAGTGAGTCACTGTTGTGTTTTTATATATATGGCACAAGAGCCGAATTAATCTGTGCTGCACCAAACATTGTTTAACGTGTTCCAAATTTTAAAAAAAAATGAAAAGAAAAAACAGCTGAATATATTAAAACATAAAAAGGCGCGGTAATAGCATTATGAATATGAGTTGGAAAAATATGTTTTCATTGAACGCATTAGTTTTATTTATAAATCGAAAACATAAATAACGCTGAATTTACTCAGGTATTTTGTAAGTTCTATTCTATTCTTTGTGTGTGAGAGAATATTTCTTTATGCGAATAATTCGATAATTCTATTTTTTCCCCCTATTTAGCCATTGTGGAATTTCCGCACGTGCCGATTTTTTTTACGGAAGATTGCCTGTGTATACCGAGCAAAGCGACTTTCAGCCAATTAAAAGTAATTCTACCGTGTAAATACAGGGAGAGAGAGAAAAAAAAATATATCGCATTAATTTGCCTTATTAGAATAAACACTTGTTTCTTTCCTCCTTTCGGGTTTTTCAAGCGAATGAAATGCTTTTCTCTGTTCTATTAAATGAAAATTGTACTCCGTATTTTTATATTGATCTCTATTTACGTTTCAAGGTCGCTGCAGCCTATTAGTCATGGTCACGATGTCGCGGTGGGCGTTGTTGTTTCGAATCGTGGGCTCGAGTCTGGATGCAACTACAGATCTATTGTGTAGCGGAGCTGATGCACGTTAAATCAATCTAGTCCCAAGTCAATCAATGGCGTGGTGTGGAAGTTTGAAGAAGGAGGTGCCAGTTCTCAGGTGTTGTCCTTGCCACTTGACCGAGGCTCAAAATTACGTCGCCAATAGTTTTTGTGTTGCTTTTAAGTGCGACGTTAATAAAACAATAAATAACGATCTTGTTGCCATATTTGCATTATAGTATCTTCATTCGGTTTCTGCCTTTACATTGTACTATTTTTACATATGTTTTTATATATATGTAAATGTAATAATCCCAATCCGTTAAGAAGATTTTCCAAATAAAAACTAATATTTACTCCAGTTTCCTAAATTCGAAGTAAAACCCTGCAGGCCGGTTCCTAATCGTTTGCTTTTTGAAAACCTTCCTCCAGGCGAATGTGTTATTAACCACACCTTTATCATTGTCAGATATAATCGTGTGTGGAGTACTTAAAAGATACCGGACATTTAAATCCAAGTTACAGTTCGTCGCTTAAAAAGACTCCTTCCTTTTCCTGTATTAGTGCTGATATCCTCCTTCCTTACGACAGCTTTAAAACAGAATTCGACTATGTGTAGCAGTAAAGTCCTTTAGGGTCTCTAAGCTTTTCCATCGAAATATATGTCTGCCAGCACAAGTCACCAGAGCGATGAGGCACGACGGACTTCCGCGAAAAATCGTTTGCATTTTCTTTTCCGGTAAAAGTTCGGAATCGCTTCGACCTTCGCTCTATTTTGATCTGAAATGAACTCATTGTGGTTGACACAGGGAGTCGAAAATACTTTCTTTGTTGAGAAATATGACGGAGAAAGAAGTAAATAAATTAAAAGCAAGTAATAGGTGTGTCCAATTCTCCATTCATTGAAGGCATGCAGATGAGATTTGCTAAACAGCTCTTTGTTTTCAGTGTAAAGATAAAACATTGATTTCACATTTATAACATCGATAATTGATTGTTTTTTATTAACGTCGCATGGAGAATAACATGATGGCTATTTACGTCAGACTTCGTCATTTTTAAACTCGGTCAAGTGACGCCGACGACACCTGAGTTGGTACCATCCCTTTTGAAACTTCCACATCACGCCATCGGGAGGACTTGGGGTCTCGACGGATTTAACGTGCAGCCCCGCTACACGGTCGATCTTTAGTGGCATTGGGACTTGAACCCAAACTACGAGTTCGCTACCATGACCACTAGGATACCTCGGCCACATTTTTCCATCGATGAATTAACCCTTGACACTCAAGGTTAATTATAATATATACTAGTGTTTCCCAAAAAGTGCTATGTAGCACACTAGGAAGCTGAGACATCTTCATAAGGACACTGCGGAATTTCATATTCTTACCTCTTACTTATAATTAGATGTGCTTTTACACTGGGTATAGGGTGCCATCGGAAAAACTCAGTTCGAAAAAAGCGCCGTGAGTTGAAAATATTTGGGAAACATTGATATATACTAACAGTGGAGAAAAGTGAGGTTAAATCCTGACAATACGCGCATTAAAATAAAACAAAGAGAAAAAAATACATATTTAAGGAATGAAAATTTAAAAATAAAGGTACATTGAATTTGTAGTTATAATCCTGTATCATTGAAGGCATTCCAGAACAATGTCGTTGTCTGAACGCATCCTCCAACGATCTGTCTGCTCTGTGGGACATATTCGATAAACTCTTTATATATCCAGAACGTGAAAATGATAGTTCCGTCAAATCGCTTTTCCTTTTCAATCGTGCAACCTTGACCCTGGGGTTGTCTTTTCATGCGAAAATATCCACTCCTTTGGATAACTAACCGCTATAGAAATTTGAAATGATGTGGGTTTAGAATTTTTCTTTACAAAAATCTGCATAGAAAATATATAAGCTTTAACCTAAACCGTTTGGCGACAGTTTGCAACAATCTTTGGCGTTTTATCGCGGGAATAATAAACTTACGTATCTGTTTTACTTTGTACAAATGATTCATGAGATAACAGACATTTTTTCGTTGTGGAACCTTCCGATTTCTACAGCCTTAATACATGTCTCCTCTGAAAAGCTTTTCGAACATTAAGGATTAAGACGCTAATGCGTTAAAATAAGAACTGTGGTTATATTTTTTTTATTTAGAGGAGAAACTACATGCAATTTTAAGGCAAAGATTTAACGGTTTTTTGTATTATCAAATGTCTCTTTTGAATGAATTCAAATTTGGCAAGAGAAAAATAACAGTAGCTTTAGTATTTTTTAACCGATTGCCACTTACCAGATCCTTGGCTGTTTAAACCATAGCATTAATAAATGTTTCCGTAACGGAGCTTTTCAAGCGGTGAAATTTAAACCTCATGGTGCATCACACTTGCCATTCCGATGTTTTTGGATAGCGTCATTTTGCCATGAGCGGTTCTCAGTGGCAGACATGGATTTCTGCCACTTGGTGCAAACATTGAATTTTCTGTCCCCGTTTAGAAATAAAAAAAATAATAATATCATGAATGCATTGCGTGCTCGTAAAATTTAAATACTTAGGTTACTACATTAAAACGAATAAACAGCATTCTATTTGGGTAAAAGCGCAAAGCCATTGAAAAGTTTAAAAATAAACAAAACAAGCGTCTACCTTAACACTCCTATCTATTCGACGAATCATATAAAAACAAACAAACTTGATTTAACAAATTTAGGAACACGTAAAAGTTTATCAAAGAGTATAAAATAAACATAATCAACGCTTCACCGCTCTTCTAAATCGCAGAAAATTTGAAGAAATTAAATGTCGTCTATTCACCGTCACGTATCTCTCTCTCTTTTATTCTTTCTATGAGTAAGTCAAAGACAAAAATACAAAAATCAAAACGGATACACTAATTGCATTTTATGTGAGGCAACAGCGGATTAAGACAGGCAGCCTCCGTATCGAAATTCAAAACGTGAAAATTATGTTCCTATTTTGAATAAAATATTTGACAAGCTTGTATTTAACTTCACATAAATGTAAAGATAGTTGCTTAGATCAAATTTTACAACTCCATTTTGAACCATTTCCACTTGTCCAATTACCTTAAAATTCTGTTTTAATACCTATGTAGTTAAGATGACAATGCAATTATGTGGTCTGCAGACAGGATTAGACCAATCCGAGTAGCGACAACTATTATTTCGGGGAACTTAACCCTCACGGGCTTCTATTATCCCCTGTGAAATGACTTAAAATGAATGGTGAACTGAACCTTGGTTTTTCACTTGCCCAGAAGTTAATGAGTTATTACTGATAGAATAAAATAATTTACATTGCAATAGCTTTGAAAGTTAAAGTTTTTATAAAATACTTTAAAAGTTTTAAAATTTAATAGTTGTTGTAAATAAAATTATTATAGTTTCACTAATTAATAAAAAATTAAGTGATTAATCACAATTAGAATGGATTGCTTTGAGTAGGTTTAGAATATTGCAGCAGAAGTCTATTGAGTTCCTGCTTGCTTGCTCGGTCTGGCCGCAGTGAGAGCGCGATCTGTGATTGGTCGGTGGTGAGGTGAGCTATTTTAGTATATATATGTGTGTGGGTAGGGGTGAATGTTTAGTGTGGTGTGACTAGGGGTGACTGTGTTGGAGTTTAAGCAGTAGATTTTAGGATATTGAATTATATAATTAGGATTTCTCTTGGTCTGTGTAGTTGTTGGTTATTTCTGAGTGGGGTGTATTTTTCTATTTCTTGTATGGTTTTATTGTTTGAGGCATCTATTTTTTGGAAGAAGTTTTCAGATAATTTTTTAATAAAATTTTTTAGGGTGGGGAGCTTAATTGAAAATCTGATATCAGTGTTTCTCATGTACCAATGGGCATTTACAATCATTCTAGTGGTGGAATTTTGAGATTTTTCTAACATGTGTCAAAAGTAGTGTTAGCACAGTGTGACCAGACCGGGCTAGCATAGGTCAGGATGGGTCTTAAAATCAGGGTGTAGATAAGCATTTTATTACGTCTGCTTAAAGCAGATTTACGCGAGATAAGGGGAAATAGATTATTTACTGCAGATCTATACTGCTTTTTAATTCGTAATACATGTTGTTTAAAAGTGAGTTTTTTATCCAACGTTACACCAAGATATTTGGTGTCTAGAGACCAGGGTATATTTTTATTTTCCAGAAAGATGTCTGGTTCAATTTTTCTGTAGTTTCGTGAGAAGAAGACGGCCTCTGTTTTGGAAACATTCAGGGTTATTATTTTCTAGGTAGAGTACCATACTTCTAATTTCTGTAAGTGTTCATTTAGTGCTTGGTCTAAGTTTGATGAAAAATAGTGTCGTGCTAATATCGCAGTGTCATCTGCATACATGCATAATTTTGTTTTTGGGTGTGTAGGGATGTCGTTCACGTAGTAATTAAATAAAGTTGTTGAGAGGATTCCTCCTTGCGGGACTCCTGCTTCTATTGTTCTTGGTTTCGATAGGTTTTCATTCACTGTAACTTGGAATTTTCTATTTTGCAGATAGGAGTTGGTAATTTTCACAAGATATGGAGGGGTGTTGTAATTCATCATTTTGTATATTAATCCGGTATGCCAGACTCGGTCGAAGGCTTTCTGGATATCCAGGAAAAACGTTCCTGTGTATTGGCCTTTGTAAAATCCAGTTTTGATGTATTCGATGACTCTGAGTAGTTGGTGGGTGGTAGATAATTTTGGAACAAATCCATGTTGCTGAATTATTATTATGTCATTTTCTTGGAGGAAGTTGGAAAGTCTATTGTGAATAATCTTTTCGGCTATTTTGCTTAGAATTGGAAGAAGTGATATTGGTCTGTAATTGCTGGGTAGGGTGGGATCTTTTCCCAGCTTCAGTATCGGGATGACTACGGCGGTTTTCCAGGAATCTGGGAAGTAACCGAGGTCTAGCATGTTATGAATTATATTTCGGAGTTGGAATATGCACAGATGAGGAAGGTTTTTAATCATTTTGTTGGTTATTCCTTCTTTTCCGGGTGCTTTGTTAATTTTTATTTTCTTGATGCATTCAGCTATTTCAGATGCTAGTGGAGGAGAGTAGTCTTGGTTTTGGAAGTTTTCTTCGTTTTGTAGATAGCTGTGAACGACATCCTTTACATTTTCATCGTAAGTAGGTGTGTTTATGTCATTTAGTTTAAATTGATTTTGTAGTGAATCTGCCAAAATTTCAGATTTTTCTGTGTTGCTAATTGCGATACTAGCAGGGCCTTTAAGGGCGGAAACGGGAGATCGTTTTTTCCTGAACGCTTTAGCTATACCCCAAAGGGTATCGCTTTCTGCGTTCAGGTTTTCTAGCGTATCTTCCCATTCTTTGTTTTTGTGTAAGTGCACTTTTCACCTAATTTCGTTTTGAAGTCTGTTTAGAATTTCTTTATCGGCGGGAAAACGGGTAAATTACCAGGTTTTTCTGGCTTTATTTCTTTTTCTGAATAGATCCCGTAATTCCTGTCCGATAAAAGTTTGTTTGTTGTGTTTTATGGGTTTTGAGGCAATTTTATGTGCACTTAAAATGTTTCGCGTGAGTTTTGCGACTTGGTTTTCAATATCCTCACCGTTTTGTGCTTTGGGTAGTGTGAATGTTTGGATTGTGTTTGCTAGTAGTGTGCTTTTAAATAAGTCCCAGTTTGTACAAACTTTAGGTTCCGGCAGTTCGTACTTGTTCTGAGTATCAAAGTGGATAAGAACTGGGTTGTGATCGCTACTTAACTCCGGTAGCGAGTGGATTTGAGCGGGCCAATCAAAGCTTTTCGTTATTGCTATGTCTATGATGGAGGCGGAGTTATAGCCGTAGCGTGTTGGTGTGGGCGGGGCTAAGATTTCTAAGCCGTTTTGATCGGCAAAGTTTCTTAAAGCGTTACCTCTGGATGAATTATATGTGCAGCCCCAGCTGGTGTGCTTAGCATTTAGATCTCCGCAGATTATTGAGGATTACCCTAGGTTTTGGATTGTTTGTATGTGTTTTGGTACTAGTGAAGTTTTAACAGATGGTGGGATGTACATCGAGGTAACAAGTATGGGGTTTCCATCTGTTGGGGTGAGTGCAACGATTGTTGCTTCTACACCTTCTAGTGTGGGTGTTGGGATTTGGTAGAGTGGGAGAAGTTTTTTAAATAATATTGCAGTGAAGCCGGAAAATCTGTTAGTCGAGTTGAGTCTGTCATTTCTGTGTGTGGTGTAGTTGGGCATAGAGAATTTTATACCCGGTCCTAGTTGTGTCTCTTGTAATAAAATTAAGTCTGGGAAGTGCTTATCAATAAAGTGTCGTAATTCTACATCACGAGACTTTACCCCTAGGGCGTTCCAGGTAACCAGTTTGAGGCCGAGGAGGTTGAATTTTAATTACTAGTTGTGGGTGGAGAGGCAACTACACCTGCTATGAAAATATTTAATTTATCTAGATCATTGGTTGTTTTTGACATATTGTTTAGTGCTTCAAAGAGTTTTGGGAATTTGTTGAATAAATTTTGTAATTCACTTATGGCTGTTATAAAGTTAAAATTACTTTGGGTATTGGTTGGATTACTATTGTTTGGTATAGTAGGGATATTGATCGGCTCAAACTGGTTCGAAGTTTCGACCTGTTTAGTAGGTATGGGTGGCGCCATCTGTTGATTGGGTTTGTTACTTAAGATGTTTGCAAAAGTGAAATCTGTAGTAACAGGTCTGGTTGCTATTATTGTATTCCTTTCAGTGATCTTGTTGGTCACATCTCCCTTTTTGGGTTTCCTTTTGGGAAACAACGGGCATCCTTGCCATGAGGCCATATGCTCTTGCTTGCAGTTTATGCAAACTGGCTTCTCGATTCTTTCTTTTATCTCGCACTCCTCTGTGAGATGATTGGCTCCGCATTTGAAGCAACGGGTATTCATCCTGCAATTCATAGAAGAGTGATGAAAGTAGTTGCAGTTATAGCACTGCGTTGTGGTCTGCTTTTTCTTGAAAGGAACTATTTTCACTAGCATGTGCATGGCAGCTTGAACCTTGTATATATCAAGGGCATCTTCTGTTCGCCTCACTTCAACCATGAATATGGGGAGTGGGAGTTTGGTTTTCAGTTGTTTGAGTTGGGCGACTTTTTGCACTTTAATTCCTTGTGCTTCCAGGTCTTCTTTAATGTCTTCAGGGTCTGCGTGCGATGGAAGGCCTTTGATACAGACCTTCAAAGGCCTCTCAGAAAGAGGTTGTATTACGTAGTACTCTGATCTCATGTTTGTGAGTCGGGTGGTTATTCCTCGGTGATCGTCTTCAGTTTCAGGATTAATTTTGATGTATTGTCCGGATAGTTTACAGGTAGCAGTAGGAAAATTCCTGTTGACTGCCTGTATGATCAAGTTATAATTCTGAGTTAGCTTTAGCATGATTGGCTGAATTTTTGGAGGGGGAGGTCGGAGTCGGCTTCGTCTGGTTCGCAGTCCGAAAGCGCGTCAAAGCTATTGCTTATATTTAAATTAGTATTTTTAGGAGTTTGATTTTTGCCATTTTTAATAGTTTTTGAAGGTTTTTGAAATCCTTCTTTATCTGTGGTTCTTTGTGCTTTAGGAGCTCTACTAGTACTAGGTAGTGCCTCATGAGGCTTAGTTGCTTGGCTGATGTTACAGGATTCAGCCATTCTTTTTCTAAGGTTTTTTATACTATTATTTTTTATATTTGAGTTTAAGTCTTTATGATTATTACAATTAGATACTGGGCAGTGAGAGAAAGAGTTCAGCTCACCTGAGAGTTTCTCCAGGTTGTTGGTTATGGTTCCTTTTTCGTTCTGCAGGTCGGTAGCTGCTTGCGGGTCCTTGTTTATCAGATTTTTTCGTTCAACTTCTATCAGTTCGTTTATGTATCTCAGTCTTGGCTGGAGTACATTTATTTGATGGATGAGTAACTGTATGGTATCGCATACTTGTGAATCGCTGGGTAGTGGAGTATTGCTCTCAGGAGGTGCAATCTCCATCGGGTTTACAGCCGGGTCTTCGGCCATGTTGGGCTTAATTCGCTCCATATAATTCAGACGTGCTCGCTCCTCGAAGTCCACTCGTAGAATCAAAGGATTAGACAACTCGGACACTCTTTGCCCCCCCCCCCCCAGTGATGCCCCTGACGGTACTCTTTAGCCACGGTGGTAAGCGAAATGTTCACAAAAGGAGCTGTTTAGGAGATGCTGCCATCCTTGGCAGAGCATATCTTTAGATGTCGGAATATGTAAAATTTTGCCGTTTTGGATGTCAGTTAAATCTCTCTGTTTCTACATTACTTCAACGACAGTAATGTTTTCCGCCCCCACCTTCAGTACCCTTTATTTACTCTCTAAATTGTTTCTAGTTTTTCATATATATGCCTGTGTTGAAATACGTTACAATTTTCCCACCATATAGTTTAACTAGCATGGAATCGGTTTGATTTCACTTGGGTAATATTAGATCTACAATTCATTGAAGGGTGGTTTGTGAATTAAAAACGAAACAAAGTCAAAATTATTTGTGAAAAATTAATTAGTGACTTGAATGGCTGAATTGCATTATATTTACACAGTCCTTTATCCTTAGTACGATAGCATGAAAATGTAATCTGCCCTCCGTTCAGTGTTCTTTTACATAATTAAAATTCTAATAATCGAATAATTTCTCGATTACACAAAATGTAAATAATTCATTCAGATTGGGAGGATACTAAATTTTATAATACTCTAGTTTTAGTTTTGAAGAAGTATTTGGGTCTGGTCCACGCCATATATGTTACTTTGCCTTGGCATATTTTTTTCTTCTCTTTTACATACTTATTTCAGAGAAACATTAACAGCGTCACCCGTCTTAACGAATGAATTTCTGTTGCAACTTTCTTTGAAGCGAATCACGAATTTATACTGCAAAAATGGATAGCTATTCGATTAAAATTAAACATTCATTTTGGATCCCAAAACTTCGAACGCAACGTAAATAATATTCTTTACTTTTAAAAGGTATCATGGTTGAAAAATTATCCCATGTAAATTGTTTTCTAATATTATTAAAAAACAGTATTACTGGTAACATTGATTTTTCCTGCATTCATTTACTGTAATAGAAGGGATACCGTTATCATAAACACAGTTCACTCTTGTTACATACTTCGCTAGTTGTAAAACAAACAGAAATGATCTGGGGTGATGTTCCACCCATAATATTGTTAGAGTAAGTATTTTTAGCAGAAGTAATTTTTTTTTGATTTGCAGGTTTTTTCTTCTACTCATATTGTATGACTGGGTCAAAACTTTAAAATCTTTTTCTCACATTTTAAAACGCTCATTTGTGCTGAAATTTTCAGTACACGATTATTTAGGATGACAATATGATACTTTAATTAAAATTAATAAAAATTAATTGATTTAAGCTAATTATTTAAAGAATTAAATTTTAAGCCAAGTTTCTCGCCAAGTCGCCAAATGGTTGCCAAATCCGCCACCAAGATGAAGAATCATTACTTAAACTCTCTTTTGTTAATTATTATTTTGTTAAAAAATTAATGAAAAATAAATTTTTTATTTTAATTTTAATTTTTATAGAAAAAAATAAAATTATACTTCGCAAAATTTGAAGTTTGATAGAAGACCCATGTTCAAAAAAACTCGTTTTTTACCGGTATAATTAAAACTACTTCTTGAAAATTTAATTTGCTGTTAAATACAGTAGCAATAATTTTTGTTTCTAATAAGACAGTTATAAGCTGAGAGGTTTGGAAAAAAAAAACTTTAAAAGTGATTTCGATCATTTTTTATTTTATGTATTTTATTGCCGAGAAGATAATTTAATAGTATGACTTTCACGAAAAAAAAAAGATGAAATAGAAAAAGTATGTTAGAAACGGATGATTTTAGTGGTTATGAGGACAGTATAAGCGATAATGATGAAAATAATATAGAAGATAATGATGTGGAGATTACGTAGACTTAATTAATCGTGATATGTGAGAAAATGCTGCAATTTTAAGCGATGAAGAAACGCCTGTCATCCGCTCTAGTAATCGTAACAGAGTTCGTGTAATAAATTTCTGTGTATATAGTAGGATGAATTTCCTCAATAAATTCCAATTTCATTGAAAGAAAGCTAAATTGAAAATACTGGACTTTCCACACAATCTGAGGTAAATAATATTAGGAACACTGGACGAAAAAGTTGAATAGAAGCAACGCCAACACTAGGCAGGGAAGATGCTGTATATGTAAAAGGAAATATTTTAAAAAGTACTGTAAAACGAAATGTACAATGTGTACCAACTTCTTTTGTAAAAGGCAACACAATATTATTTGGAATAAGTGTAAAAAAAACTTTTTTACAATTTTTATGAAATTTTCAATTCTTGTTAGCAGCCCAAGGAGCTATTGTTTTAGTTGGATCAATTTTGGAGTACCAGATCACTTTTTAATTTTTATCGTTTGCTTCGATTTTAATTACGTGCAGCTGATATATTCGTAATATTCAATTGAATAATTTATCGTTTCCTTTAATTTTAATATCGGAAAAATTTACTACTGTCCATTTCTCGATATTTCATCGTTTACTTTAAGTCTAATATTTAATTCAGTAATTTAAAAATAATTATTTAAAAAAAAGCGCACCTTGGGTGGCTAAATCTGTTCTTTGCAAAACTTTGCATAGAACTTTCGATTTTTTAATATATCTAATCTCATTTACATGTCTTTTTTCAAATTTGCAGTATAAAATTCATTAACTGAGCTGAAATTACATGCGTGATACCGTTAACGGGATTTTTTTAGATGATACCTTGAATATAGGAATCTATCCCAATCACACTGATAACTTTTTTTTATATATATACACCTGTTTTTATGCAACATACATGAACTGATAATTAGTTGTAATTTTAAATATTCTGAATATTAAAAAAAGACTATGCTATAAATGAATAATGATATAACTCTATTTTCACATAATTGGATAGCTCACATTAGTGAATATTATTCATTTAATATTCTACGGGTATTCACTTAGAGAAAATTTGTAGTCAACTACAATTTACTGAGTCAACTGAGCTGTTATGTGAGCCAGGGAACTAAGAACTACTTTAGATGATTCTAAGCAAATTACAAAAGAATTCGTTTTTTGTGGAATTGATTGATGGAGTTATATATATATATATATATCGTCCCAGACGCCTTCTTGAGTATATTATCTTTCCACAAAATAAGTGGCCGCCGTAGCCGAGAGGTAATGCCATTGGACTTATGGCCAGCGTTGTTTAGTCGAGCCGTTCGTTCGAGTCCAGATTACTTTAAAGAGCCATCATGCAGAAGGGCTGGTGTGGGTTAAAACTGTCAAAGTTCCAAGTTTTCCCGTGGCGTGGAGTGGGTTTGAGAGAGGGGTGCCAGTTCAGATGTCGTCCTCATCACTTGACCGTTGTATAAATTTTAAGGACCATCGTCAATAATCTTCGAGCTGCTTCTAAGTGCGACGTTAATCGACAGCCAATCTTCAACTAGCAACCTAGTTGTATTTAATTGTGACTGAGAGCTAAAGTCCTCTTGTGAGGTAGATGAAAATGAGGAGTGGAAGGTACCAGTGAATGTGCCATCTTCGCCCTCTTTTGGGGAGTCGAGATTTTGGGCAAAATTGCGAGATTGCTTCCAGAACGACATTTTAATTTTAAAAAACACAATCATTCTCTTCACTCCACTGCGGTTCAGAAATGAGATATTTTCGCTTGGCAAGTTTCGATGTCTTAAAATTACGCTTTTCTGAATCTGTATATGTTGAAAATTAATCAACGCATGAAGTGAACTGCGAAAAAATAGAATAGGTTACCAGTGACGGCTCTAGGAGGTGGGCTTCCGTCACCTTCTTCCCAACCGGTCATAATTTCATGTACAGAAAACATAACATACTTAAGCAGGTAATCCTTAACAAATTTTAAAGAATTTATTTTGTTGTTTTATTTCAATAAAATGTTGCTGTGTCTAAACACAGGACTATCATACTATAAGTTTTTAGTTCTCTTTCTCAGTTCGAATTTGATTTTTAAAAATTTAGAGTTTATTTTTAGATTGAGGAATGAGCGTGAATAATAAATATTATTAATACAGTAAGTATTATGAATTTTTTAAAGGAAAAAAAAAAAGAATTGAATGATTTTTATTCTGGATCGGCTACTGAGTGTTAGCCAAGTCATGCAGCGCAGGTTTTGAACGGTGGGAGCGCACTAGGCTCATTGTTTAGTCCAGCCGTTCGTTCAAGTCCAGATTACATTAAAGAGCCATCATGCAGATGGGCTGGTGTGGGTTAAAACTACTAGGTTTGTAACTAGCGCTGACTAGTGAGAAAAGTAAGAACCATAGGTTTCCATGTGCTAGTATATCTGAATGCAAAATGCAAACTGAAAATAAATAAAAATTTCAAACTGAAAAGGAAGCTAAGAAAGGTAGCGCACTATGTCACAAAGTCAAATGATTTCTTTTCAATTTGGTTTGAATCCGAACATTTGAATGTCAACGCTCAATTAAAGCGTCGACCAAATTCAAGGCAAGTTTGGGAGCTTTTAGTCAATTACTACGCTTACAGATAACTAGCGCCGACTAGTGAGAAAAGTAAAAACCATGTTTTGGTGTGCTTTTGTAATGCATCGAACATTTCTTAACTCAAGGTGTGACAATTAATAAAATGTTCTGATTGAAAAGGAAGGCAAGTGTTTAATGTAGAACGATATTAAATTTTATTTAATCATATAATTAAAAATAACGCAAGAAAGAAAGGAAGAAAAATATGACGTATACTATCTCGATTTAAGGTATTTTTTGTAAGAATTATCTTGCCTTCCGAAAATATTGTGTTTCGTTCTTTCGTCTGTTCATGTTCGTTTTCTTTTCTTTTCTTTCATTTCCCCCCTTTTCTTTCTTTCTTCCCCTCTTCCCCTCCCTTTTTTTTTTTTTTTTTTTGAAATAGCAGAAGTTCTAAATTTCAAATGATTGCAAAATTGTGAAAACGAGACAAACAACCGTCCCAAACGTAACCGATGGATAAACAGATACAGTCAGAGGAAGTTCCTCATTTTCAACCTTCATAGATTTCCTTGGGACTTAAGTACGTTCACCAATACCAATTTGACAAGTTTCTTTTTTTTAAATAGAATCCTATCTTATTTTTCGCTTTCAGATTTTTTTTTTCTGGTTCATTTAAACACAGGAACCCTTGCTTCTTTCCTCAATTTATTCTCGTGGATGTTCTATTTCAAGGTTCATAGCAAGTACCTGCTGAAATGTGTGTTGCTGAGCTAATTTTATTGAATCATGAAGTAATTAAAGTGTTTTCAATTATTTATTCTGATACTGGATATTTTATTTGCTATTCCTTAAGACTCGTGCTAATGAAATTTTTGCTGTCACACTCGTCGAGCAGTGAAATTTTTTTAATGGCGTCTTGCGAATTTTTCTTTTAACGGAATTCAAACAATTCCTAATTTCACCGATGGCACAATTTTCAGAACAAACTTTTATGGACACATTTCAATTTTTTGTGAACGTAAAAACAACAACACTGATTTTATCTTTAGATGGCCAACTCGGGATTTTTAGGAGATGAATATCCTGTCATCAATTTTCCGATTCATTTTCCAAATAATTTCTGTTTAATTTTTTCATCATACATGCGCGAATCTTAACTAACATTTTGAACATTCTTTAGTGGGAAACTCAATATCCTTGAAAAAAGATGATTATATTTCAATTCATCAAAATTAGGATATTCATTAAAGGAGATCAATTTGTTTGTTCCAGTGTTGTTGTTTTTTTTTTTAAGATGTTCAAAAATATATTGGGGATGCTCCAAATACTCGGTGAAATACTGTTGAAACACTCACTGCAGCAAATTTTAATTCCATATACTCCAAGTAACTTCGCAGTTTTGAATTTTTCGGGAGAAAAGGTCGCTCCGTAGAATTTCAAAGCCCACGACTAAATTTAAAGAAAAAAAAATCTTTAGTATTTTTTCTTTTTTAATTAAATGAAAGAAAATGAGGAAATTTATGATGGAAAAACATACATTTTAAATGGATCTTTTTGTTTAAACAAAGCTACTCAAAAGTTATCAATGTTTAAACAAAGTAATATTATATTATAAGTTGTAAGATATTTTTAGGATTCTTTTTAGGCAAAATAAATTTCATTCTCATTGTTTATATATATATATATATATATATAT
>BMAW01013335.1:550599-566345 GCA_019974015.1 Nephila pilipes
ACTCAGTTGAAAAAATTAGATCATGATCGTAGTTCTTGCAGCAATAGAAACGACAGCCGCACGATTTAGTAACGAACTACGGAAACATACATCGTCTCCGACACCTCCGATTTCAAACAGCGATAAAGGCACATTAGTTCAAACTTCATTCTAATAAACTGACAAAGTTCACCACTCTGCTAATAACGAAATTTATCTTCGTTATTCCTCATACAGGGTTTGTTGAAAAAAAAAAAAAATTGCACCACAAAAAAAATTGAAAAGTTAAAAATATAAAAAAGAATTTTCAAAAGAAAAAACAACCTGGAACACTGGTCAACGTTGACAATGGTATATCAGCATCATTCGTAGCTTCACATACTATTTCGTTTTCTTTCAGCTGAGCGCCTTTACTGAAGGTTACATCCTCCATGCAATACTACAGTCGAATACCTCTGAGTAAATGCCTTTCAGGTGATATAGTAACAGGAAGCTGATTAGTCGAGGATTTAGCAGATAGATAATGGGGTGGAAGAAAGGTGGGGCAAATATTGGAAAGTGAAGAATGTCATGTTCGAAAATATTATTTCCTTCGCGCATGAGAAAAACGATACTTCGAAATTGATCTAGTATAACAGCAACAAATGTATGAAATCATGATAGAAGCATGGCTTGCTTGAGAAATAGGTTTGTTTCCTGGCTGAAACGATTTGAGTTGCTTCGTTTGTTTGATAAAAGTGACGGTGAAAAGCGACCTTTAAATCCCATATGTCTCCCAAAAACAGATTTTGCAGCTTTAAATCTGAAGTCTCCAACATTAAACCAACTTAGAGAAAAAGGTCCTTTTCACAAATCACTTATCGTCTGAAATAATAAATCGTTGTAGAATAAAATTTCTCAAAGTAAACTGTTCCATGCTTCTATCATGGTTTCATACATTTGTTGCTGTTCTCTCAAAGATCCTTTCCTCGATCAATTTGAAAATCGTTTTTCTCATGCGCGCGGGAAATATTTCCGAACATGAGCATTCTTCTTCACTTTCCAATATTTGCTACCTGCTTTCTTCCACCCCCCCATTCTTTCTATCGCAGAGATTTCGACTTCCCATACCAATATCCATTAATTCGTCAATGATTCATCGCTTCCTCTTTCTCCATAAGCTCCAGCAATCGTTTATGTATTATCAGTGGAATGATAATTTCACCTTTGATTTTATTCGTGTCACGCAATTTGGTTTTGTTTTGTTAACGTAGCACTAGCATACACGAGGGCTGATGGCGACGTATCTCGTAATTTCGAAAGTCGGTCGAGAGAGGGCGAAGTTCCATACCACGCCAACGTGAGGACTGCTGCTAATAAATTTCAATAGGTTTGGAAATCCTCGTTATTTATTTGTTATACAAAATTGAATGCTGGAAAGTGAAATCTCTATTTTTTTCCCCAAATGCTCTTTTCAAAATTATTTTTTCTTTCTTATTCTTTTCATCCGGAAATGAGTTCACCAGACATATAGATCCGAGTCAGTTAAAAGCTGTTGCCCTTTGCTGTCAGACAATATTTTTTCGGATAGGAGATCACTCACAGTCAGTTTCTCGTTCAATTTTTCCATACTTCTGCTCTCTAGAAGGAGCTTGCAATTTCATCCGTTGCTATTGATCATCTTATTTTTTCGATGTAATTGAAAGGAATATATCTCAACCACTCCAACCATTAGGGTACAGTACAGAGAGAGGTACAACACCAAATTGATATAGTGAATCATTAGAAAGTACATGTAAAATTACATAAGATGAATGATGGATGCGAAAAAATAGTGAAAGGAAAGGCACAAGGGGAAAGTGCCATAAGGTTAATTAAAGGCACCCAAAAGCAATTGAACAAGAAGAAAAGCAAGAAAGAATAGAGAAATGAAAAATATGAAGCTACAAAAAGCAGCAAAAGATGGTCTGATATACCAGTATCAACGGTGTAATTAGGTTGTTTTTTTCTTGAGAAATCTTCATATTTTTTAACTTTTCTTATATTTTTGTAACTTTGTTTTTTTTTTTTTTTTGTAAATTTTCATTGAGGGTCTTAGGGAAGAGATCATTTCTGTTGTTTTATTAGCAAAATGAATCTAGACTGTGGATTTGAATCAGAGTTTGGGTCCTAATTATTATTCCTTATCATGATTTAAAATGGAGGTAAAATAAATTTCAAGAGTTTGGTGATGTATGTTTCCATGGATTTCATTTTTAAATCGTTACGGATAGCTGGTTTCTAATATACTGGGGAATTTGTCATGATCCTGAGAATTTTTCTGCATAATTTGTACTTTTTCATATGGCTTGGAGCGGTCGACCCCCCAAACGGAGAGACATAAGTTAGAACTGGGAACAGGACCTGTTTGTACAGCACAACACTTATTTTTTAAAAATAGAGGAGATTGTCTGCCAATTAAAGAAAATATGTAAGAAGATTTTACTTTAAAAGTTTCGTGAGATATTTTATGCGCTGCTGGTGGGTTAACCTAGAATCTAATCGTCCCTGATAACGCACCACCGAAATCAGTGAATCTCATCTTTGAAAAGCTCTAAGTTTAAAATTGTCCATTTCAAATTTTCTGAAAACGATGTTGAGTTTTCACAATTAATTGCTATTCTCCAAACAAATGTTAAAGAGTGTTTAAGTAATTTTAAAGGATTTTAGTAGTGAATTTAAGATTGGCATCCTGGGCTAGGACAGCGGAATCATTTGCAAAAAGACAAATGCTGATAGTCAATAAAAGCTAGAGAATGCGGTTGCGTATCTTTTGACAGGTACTCACCAAAATTTCAGCCATTTTGGACGAGTAGTTTATGTTTAATAATCGTTTGAGCGAGTCCATGTGAGTGTTTTTGTGAAAATGGAAAAAAAATCGAGTAACGAGCTGTCGTTAAATATTTGTTTTTGAAAGGCGCTAACGCAAATAAAAAAAAGAGTTGAACGTTGTGTGCGAAAAATCTGCACCATCATTTACTATCATCAAATTTTGTGAAGCTGAATTTAAACGTTGCCGTACCAGCTTGGGGGACGATGAACATTCGAGACATCCAAACGTTCGCTGCCACTTATGATAGCATCGCTTAAGTTCACCAAATGTAACTAGACGACCGTTGAATTAAACACACAGAGGCTATGAATATATCCAAAGAACGTGTTTGGCACATATTGAATCAAGATTTAGGTATGAGAAGGCTGTCCATGCGTTGGGTACAGCGTTTGCTCACGTTGAACCAGAAACGTGTTCGAATGAACATTTCCAACGCTCTGTTGACGCAGTACAGGAGCAATAAATCATAGTTTTGGCGTCGATTAATTACTGTAGATGAAACTTAGATACACTATTATATGCCCGAAATAAAAAAAAAAAATAGTCAAAACAGTGGACTGCGAAGGGTGATCGGCTCCAAAAAAAGCAAAAATTATTTTTTTGGCTGGTAAAGGGATGACGACTATTTTTGGAGCTATCTTAATCGATTGTCTTCAAATAAGGAAAAATCATTATAGAAGCATACTACGCATCATTACTTCACAAGCTGAAGGTAGAAATTGCGGGAAAATGGGCACGTTTGGAGAAAAAAAATTATGTTTCCCCAAGACAAAGCGTCGTCTGACACGTCAGCAGTTGCCATGGCGAAGATCCACGAATTACAGTATGAACTGCTTGACCACCTTCCTTACTCACTAGATATAGCCCCAAGCGACTTCTTTTTGTTCTCTTTCGGAGCTGGCCGAAACATCGGGGATGTTTTTCCTCCCCGCGGAGGGGAGAGAGTAGTCGGTTGCCGACCTTATTACGGCAGCGTTATTTCGAACCCTGTACCAGTGGGTCCGAAGGATGCGCTCCTACCAACCAGGCTGAAAAGACGTCTCATCTGGCAACTTAGTAAGGCGTTTTAACTTTTGGCGCTGTTGTAGAAGAGAGTCGCTGCATACTCCCTCTCCAGTATCATCGTGATGATACGAAGATAAACATTGATATTTTGTACAGAAGGATGCTTTGATTTCTGATCAGCTATTATTGCAATTGATATACATCATCTCCCTGTTGAATTGAGTTTTGTTTGGAGTTTCCATTTGAGTTATCGGCTGTCTCGTGTTGAGTGGCGGGTCTCGTCGACACGTGCGCCAGAGCCAGAATATCCCTAGTCATGATTTGTGTGCGTTTATCGTAGTTAGACATACAGAGGCAAGTGTTTTGCGTCGGGGGCATATGCAATCAGTAGTTTTAGGCTATGCTGCCATCTAGAGTTCAAGTCCTGAGTCACCACTTCGGCGCTCGTTGGTTTTCCGACCCCGAGGAATGAACTTAATTCGGTAGCATTGTTTCGAACTCTGGACCAGTGGCCGAAGAATGCGCCCCTACCAACCAGGATGAAAAGAGTCTCATCTGGTAACTTAAGTAAGGCGTTTTAACTTCTGATGCTGTTGTAGAAGAGAGTCGTTGTACTCTAATCTAAAAATTGCGCTAGGAGGACATAGGTTTTCATCAAACGAGAAGGCAATCACCTTCGTAATCAATTATTTTATTATTTGGACGGGTTAAAGAGATGGGAGCTTCGCTGGGAGAATTGACTGAAATTACAAGACTATGTAGCAAAATAATAATAAATTTAAAGAAAAAATATCTTGTATCTTTGCTAGATCGGTAACTTTTCAGATTAACCTCGTAGCTTTTTCTTGGCTGCTAAAGATGAGAGGGTGTGTCTGAGCTTTATTTCAATTTGTAGATCCAACTATTGTGAGTTTCTATAGTAGTTTTGTTAAGATAGAATCTTATGACATATAGAGATGAGATATTAAAATGAAAAATGAGGCAGATTTCTTAAATTTTTTTAGCTACATTTGAATATAAAACATTTAATAAATGCTCATTTTCCATAAATGGAAGATGAGCATAAGCCCTGATAGAATATATTCAGCTTTTCAAAAGCATAGTCAGTTTGGGACAGTTTAAAAGTCACTTCTAGAGAATTTGAGAAAAGGTTAAAAAAAAGTTTGGAGTTCCTTGACTTTTGAAAATATATCATGCTTGTTATTAGATTAATTATTTCGTGTGTGTTGGGGGTTTTAGGAAAGTGTGTTTCCGTTTCCATAGATCTCCCGTGCCGTGGCTCCATCAGTTGAAGCCCTCTGGTGATAGATGTGTAGGAATGTTCGTATGTAACATTTCTGCATGAATCTTGAGCTCTACAGGTGACTTCTCCTTTTGGGGGCTTCGAATTAGGGAATCGTGGGCAACCTTGCCAGGAACCGATATGTACCACTCCGCAATTAATTCAGACTGGATTTTGGATATTGTATTTGATTTTGCAGTCTCCAGTGCGATGAGCATCCCTGCATTTGAGACATTTTGTTTTTAGGCTGTAATTCACTGACGAGTGATTGAAGAGGTTACAATTAAGCAATGTGTAACCCCTGGTTTGCGTTTAAACGAATCTACGACAATCGTGATGCAAAGAAGATTGTTCAGCTGGAAAATATCTGGTGCATCTTATGAATTTTTGACTTCGGCCAAAAATATCGGGAGAGGCCTTTTACTTCGCCGTTGTGTGAATTAAGTTGCCTTTTCCAACAAGTAGCCTTTGATTTTTAGTTCCTCGAAGATTTCGTTGACGTCGGTGAATAATGGAAGTCCTTTAATCACCGCTTTGATTGTGCGAGAACTAAGTGACTACATGATTTAGTATCCTTCTCCTTTGCTTTTAAGAAAAGTTGTTTTTTTTTCGGTGTTCATCGCCAGATTCTGGCAGTATTTTAATAAATTCTCCTACTAATTTAGCAGAATATTTGGGATGACTTTTCTGTATATGTTGGATATTGAGGTTGTAGTTTGTATTATATTTTAGCATAATTGGTTGGATTTTTGGAGGAAGTGAAGATGGGAAATTTTCTCAGCGACGTTTAGATTGGCGATGGAAAGTGGGGCAAAACTATTTTTCGTCTGAAATGTGATAGGTCTAGGAACAGGATTAAATTTAGCTTTCTTTGTTGTTTTGGTTGGGAATTTAACCTCCACCCCCGAGTCACTTTTTTAGAGGAAGCATTTTTGGGGGGATTTGAGATAGTGATTTCTGTCTCTGTTGCACTTTTCTTAATTGTGTTAAGTTATGAATTTATGTTGTGCAAGCACATTTTCATTGGGTAGGAATACAATGAAGTAAGCTCACCTATTATCTGTTTGATCTCTTTCTCTAGAGATTTTCTTTTCTAGCTCAAATATCTCCATCGCTTATCGTTTGTAAAATCTTGATGCTTCACCTTAATATGTATTAGGCATCAGATATGAGATGATCTAGGATTATGACATAGCAGTTGCTTTTTGATAAATGTAATGCGTGCGCATATGCTTTCACTAGAATCCGGTTTCTGACTAATGTCCATCCGGGATGCAGATGTGCCTGGCGTATTCAGAAGTCGTAGAAATGACTCATCGCTCCCCGGAACTTCTTTCTCATATTCTAGGTGGGATGGTGGCATGTATAACTGTTGAATGGATATTCTAATTCGATTAATTTCGGCATTCCAGAATAAATACGCTTTTAAATCGTCATGTTTAATCGGTAACTTTTTTAATATCACAGTTAGAAAATCATAACATTAAGCTAAACCTCCAACACGTCGATCGAAAATACGCTTATGAATCTGATCCCCTATTGTCTAGCCTCTATGTGAACGACATCCTGAAGGCTTCAAACATTCATT
Organism: Nephila pilipes; assembly: GCA_019974015.1. NCBI lineage: Eukaryota > Metazoa > Arthropoda > Arachnida > Araneae > Nephilidae > Nephila > Nephila pilipes. The sequence continues at coordinate 557,305 of BMAW01013335.1, forward strand.
TGGTCATGTATGTCAATGGCCTACCACTTAGAACCTCTGCAAACAGAAAATTATTTATAAAAATATTGCAGAAGTATACCTCTTGTAGCTCTGGCTTTCTGACTCGGAAATTAAAGTCAATGCATCCAAAAATGTTAGCCTCCTCTTTACGAAACAACGGTGCATAGGAAATTTGACTAATCATATTTGACCAGCCCGTCTCCTGAGTTATTGAATACAAGCGCCTGGGTTGTTTCTAGGTGCAAAATTAACATTTGACCACCACATAATTTTCACAGGTGGATTAAGAATTTCACAATCAAAAGAATATAAAAATACTATATGGATCTTTAAAGGAGATTTAAAAAAAATGTAATTGTGTTAGGTTAGCGTATTAGGTTATTGAACAAGGATGTAGGATATTTAACAAGTTAATACATTTTGATAGCAGAAATATTATTGCAATAAATATTTGTTACTTATAATTCTTCAGTAAATTGCTTACTAGAATATTTACTCCCCTATCAAGTTATGGAATTAAAAAGAATCTGAACTGAAACACACAACTGGCCATTAACATTGCTACACCAAGAAGAAATGTAAATAACAAAATGATATTTATAGGACAAATATTTTATATTAGAAATGAAAAGTGATTTAATTTTCAAGAAATTTGGAAGCATAGATCCTGAGAAATCAGTACCTAGAATAACCACCTACGGCAGCAATAACAACTCTTACACGCCTGGGCATTAAATTAGAGATTGGATGGCAAGAACAAGTACAGCTGCCCACAGAGCTTCAACACGAAACCACAGTTCATCGAATGTAGCGACTAGCGTATGGTGCCGAACTAGTCGCTCGGTAACTGTTGACCAGACATTTTCTATTGGCGAGAAATCGGGAGAACGAGCAGGCCTGGGCAGTGGCCGAACATTTTCTGTATCAAGGAAGGTCCGTGCAATGCTGGCAACATGGTCGTGCATTATCCTACTGAAGCGTAGCGTTTCACTGGGCTCGAAAAATGGATAGAGCCACGGGCCTTAACACACCAAGAATGTAACGGTTACTGTTCAATAAACAGTCAATGCAAACAAAAGGTGACCGAGTCGTATATCCAATGGCACCCCATACCATCGCTCCAGGTGGTGGGCCAGTATGACGATGTCGAATACACGCTGGCAATGTGCGTTCTCCTCAATGCCGCCAAACGCGGATACGACTATTATGTTGCTGTAAACAGAACCTGGATTCGTCTGAAAAGACGACGTCACATCATTGCTGCATCCAGGTTCGTCGTTTAAGGTGCTCCTATCTGTGATGTAGATTCAAGAGTAACCGAAGCCATGGTCACCGAACTGACAATCCATGCTACTACAAACGTCGTCGAACTATTCGTGCAGACACCTGTTGTGTTGCAAACGATCTCATTTCCTGACTTGGGGCTCGTGACGTGGCTGTCATAATGTTGTGGGTAACATATCTGTCTTCTCGACTGACTGTGATAACGGGCCATTGAGATCCAGCAAAGGCGTTCCATGTGACCGTCCTGAATCCATCAATTCCACATTCTGCAGACTACGATACGATAAACTGCAATCCCCGTAGACTACAATTCGACCTCTTTCAAAGTCAGAAACATGCTTGTAAACATTTCTCCTTCTTACATAAGGCATCTCATCAACTTTTCAGCAAGCAAATGTAATCATGAGAAACCTACTGTACAATTTCTCCATATAAATACTTTGTAGGTGTCGCTTCCAGCGCCTGCTTTGCATTAATGCTTTGAAAAGTCAATCATTTGCTAATCATCATCTTTTTCCTGTCTTGTAAATTTCCTGTGAGTACCATATGAACAGGAAAAAATCCCAGAATGAACAGAATTCATTTTTTGTAAGATATTTGTTTGTTAATTCATTTATTTATATATTACTGTTTATAGTTATTTTATATGCCATTAGTGAAGTAGAAAGATCGGAACAACAAAGTATCGTTTCCGAAATAAAGTTTATTGTTGTAAGAAATCATTTAATTGGTTATTTACACTCCACTACATTGTTTTGAGAGCAGCATTAGCGCTGCGTAAGCATTTCTGATATTTTATTTATTTTGTAACTAGTGGCTATATTTATTATTTATTAATGTAACTGCTAGATGGCGCCACGAGACAGAGATTTGTACGGTTTCCTTTAGCAGTGGAATGGAGCGAAATATATGGCGTTTTTCGGCTGCTGGAGATCCGAATGTTGCGCTGGAGCCTCTCCCAATTTTTTTTTGTTATATTTTTGCTATAACATATGAATCAGTAAAAAGTTTTAGTAACTAGCAGAGTTTTTAAGGAAATAAATTATAACCCAGAGATGGATTATTCTGCTTATTCAGTGATTTCCAAATTATCACAGCGGGATAAAAAAAATTTTTAGCCGGAAGTTTGAACTGAATTTTAATTTTTTAACGTTGTGGTCAATGCTTTTAGAATAATTCAAACAATTTCGATAACAGATTCTAACTATCGATTAGCGTGTTCTGTTTTAGAGGAGGGATTTTCTAATACACGAGAACAAATTTAGGCGCATCTCAAGAGATTTATGAACATTCCTGTTGTTCAAAATGAGTCAGCGTCTGCAATTCTAAATTTAATTCATGTAACAAGTGAAGTTGCTGTGTAACACCCAACACAAATTGTTTAGCTATCATAAGTTTCAAAAATTAATCGTCAAAGATCGATTTGAGTTTGTAAAGAAACAAAATTTATGCTTTTTCTATTATGGTATCCATAATGTAAAAATTTGTTACTCTAATTATTCTTGCAGAGCTTGTAAAAAGAAACATAATTCCTTAATTTGTTTTGAGTGAAAAAAAACCCTTTGTTTCTGCAAAATAAAGATAATAATGAGATTACATCGCAGTGTGATCAAATAGTAGATTCCAATCTATCTAGAAATTCACAGGAACTCGAAGTTAATGCGACTCCTTTTGCAACCAAAAATGAAAATGGGTGTTTTATGACCACTGCTAGCTATAATAGTAATATTGTGAAGAAAGTGTTACTATCCACTGCTTTAATTTTTATTAAGAATAAAGAAAGGAAGATATATCTAGCGAGAACGCTACTTGATAACAGAAGTATGATTCGCCTTTGTTCACATCTAAATTAGTTGAAAGCCTTTAGTTGCTGAAAGAAAATGTAAATTATCTCTAGGTTGTTTGTCGGGACTTTCATCTGCTAAGAAATAGAAAATGAGTGGGGTTATTTTTAGTGAAGATAAAAATTTAAATTGGATTTTTAAGTAGTTCTGAAAATTACCAATTTTTTGTCTTCACACTACAAACTGATTTATTTAATGTGGCGATACCTGAACATGTACCATTAGCAGATCCAAAATTTTATAAAACGAAAAAAATTGAGTTACTTATTGGTTCTGAGATACTTTTTGATTTAATATGATTAGGCTAATTTAGTTCTGCAAAAATTCCGCATTTTGTTATTTAATAGTTAGGTGGTGGTATTGAAAATTTTCAAGATGAGAAAACACCGGTGCATTGCGGATTTATTCATGAAAATGTCGAGACTCAATTGAAAAAAAAATTTCGATTTAGAATTAGCCGGAATTAGAGATGATCCTCATTGTTACAATCACGACAAAACACTTGAAATTATTAATGAAACTGTTAGTTTTGAAAATTGATTGATACACTGTTAGCTTACCATGAAAAAAGAATTATTTGTAAACTATTTTTCTTGAGGAAAAAAACGGCCTTGCAATTTTTATGTATTGACTAGTAATTTCTAAAACTTATTCTTAAATAATAATTTTTTTAAAAAAAAAATAATAAAATGTTTATGTAATTTTGAAAAAGATGCGTTACAGATGCGAATTGTCACGGAATAATACCCCACCTACTTTAAATTATCATAATTAGAACGGAGAGCAGTTATTTTTATAACCAAATACATTTTATAAAAAAAAATCTAAAATTACTACAAAATAATAAAACGCTTGTATTTCACTTAACATGCGAATTTTTAACAAAATTGAAGTGATTGCAGAATAAAATAGATGGCGCGCTCGTCATCAGACGAAGTTCTTTGCAGAGCCTTTCTTTTACGCAGACGAAAATTGTTTATGCAAATTTTAAGAAAAGATCAAAGATTCTAGAATGAATTTTTATGGAAGTAAGTGAAGTTCTCTTTTGAGAATGCGGGATTATATTTTATATTTAAAAATATCCAACTTCAAGGGAACAGCTATGCTGTACAAAGCACTATAAATTCATTCTACTACAACGCCATCTCTTAACCTAAAAAGTCCTTAAATAACATGCGTTATATTTATTTTAAATCAATTGGAATTTTACAGAATGATTGTAAATGAATTGCTTAGGGTTAAAACACTATTATATATTGTTGAAAAATTAGTTTCATAACAGTAGAAAAAATTCAAATTGCCAAGGGGGTTGACAATAACAAAATCATAATGAGTAATTTATGGAGTTTCATTGGAAACAATGTTATATTTAAGCCATTTATATTCTTATATACACAGATAATTATTAATGTGAGGAATAAATTTTTACTAAAAAAGTAATTTCTAGCCTACGTTTTATTTCACATTTGTTGTTAAATGACTCTTACTGAAAATTGCGACGATTAGGAATGAAAAGTGAAGATGGGGAGTGAACAAATGACGAATGAATGAGGAAAATTTGATGATGTTGATGCTTTCAGACACTGTCAGTAGGATATTTTCGCCTAATACTAAGGATCTAACGGGAAAATTAGTTAGTAATTTTTTTTGATGTTCTTTAATTTAGTGTTTTTCGAAGTTAACATTACCCCTTAAAAACTCGCCAGTTTGAAAACTTCTAAAATCACGCCAAGGTTTGTTGCTGGACTGCATTGTTACTCATTTATATTTGTGATACCTACGTTATAAACAACTGTGCTGCGCATTTTTCAAAACACATGGCAAACTCTTACCATATTGTAAGCGAATATAGAAATATTAAATTTTCCCAGTTAAGATTATAAATCGTTGTTATATTTAACTTTGATTAACCTTTTGTTTTGGCATCGCTCTCTAAACTATTCATGATAGAGCTAGTATAAACTTCTTTCAGCAAAAGTTTTTGCTCAAGCAATCTTTGTCTTAGTTATCAAAATGTACAGTAAACACTTACTTCGAATGAGGAATTAAAAAAAAGGTATAATTCTTTCATTTACGAATATATAAACAATGTTGAAGTTGAGTTTCTACTGGCGCCTAGAGCACTCTTCAAACCCGAATCTTGCGTATATTTTGCTGCCTTGGATGATTTGGATTTTTCTATCTTCTATGTAGCATCAGGAAACAAAGGTTTAAAAAAAGGAGAGGGAATCTGCTAGTTGAAGATTGTAAGTTGGTTTTGCTATTGTTTGGGAGAGGAGTATCTCCGCAACTGCGATTGGCTGCCCAATTGGGATGGAAATTAAGTAAAAGTAGTGTGTATGTGATAAATTGTCTGTCTAATAAAAGAGAGAACAAAATTTTGATATTTAAGAAAATAAGGATAAAGATAGAAAGGATTTTTATATGATTATAACTTTCAGAAATTAAAAAAGTGGTGTTTTATTTACTCTTAATTTCCAATAATGGCGAATAGTTTGTTTGTTTGGCCTTTGGCTGCTCTAATTTTATGTAAGTTTGTGAGAAGACCAGGTATAACTGCAAATATTTCAGCAAGTGCTTAGAGTTGATCTAATGCTTCAGTGGGATGTTTTTAAAGGTATTGTTTTGTCCGTGTTCAGCGCCATCTGTGGAGTAAAAGTAAGAGCATTTGCATCGGTAAAGTTTTCTCGTAATTTATTATCGTTTATTGCGATATTTTTTCGAGAGCACCTGCGCATTTTAAACATCTTGGTATCATATGGCAGTTATCAGAGCTATGATGAAAGAGATTGCAATTGAAACATTGTGTGATTTTGTTACTGCGGTAGTCATCTACTGTAATGGTCATACAATAGATTGGCTATATTCATCTCTGGGTAAAGTTACTAAAAATATTGGGAGGGGAATTTTTGTACGTCGGTTAATTAATTGATATATTCTGATGGGGTTAAAGCCTAATTCGATAAGATCGTCATTAATATCCTGTATTTCTGTATAAGCCTTTAAAAATAATTTTATGAGGATGCGAATTTTTAGGTTGTAATACATAATACTCGTAGGGCTTGGTAGTTCGAAGATTAGCCAGTGTTCGGTATTCATCAGAAGTGTCAGTGCAGAACTTTATGTACTCGCCAGAGAGTCGAGTTCTTAAATTTGGAATACAGAGATAACATGTCTATAATTTTTGCTTATTTTAAGCATTATTGGGGGATGTAAATTTTTAGCTTTGATCGGTTTCTGTGTTGAGTTAGTTATTTGTTGATTATCATTACCGTTATCAGGAATCGTTTTATCGTTAATTGTTAGACCTTCAAATTTATTTTGAGTTGGTAGTTTTAAATTTGAGGAGGGAGTCAAATTCATCTTTTTACCAGTTTTATTTTTGGGAGAGTGATAAAGCCATCTTTATCTTAATGTTTTTGAGAAATTTTGCTTGGAGTGTTAAGAGGGATGTGGTGGATAGGGCAACCAGATTTTTTTTCTTCAATTGAACCTCTTGAAAAATGACCTTTTTAGGGCTATCAGAAGAAGTTTCAGATGACAATAGAATGTGCGCGATACGTGATAAGAAATTTCGGACAATGAAAGAGTTAACGAAGAACTATAATGGTTCTCATGGAGATTTTCAACTAATACACGAAAATCATGTTTTTAATACCGATGAAGAATTTTTAAATTGGAAGAAGAAATAAAGACGAAGTCATCACTTCTGAAATTCGGAGGTGTGAAGATAATAATTAACAAGCAATTCACTTATTATATTTGTCACAGAAGGGGCGTTGCAAATGGTATATCAGAAAGAAAACGCCATGTGAAAATAGGAAGATCTGTGAAGTGAGGAAATACATGTCCGGCTTACATGCAGTCGATCAGAGAACAAACAGAAGGAGAAATTAAAATAACAGTTTAATACCAATCACTGTATGTTAATTATAAAATGCAAGTAAATAAACTCCGAATTCATCAGGATGACAGAAAAAAATTTGGCATTTCTCATGAAAATTGGTGTACCGTCAACAAAAATTATAGAAAAAATGCGAAAACAATGTCTCCCAACTCAACGGTTAGTGCTCTTGACAAAGTTTAGTTTAGTTTATATTAACGGTACAATTGAAACGACACGAGGGCTATTGGCGGCGGACCTCGTAATTTTGAACCTCGGTCTAGTGACGAGGACGGCACCTGAGCTGGCTCCCTCTCTCCTAACTTCCAAACCCCGCCAACGGGAGGACTTTGGGTACCGACATATTTAACGTGCATCAGCCCTGGTTACACTGCGGGTCTTTAGCAGCCAAGGTTCGAACCACCGACTGAACGAAAACCGCCGGCCACAAATCCGAAACCATGATCACCACGAAACCAGGCTACCGCGGCCACGGGCTCTTGACAAAACAGAATCTGCGTACTGTAAGCCTAAATTTTAAAGTTGATAAAACTGCTTTGCATAAGGAAAATATGCTATCTATTGATCTGCTAGTGAATAAAATGAAAATGGATTCTTTCAATCCTGTATTAGTTTATAAATAAATTGGCAATCCTCTTGACAATAACCCTCATATTAAGGAGCAGGGTTTCATTCTAGGTATAATGACCGAGGCACAGTTTGAGCTTTTGAAAATATGCGGAAAAAGCATGGTTATGATAGACTCTACCCACGGCACAAACGAAATGGCTTTTTATTGATAACTTTAATGGTGAATGATGAAAACCATTAAGGGTTTCCAGTTGCCCTATTCTATTCAAATAGGGTAAGCTGCGAAGTTTTGGAACCTTTTTTCAAAGAAACTAAAGAAAGACTCTCATCATTAAAACCCAAAGTATTTATGTCGGATGATGATCCTGCATTTTCTAATGCATGGAAAAAAGTGTTTGGTGAAACGGAATGTAATTTGCTTTGCAGTTGGCATGTCTTACGAAACTGGAATAGGAATCTGAATAAAAAAAAGTAAAAAAACTTAGAATTGAAGAATGCACTAAAGGATGAACTAAAAAATTTGATGAAAGAGGTAGATATTGTAACTTTTAAAAATGTGTTTGAAGGTTTTGTGGAAGGATATAAAAAATGATCAAGGAAAAGGTTTTATCGATTATTTTATTAAAATTATTGAAAAAGACAAGAAAAGTGGGTCATAGGGTTTGAAAGAATGGTCACAAGAATGTCATAGGGTTTGTTGTGGTGTTAATACAAATATAAAATTGGAAAGATGACATAAAGAACAAAAATATGAAGAAGACTGAGGAAAAGTTATGCAGGGTTTAGATAAATCTCTCTCCTTTGTACCATTGACAAAAAGTTAGTAGGTAGAATTATTTCGATAGAAAGAGGCAAGTTAACTTCGAAAATAGCAGTGATACACCAGCAACGCGCAAAAAGTATAAATGAAATGATTTTATTCTGCTGAGGAGTTTCAATCTATGAAATGGATAGTTTGCAATGTGATTGACCTATAAGGTGTCACACATACAGGATAGGTATCCATTCCCTCACTTGCTCTTGCGTTGATTACGCAGTTAGGTTTATCATTTGTAAACACATACATTATGTATGCCAAAAATTCCCTTCCATGTTTACAGAAGTGATTGATGAGGCTGTGCTAATTATAGATGAAGATTCCAATCATTTGATAAGAGAAAAGGAGAATGAAGCAATCTTGAAAGAAAAGTGTGATGTTAGTGATGAACGTGAAGAAATAGCAAAAAATATTGAGAAAATTTGGCAAATCTTAACAAGTGCAAAAACTATAACAAACACATATGAAGGAATGCAATATTTGAATATTTTTTTGCAATTCTGTACAAATCACTTAAATGTTTCTCAACTTCTCTTGTCTCCCTCCATTGTTGAAACTTTTCCTCCTTAAAACAAGAATATCAGATCTCAGCGGCAATAGCAAAAAGAAACCAGGCCTTTCA
>BMAW01013335.1:568577-584907 GCA_019974015.1 Nephila pilipes
TATATATATATATATATATATATATATATATATATATATATATATATCTTCGACACAAAAAAAGGAGCTTATTCTATATTAAGTTTGAACAGTCCTCACTTTTTAAAATTAAAAGCAATAGATGTCACATTTTGATAATGAAATATATCTGTATACTTATATATGTGTCTCTGCCCATTTAATTTTTTTAGTTTAGTTTTTATTAACGTCGCACTAGAAGCAACACGAGGGCTATTGGCGACGGACCTCGTAATTTTGAACCACGGTCAAGTGACGAGGACGACACCTGAGCTGGCACCCCCTCTCCAACCATCCACACCACGCCAACGGGGGGACTTTGGGCCCCGAACAGATTTAACGTGCATCAGCCCCGGCTACATGGCGGGTCTTTGGCGGCCAAGGATCGAACCCGCGACTGAACGAAAACCGTCGGTCGCTAGTCCACGACCTTGACCACTAGGCTACCGCGGCCCTCTCTGCCCATTTAAAGAAAATCTCACTTATATACGTAAATTATTATACTTGAGCTATAAACAATCAGCAGCTTTTTTTTTTTTTACATTTTCAGGTTGCGAATTTACTTTTAGGTACACCTTACATAAAATTCACTGCCTTTATAACTTTGAAAATTTGCCTTTATAAATTTTAACATTCTATACTCTGAATATAATCATAATTTCTAAACTTCAAATAAATAAAAGATTTAAAAGTTTTATGATTCAAATTTCTTTTACTTTTTTATACAAATATTGAATAACTAATCACATTTAATATTGTGTAAAATATCAACACTATGAATAAAGATTTTGTGAAAAATTAACCAGAAATGTGAGAAAAACGAAAATGCATACGTGTTTCTCTATGTCGTATCATTTGTTTGCTATTTTTAAAATTTCAATTTACTAGAGTTTTCTACTTATCAAAACTTCATAAATAATACATCTATGCAATCAGTGAAGCGTTCTCTAATTTTCAATAGTAAAATTAAAAAAAAATGCAAAATTTGAACAATTTAAGGTATCAGTTAATGTAATCTTATTATATTTATTTCCCCTGTTTTATTCCTGATTTTATATTAATATTTCTGTAAAATTTCACATTATTTTACTCACCCTTTTGTGTATATTTTCTTATGAAAATAAGGGTCTGTTTTTTTTTCTTTTTCATACACATGAGCATAAAAAGGGGGAAAAAATTTCAAATGCCTTACTTAACTGTAACGTATAGAAATTCGGAAATTTCAATGAGAGCTCAGTTTTAGTTTTTGAATAGTAAATATTTGTTTAAATCACAAATAATTTAAAAATAATATAACATTAAAACACGAAAGCCACAGGCTATTTTTCAATCAGTTTAAGATATCTCACAAGTTTCACTTTTTGTAGCATAAACTATAAAACAAAATGAAGAAAGAAATATTACAATGGATTTACATCAAGAAATATTAATTTTTTTTAAGTCAAAATAAATTTTTATAAATAATCCTAGAAAAAAATAGAACAAGAGCTATTCTTAACAAGAACTAGAAAAAAATTGATCAAGAACTATTCTTTTCAAGTAAACAATTTTAAAATTACTTTCTTTAATTAAAAATACTCATACATAATTGTATTATTGTGTTAATTTATAAGAAACCGTCACACATTTTATTATTGTTCTCGATGCAGTTAATCAACGAAGGATATAAGAAGCTGAAGGATAAACAATACGGCATACAAGTAAAATTTGTTTATATGATTACAAATTTATCTTTAAAAATATTATCTCGTTGCTCTAATTTTATAATATATATTTCTATCACTTAAAGTAAGATAAAATTATGTCAGGAAAAAAATCAGAAACAAATTATTCCATTTGAAATGAAAAAGTTAAGACAGTTCCGCTTTATACATTTGCATTAAAATAGTGAAATTTTACAGCTATAATAATCAAATTAAATGCATTAGTAAGAAAAATAGACATTTTATAGAAATGACAATGTGTAGAAAACTCGCGTTTTATGCTTTCCAATACATCGTTGTCTAGTGGTTCACCACTTGCTCTCCACCTATGTATTGTATGGTGATAATTGCTAGCTTAGATGTTTTATATCAGTCCTTGAATTTTTGCCCATGAGTTTCGAAACATCATGTATATAAGATTATATATACTTTGGACTTAGACGAGAACGTTTCTCTAATTATATAACCAGAACTCTACGAAAAAATTAAAATCTTCCACAAGGCACGAACGTTGCTAACATATTAAAATTTCCCTTTCCGAGTTTATCTAGATTTGGAAAAAGAAAAATAAATAAATAAAATAAAATCCCACTGCAATAAAGGATCTTGATAAAGAAAACTTTCTTCCAGATATCTACAAACTTCAGCTTTTTCAATTGACAACCTCGTACCTACAAAGAACAAAAATTAGTTCGCAAATGTAAATATTAATAATTAAATTAAATTAATAATAGATTTGATTGAGAATAACTATTTCAGCACTAATTTGTAAGTAATTATAATTTCAATTACTTACACAAATCAAAATTATAATCAAAACACTTGAATTTGTTAATAAAATAGTCTACACATAATTACAGTCTTGTGCATTTATTATAAACTTCTCTTTATAGTAAAATAATTTTCTCGATATAATTATTAAACTAACATCACACAATATTTCTGAACCCTTCCTTCTATAGAATGTGTCGAATTGCATCGATTTTTCAAAAAAGCAACTATGTTGTTTTATACGTCACAATGCTAAATATCAAAATTCATGAACTTGACTAGAGATAGGAAAAAATGTTTATCTTAATCAATTACTTAAGAAAATATTCGACACTTTAATCAAAAGATAAAAATTCGCTGCAATAATGTATTGCCGAAAGAGGGAAATAATTTAGGATTCTAGTAATATATTAGAGAATCTTAAGAGAAACGAATTATAATCGTATCTCATGATGATCTAAATAACAGCAAAATGACTTGCATAATGTGTTAAATAACTAAGAAAATTGTCTGAAAGAAAATAAAATTTCTTCAAAATAGCCTCAAAATTTCATTAAGTACACTCAGGGACAAAAAAGTTAGCGCACCAAGAAATAATTGCGGTATCGTTAAGAAATTTGGCATGAAGGTACAAGTCGAGGAGATATGCAAATGATTAGAAATGCAGCGTGATTGCGCATTACGTATAGCCGGTAGAGGGCGTTTAACTTCGTTCTCCGTGGAGTATAAAACAGGTAACCAAAGCTTGTTTGAGTGTGCTGAATCGTTTGCTAAGGAAGAGCTGAGGTAGACATGCCATCACGCCGTTTTCGAAGACAATATGAGCAGCTGTCGCAATTTGAGAGGGGGAGAATCATCGGCATGATGGAGTAACTCGTCAATTAGGCCGCTCTGATTGTCTTGTGAGGAAATGTTGGGACCAGTGGATCCGAGAGATATCATTTACACGAAGACCAGGCTCAGGACGCCCTCGACAGACCAGTCGTCGAGAAGACCGCCACATCGTAAGAGATGCACGCGTACAGCAAACTGCTTCATCGGCCGCCATCCACGCACAGGTAGCACCTTCATTAGGGACCCCTGTGTCTTCTCGAACCAAACGAAGGCGCCTGGATGAAGGACATTTGGGATCGCGGCGCCCATTACGTGTCCTGCCCTTGACGCCCACCCATAGACGCCTCCGTTTGGAGTGGTGCCGCGCACAAGGAAACTGGACTGCAGCGGAATGGAGCCAGGTCGTCTTTAGCGACGAATCAGATTCAATCTCAGCAGTGATGACAATCGTGTTCGTGTGTGGAGACCCCGTGTTGAACGCCTCAATCCTGCCTTTGCTTTACAGCGACACACCGCTCCCACAGCTGGTGTGATGGTATGGCGGTGCCATTGCCTACAATACACGGTCACCCCTAGTATTGATCCGTGGCACCATGACAGCCCAGCGGTATGTCCATGACATCCTGCAAACACATGTGTTGCCACTCATGCAACGGCTTCCAGGAGAATTTTTCAACAAGACAATGCTCGGCCTCACACGGCAAGGGTGTCACAAGACTGTCTCCGCACTGTTACTATCCTTCCTTGGCCTGCCCGATCCCCAGATTTGTCTCCAATCGAGCATATCTGGGATCATTTGGGACGGCGAGTTGGACATCCCACGAGTTTGGACGAACTAGAGGCAAGTTTGCAGCAAATATGGAACAAAATGTCTCAAGACATCATACAGAACTTGTATGCCTCAATGCCGATCGTATCGCATCGTGCATTCGCGCTACAGGGGGTTCAAGAAGGTATTAAATCCTCCGTTCTTTTGCCTTTTTCTCTGAAATAAATGATACTTTTTCTTTGATTTTCTAATCATTTACTTATATCAAAGTAGTCATTACGTATGTAAAATTTCGTTTCATTTTGACGACTCCTTCTTGGTGCTCTAATTTTTTTGTCCATGAGTGTATAAACCCTTTCATAAGTTAGTAGTTACAAGACTTAATGAAGTCGTTACTATTTCTGCATCGTAATCAATTAGATTACACACGCAAAGATATTCAAATTCAGAATGTAGTCAGAAAATATGTGAAATTATATTCCCCTACATTTTAAAAATACACACATTTTTTTTAAAACTTTCAAAATTAACTCAATTTTTAAAAAAAAAAATGGAAAAGGATTAAAAATGAGTTTATAAAATTTTGAAACCGATTTAAAAATTAAAAAAAAATGATAAAAATAAACTTAACTTTATATTTACAAATCAGTTTGTACATACAAATTAGAAATATTTACGAGTTATAAATTTATGTGCGTATGTGAGATAGAGAAAGAAATGCACACACAAAATAATGCTTCTAGTCGTAATAATCTGAGTCAGAACTGTATTCAGCACACTTTTGATTTAAATATTTTGGGAAGCTCTTAAAAGTTTTAGCATGGAATAAAGATATGTGCATTTTATTTCATATTTAATTTGTTATATAATAAAGAAGGAAAATATTGATATAAAAATTTTAATAGCCTTAAAATTCTGTAACATTTCGATGCAGTATAAATGAAATTCTTTACAATTATAAAGTTGTTCATTTAATATCCATCAGAAAGCAAAACTATCATAATAAAAAAAATTTCTTATACTCAAGCCTAACTTTTGTTGGAATCATTTCGTTTTATAGTAAATAATCATTAACTATAAGGCTCATTCATGTTCCGTATGTATCCGTAGTTAGTAAAATTATTTGTTAAAATCTGAAAATTTGAAACTTGTATCGAAATTTATTAACGTCTAAAGTAACGATTTCCGTTTGAGAGGCAAATAAAAATTCATCTTGAAATAGCAGGGCTAATCAAAAGAATTTTGGGAGATTATGAAACATTCAAGCTCTCTTTCTAAGAAAGCATTTATCGAAATAAAAATATTCTATTAAGTTATACAGATAAATTGAAAAATTACAAATAAATAATACGTTTTTATTAAATAGAAGGTATATTATTTTTATTGCCATCCTTATATCAAAAAGCAAATGCTATAAGACATTGTATTTGTTCCACTTTTTCTTAAATATTACCTAAATGCTTGTACTTTAAATATTAAGACACTATATAGTAATTTTAAAAGGAAGTTTACTTAGTGAAATGGAATGAAGGTTTCCTCCCTGGTTTCGCTTGATCTGTATACAGCCGAATAAACAGGACTGACTTTCTTCATTCGATTTGGGAAAACGTCTGCAAGACTGCCCTGAAACTTGTGAAAGCGTTTGCACGTGGGTGTCTGTCATCTTCGGTGTCGACCGAACAAAAAAGTTACCCTCCTTCAACAACATCACACCCGAAGGATAGTTAATACTAAGGTCTTAGACATTATATATATATTGTTACTAAAATTGTCCGGTGTGTGTAGGTGAACAGTCCGACATGTAGAATACTAGAAAAATAGTAATTTATTCTTTAAATAATAATAAAACAGGAAGCACAGAGGACAACAAAATCGTACTTGTACAAACTTGCAGCACTAAATAAACAGCAATCCACAGTTTAAACAAAATCACGCAGTTTGCAAAGCAAGCAAGAGAATCGCTTTCACTCCGAAAGACTAACTCACTGACGACGTTGACGTTGAAATTCCATGGGCGCCAGGAGCGCGGAGCGCTCCACAAGCCCAAATCTGGTATTTATTAAGTCCTTTGGATAAAATGGAAATTCACATTGTGGAGAGGAATTTCTTGCGGATGAGAGGGTAAAATTTTGGAGAGTAGAGATGAAAAGTTCTTGAGAAATGAGCTGATTGATGAGCCCAGCATAACTGGCGCCATCTAATGAGTAGTTAATGAGTATGTACTTGAAAAATTTGAAGTTCCACGAGGGAAAAAGTTGATCTTGCGATGGGTGAAGAGAAACGACTGCGATTCGCTGCTCCCGTTGGAGGTTAAGTAGCTATATAGGAGGTGGGAGGGGCTTGAAATTATTCTTTTAGCGAGGGAAATAAACTCCCAATTTTTTTTTCAACTTTTCTCTGCCACTGACGACTATGGATACGGACTCTGAATCGATTACTAAACAGGAAATGATCTCGAGTGCTAACTCATCCCATGCCTCCACTCCTACACCACGAGAGGACTTACATTCGAGTTGCATACTCAGGAAACAAATCAAAAAAGAACTGAAAACATACACCGACTCTATTGACCGCTGTCAAACCCTGATACGGAACCTAGAAAGACAAGGACTATTTGATCACCCCATCTACACCACCCAATGTGCGATGACTCAATGCTTTATGAAACAACGTGAACAGCTTACTGGTGAGTACACTTCTCTAGCGCCTTGCGATGCTGCTGGCTGCACAGTGCACAACACACCAACAACCACAACACTTAAAAACACCATTAAAAGAAAAACTGAAAATGACGGATTTATTACCCCACCTAAAAATAAAACAAAAAGACAACTAAACCTCACCCCTATCCAAAGCCTACCGATTCAAACTCAAAATAAATTTGCCGGACTAACAATCTCAGAAATACAATCAGCCACAACTGTAAACCAACCCACTTTAATTAAAACTAAACCTACATCATCAAACAATCAACCATCACCTACAAAAACTTTCACACCAAAAAATCTCCCTCCACCTATCATGCTGAATATGCACAAGAACTATAGACAACAATTAAGAGAATTAACCGTGGCAGTACCTAAACACAGGACCAGGCTATCAGGAGAATACATTAAGCTCTACACGGACACCCATGAAGACTACCGTAAACTAGCAAAAACCCTCGAAAACACACCCTACCAATACTACGTAATTCAACCGAAAGATACCAGGCCTATAAAAATAGTTTTAAAAGGACTTCCACGAGACACCCCTACCGAAGACATAGAAGAAGAATTAACTGAACTAGGATTTACATTTACTAAAGTTAACCAGCTAATGAATAGAAGAACCAAACTCCCACTTCCTGTCTTCATGGTAACTTTACCAAGAAGCGAAAAAAACCAAAAAATCTACGATCTTACCAACATTTGCTATATGTCAATATCAGTCGATCAATATAAATCTAATCAAATAACACAATGCTTCAACTGTAATCATTTCCACCATTCATCCCAAAATTGCTATATGGAACCTCACTGCCTAAAATGCTCAGGAAACCACCCAACTAAAGACTGTGACATCCAAGGAAAAGTAGAAGATATCAAATGTATAAATTGTAATACAATAGGACATGCTGCATCATACGGGGGCTGTGTTGCTTACCCAAAACCTCCCAAAGGCTCTGAATTCAAATCATCCACTAACAAAATTCGTGAAAATACATCTTACGCCAATGCCCTCACTTCCAACCAACAGATGGCGCCACCCCAAGAAATCAAAGTACCAAAGTTCCAGTAAAAACCAACCACAGAAGAAAAGGATCCGAAAACAACCCTGCTAATGCACTCCTCGCCGCCATAGAACAACTGAGGGAACTCGCCGAAGTATTCAGCCTGATACCTGGTCTACTTACACTCCTCCCTAAAATTAAAAATGCAAAATCTAACGAAAACAAAAAATTCGCAATCCTAGAAGCCATAATGAATAACGATGATTAATAGCCCTAACCTTAATTTTAACCCCCTGGGTCTTAGGATATGTTCATGGAACGCTAATGGCGTTAAATCCAAAGTAGTAGAGCTCACCGAATTCATCATAAAATTCTCACCTGACTTAATCCTAATACAGGAAACCCACCTCAAAAACAACCAAAACTTCTATATTCAAAACTATACAGTATACAAGAATGATCGCATCACTAAGGAAACAGCTTACGGTGGAACCATGATTTTAATTAAAAGAAACTTGAAACATCACTCCCTGCCTACCACACCACACCAATGGGTCGAATCAACTACAATAGTTCTCACCCCTCCAAACCAAAATCTCATCACTATCTTTTCAATCTATGTACCCCCAAGCTCCGACCCCCACCTTTTCACAATAGACTTAGAAAACTTAATACAAACTAATAGCAATTGTATTCTTTTTGGAGACTTCAACGCACACCATCTCAACTGGAACTGTAATAGAAACAACACCCGAGGAAATCAACTAAATCACTTCGCCAATCAACTCGATCTAAAAATACTTTCCCCCCCCCACTCCCACACGTTTTGGTCATAACTCATATTCCACAATTGACATAGCCCTCCTCAGAGAATTTCAACATCCCTTCAAAAAAATTTCCATACCCGAACTCAGCTCAGACCACAACCCAGTCTTAATAGAATTCACATACAACATCCCATATGAAATCAACAACAGATCCACATACACATGTTGGTCAGCTTTCTCATCTCACCTACATGAAACCACAAATTTCTTAAAAATTGTAAATTTCAATAAAACCCAACAACTTGAAAATAACATACACACCCTTACTGATAACATAATTAACTCACATAAACACGCCTCCAAACCAGTCAAACCTTCACACCCTCCCTTATCAAAGATCTAATTAAAACAAAAAACAACCTCAGAAAACAATACCAATGCTCTCTCAATCCATACATAAAAACACAAATTAACAGACTACAAAATAAAATCAAAAGAGAAGTACAAAAATTTTCACAACAAACATGGAACCTCAAACTCGAAAATCTTAACACTCAAGACAACTCCCTCTGGAATTTCACAAAAATTTTTAAAAATAAAAGATCACAAATCCCCACACTCAACACTCAAAATGGAACTGCCATAACAAATGAACAAAAATCAGAAACACTAGCTGACCAACTAGAACAAAACTTCCAAAACAACCCATCCTGTGACCCAACTTTTGATTCTAATGTTACACACACTATTCAAAATTACCTCTCCTCCCCCTCTCCACATGAAGTCTCCACTCCCACCACTCCACAAGACATAATAGATTTTATCAAAAAGCTAAAAAACAAAAAAAAACCTGGAAAAGACACAATAACGAACAAAATGCTAAAAAACCTACCAATCAAAATTATTTTCCTACTAAGCATTATCATTAATAAAATCTTAATTTTTAACCATTTTCCCAAAATTTGGAAAACAGCTATTAGGAGGCATGTTTTTTAAGTAAGTACCGTTTTGAAATTAAAAAAAGACGTGCAAAGATATCGCAATAATTTTATTTTTACATGAAAGCCTGTACCTTAATCTACTTTTCTACATAATTTCCGTGAATATTGAGGCACTTGTCATAACGTGGCACCAGATTTGAATACCCTCCTCATAAAATTCTGCCGCCTGACTTGTTAACCACTGTATCACAAATGTTTTGACTTCGTTATCGTCTTGAAGACGCTGACCGCCCAGGTGTTTCTTCAAGTGAAGGAACAAATGGTAGTCGCTGGGCGCCAGATCAGGACTGTATGGAGGATGATCTAGAGTTTCCCATTTAAAAGATTTGATGAGATCTTTGGTCCGATTAGCCACATGTGGACGGACATTGTCATGCAGCAAAACGATACCCTTACTCAACTTGCCACGTCTTTTGTTCTGGATTGCACGACGCAGATTGTTCAATGTCTCACAATAAGACGCTGCATTGATTGTCTCATTACGAGGCAGAAACTCCACTAGCAATACTCCTTTTCTGTCCCAAAAAACTGTGCACATGATTTTCCGGGCAGAAATTGTTTGCTTAAACTTCACTCTTTTGGGTGATGATGAATGTCGCCATTCCATGGATTGTTGTTTCGATTCTGGTGTGACGTAGGCCACCCATGTTTCGTCACCAGTAACAATTTAGTCTAAAAAATCTTCACCTTCATTGCGGTACCGCTCAAGGAAAGTCAATGCACTGCCTAAACGTTGGGTTTTGTGCAAATCCGTCAACATTTTTGGAACCCAACGTGAACACAATTTCCGGTAATTCAAGTTCTCGGTCACAATGCGATACAAAACACTACGAGAACATTGAGGAAAGCAGTCGGACAATGATGAAATTGTAAAGCGTCTGTTTTCTCTCACCTTTTCGTCCACTTTCTGCACCAAATCTTCATTAACGACCGAAGGACGCCCACTCCGTTCTTCATCATGCACATTTGTGCGGCCATCTTTAAATGCTCTCACCCATTTCCTTACCATTCCATCACTCATAATGTTTTGTCCGTAAACTTCACAGATCTCACGATGAATATCGATCGGTTTTACGTCTTTAGCACTAAGAAATCGTATAACAGCCCGTACTTCACAATCAGCGGGACTCACGATTGTCGGAGGCATTTTAAACACTCAGTAAACAACGTATACAATGAAGAATCAGACTGTTATGGCGTCAGTGCGTAGACAAGAGATGTAAGTAACCAGCGAGCATGCGCGGAACGCCAACCGGAGCGCTGCGACGGCGGAATCGCAAAACGGTACTTACTTAAAAAACATGCCTCGTATCTTCCCCATCTTAAAACCAGGGGGAAATGTTCATCTCCCAGATAACTACCGTCCCATTTCTCTCCTTTCCACACTAGGCAAACTAACAGAATCCATAATCCTAGATAAACTTAAACTTTTCCTAACAGCAAATAATCTTAACAACCCTAACCAATATGGCTTCACCTCAAAACTTTCTACTCTTCACCCCTTACTAAAACTCACGGAAATCATCACCTCAGGATTCACCGAAAAACAATCCACCGGAGTAGTCTTCCTTGATATTGCCAAAGCTTTCGATCGAGTTTGGCTCGATGGTTTAACATATAAAATGATTCAAAATAATCCCCCCCCCTCATCCTTCTCATCCACTCATACTGCAATGATCGTTTTTTCCAGGTCAGAATTAATGACACCCTATCCACCCCACGCAAAATAAACTCAGGAGTAGCTCAAGGAAGTTTAATCGGTCCATTTCTTTTTAACTTCTACTTAAATGATATTCCAAATTATTCCCTGACAACACTAAATATGTACGCTGATGATACTGCAATAGTTGCAAAATTTAAAAATCCGAAAACAGTTACTTTTGCCTTAAATAAACACCTTGAGCTATTCCAAACATATTTCAATAAATGGAAAATCAAAGTAAATGTAGACAAGACTCAAGCTGTAATATTTACCAAAAGAAAATTAACCCCCCCCACCTTTTTTCAAAAACAAATCCCATGGGACACACACGCAAAATATTTAGGCCTTACTTTCGATAAACATCTGACCTGGAAAAAACATATCCTAAACACAAGAGAAAAATTCCGTAAATTATCCCACAAAGTTTACCCCCTTATTAACAGAAAATCAAAAATGAACCTACAAAACAAATTACTTATTTTCACAGCTACCATGCGTCCAATCATCAGCTATGCCAGCCCAATATGGGCATATTGTGCAAAATCAAACCTAAACATATTAGAAATATCCCAAAACTCTACTATCAGGATGATCGTCAGAGCCTCCATGTACATGAAAATTAAAGACATTTATAAAGCACTGCAAATAACCACCTTTAAACAACATGTTCAAAAACTTGCCGCAAATTTCTTTAATTCACTTTCAAATATTAATAACCTAAATATTCAAAATCTAGAAGATTATCAACTACACCCACATACGAAAAGACCCAGGAAAATTCTATTAGATTATAACCCACCTTAAACTTAGTTTTAGCTCTTAATATTCAACAGCACTACTACCATTAACAACGCTGGGAACGCTGGGAAGTATTTCGAGCATATAGGCCGCGGATTGGCCCTTAAGCTCGGGTCGGTATTATTATGGACAAGTTCAACCGTAAAGCTTACTATGGGGGCACTGCAGTATTTGAAAACCTTCTCTTCTTCCGGTTATAGCGATATCTCCATTATTTTGTATACGTTCCTATACGGAAGTACGTAGATTTTTCTTTATATTTTTACAAGAAATTTTTTTTTGCCTTTGAAATTAGCTCTGCGAAAAAGAGTCGACATGGAACTTTCTGTTCCGCATTTGGATGCTGCATGAGTACTGGCACAAATTTACTGTCGGCAGTTAAAATGTATCATATCCTTAAGAGTCCGTCTAGGAGACTACAATGAGAGGCTGCTATACAACGAACAGACTGGAAGGCAAATAATAATTCACTGCTTTGTAATAAGCACTTCATAATAGGTTAGTGTTCTGTTATATTATTCATTTTTTAATGTGTTTTTGCTTAATAATCATGTGTATTTCGTTTCAAACATTGCTCGACTCTGTTTTATAGTAACCTTGGCGAACATTTGGCGGGTTTTTGCATGAGTTACGGGAACTTTCGGCATTTTTTATGTAAACATTTTAGATGTTTTAATTTTATTTATGTAAATATTATGTTTAATTTTATGTATGTAAATATATACATAATTTATGTATGCTTGAATTTTTATTGATTAGATTCACCGTTTCTTGTGCAGCATGATGCAATGCGAACTATAATTGACACAATATTTATTACAATACGAGCTGTAATTGTCACAATATTATTCAGAAACATTCATTTTGCGTTTCTAATTTTAAGATTTTACATTTACAATTGGTCAGTTTTTCCAAAAAAAAAGTATTGTTTTACACAGTATGATTGAGATTATTTCATGAAATAATTTTCACTAATATAAATAATACATGAAGCATTGGTATAAAGTGAAAAGGATTATTATTCTATTTCTTGCAAATATGTCAACTATAGTTATTACAAATCTTATAAATTAAGCATAATTAAATATTATACAAATTATTTTTTTATAAAACTGTTTACAATGTATATTGTTAGTGAAATTTGTATTTAAACTACTTTGTAGGAAAACCTTCAAGTGATGCAGAGCACCCATATTAGGTTCCATCATTAATTTAACATGATGGAAAATAAACTTCTTTGAGCTCTTTGAACCGGTATAACAGGCAACTGAAACGTAAAACATCAAGTGCTCCTCTAACTTGTATGTTCAAATTTTATTAGTATTATAAGGAAATTTAATACATGTGCATATTTAATTTACTTAATCCATGCATTACTCATCAAATATTTTTCAATTTATTTTAAATTTATATTGTATTATGAGGAATTTTGAGTAAAAATAGTAATTATAAATTTTGCTTTAAAAATAAATTTTCTTTCATTAATGTCTTCTCTCAATTTTTTTCAGAAGATGAATGAATTATCAAAGAGATTCAATGTATAAATAGTTTGAAGTTGGATACCAAAGACATAGGTGGCTAAACAGATATAATCTTGTCTGAAAAGAATGTAATGGAGCAAAAGCTGCATACTACACAATTATTATTACAGCTGAAGCAAAATGATTCAATTTTTTTTTCGCAATTTAGTTACAATTCTCAAAGAAATTTAACTTTTGAGTACTCCGAATTGTATCCAATTTCCTTTCAAATTTGAATCTAAAAAGAATTTTTTTTATTTTTATTATGTAAAAATTTTATGATTCCTTGCTTGTACACATGTTTTGATATCATGGGAATATTTTAATAAACATTTTTGGAGGATGAAAATCTGTTTTGATTTGGCAAATTTTGAATATATAGACAGGCGAAAATTTTTAGTTTATTTCAATCAAATTAACTTTATAGTGTTGTTATTTGTTTTCTCTGACTAACTGGCTTATTTAACAAAAGGAAAGTTGTTAGATTGGCTGAAGAGAATTAGATATAAGAATTACTTAATTTCTGTTAATATAATCTTCATATTTTACTCTTAAGAGTAATTGATACAAAAAAAAATGTGTTAAATTGAAATTTTAGAAATTTATTGAGGAGAACAAAAAGTTGGAAATTTAAGAGTGAAAATCTCCTCAATTGCCAGTGAGTATTCATATAAAACACTTTTTTTTTTTTTTTTTTTAATGTCTTATCAGGTCTAAGTCCTTTATCAAACTCATTTAAACAATTTATTTACTGTCAGTGAATAAAATTGTATTTACTTATTTACTCATGTGTATGTGCTTATAACTGTTGTTTCTTTATTTTCTTACTTCATTTTGTTTATAATTAAATTTCTTGTGTGTGTAGAGAGTTAAATATAATTTATTCAATTTATGTAAAATGCATAAATGAAAAGTCTGAAATCAAAAAGCATGTCAAAACGACTATTCTTTTAATAACAAAATAACAGGATGACTTACAGCAGATTATGGAATATTACAATTACTATTTATTAGAACACACACATATCCAATAATGATTTAGTGATGTTCTTACTGCCAGTAGGAAAAAAAAAAAAAAACTCATGAAACTAACACTTAAAGAACGACAACAAAACATCCATTAAAAGAGCTGTCATTTATGTCACAAGATATATAACAATGCTACTGCTTGTCATATTTTGAAGATTGTAAGATTCAACAAATCTGTTAAACAATATTATTACATTAATTTATGGGAGGTGGATGGAATTCGTGTCAAACATCTTAGATGTATAATATTTATATAAATATATTTTAAAAAATATTTATACATAAGCATAATTGCATTTATCAATATCCTATATTTTAAACTTGAATTAAAGATCGGTAAATGAATAGTAGCACTTTTTTTCTTAGATTCAAAAAATTTAAAATTAAATTTGTAAAATTTCTGGCAAAACATTTCAAAAAAGAAAGATGTAGTGGTGTTTGTAAATTCCAATAATTTGCATCATATTCAATTATTTAACAATGGAAATCTTTGGCTGTGCATGTGACGAAAAGACAAGCTAACACATTTAAGCTAACACATTTCCATTTGACCTCGAACTTGATCAAAATTGACATGATTTTTTTTTTAAATTTTAGGTTATCTAAAAAAAAATTTTTTTTTTCATGGGAATATGATCCACAACTAATTATATAAATCAGGAAATTAACAAAAACACACTACTAGTGTTTTTTTGAAACATGTTATGATTTATGAAATATAATACATGACATTATGGATTTAATATACTAGTTGAATTTCAATAAATTATAAATACAGTAATTGGTTAAACTTCAATTAGCATAAAATTAACATATTTATATAAGAATTTTTTAAATAAATACAAGAAAAGAATTTAGATTCAATCTGTACACATAATTTGGCAAATAAGTCAACTAATAAATTTAATACAACACAAAATTAACTAAATACATAACACAAAAAATATTTTCAAAGTATGCATGAATACTTTTGCTGATATAAGAGAATTTGGATTTGAAATGTCAAACAATTCAGCAATTGTTTGTGAATTATCATGAAAGTTAATAAAAAGCACTTTATTTTGAATATGTGATATGCACAATCAATTCAGCATGTAAATAAATTATTCTTAATTAACAATAAACAAAAATATAAAGCCTTTTCCGAAAACACTCATAATTACTTTTCCATTTTATTTCTTATTTAAAAAAATAAGAAATAAAATGTATACTAATACAGTAATTATATTCTTAATTCAGCACATTACAAGAAAAAATCAAATATGACACATCATAGCAAATACGTTACTAAGCAAAACTGCTCCATCTAAATATATTATCGATCGCCAAAAATCGCGATAAAGCAAGCAATTATGTTAAACTTTCCAAAAAATACAAAGTATTTTAGCATAAATAAAGAAATAAAAATTGTAAAAATCCTCAGACCTTAAATCTATATATTACACCTTTTTTCAATAGAGTTCAAAAAAGTTTCAAAAATTTCAGTTAAAAATGTATAAGACTTAGTTAAATTTCGTTGATTTCCCATTGATCAACCGGAAGTCGGGAAGGTTTGCGCGCGAGTTTGGTTCATTGTTGTTGTTTACAAAGTCGAACTTGTCCATAGCAAGACTTGGCTTAAAAGTTGAAGATTAAAACATTCTGCTTGATGGGATCAGTAGCTGTGCTCTGATTGGTTGTCTCTGATGTCTGGTAAGATTAGCAGT